>CM076575.1:245360933-245856819 GCA_034641835.2 Pinus albicaulis | reverse complement strand
GCACACTGAATCTTCTTCTGGTCATTTGGGTTCTCCTTCTCATCCTGCCTCCGGTTCTCCCCCTAACACCTTCACTATGTCTGGTGTAAGACCTAATGCTGGTGGTAACCCCGGCCTTCCGCCGGAAATACCACTAGTGGGATCGCCACGGACCCTACCCCAGCTGCACCCTTACTCCCTTTCATGGCAGGCCTCAGCCTCCCCGATTTTGACTAGTTGATAAACGACCCTATACACCATGATGCTAGTTGGCTTGTTATGCCAACAAAGCTCCCTTCAGACATCCAAAATTTTGAAGGTCTTGCTGGAGAAGATCCTTCAAATCATATTCGATCTTTCCACATGTGGTGCTCATCCAATTCCATTACCGATGACTCTGTTCATCTTCGGTTGTTCCAACGAACGCTTACACGTGAAGTTTCTAAGTGGTATGTTGATCAGGCCCCTTCCTCTCATACCACCTTTACGACTTTGGCCCGAGATTTTTTGTCTTAATTCCAGCTTCCCCTTCGTTATGACACTGGTACCGAGCTCTTGACCTCTTTCCATCAATCATCTGTGACCCGCCTATCCGAACATGTTCAGGAGTGGCGGAGAAGAAGGAGCTTATGTCAAGCCCCTCCCTTCAAGGATCGTGTCTACATGGACTAGTTCCTTCAGACTCTCTTGCCACTTATCGGGAAACACGTCGCATCGCACTTTCCTCAAACCAAAGAAGTTTCTCTTCAAATTGTGTTAAAATATGACTTGATCTATGCTCAGTTGGGTTATGTTTATACCGTTATACCTGATCTTCCCAGACATGGTGGTGCCAACGCACTAGGGGCATCTCATGCCGCTGACGGTATCATTGGAGCTCTCTTTAATTCATATGCTAAACCTCCCATGGGCTATGGTTTCTCTCAGGGCGGGGCCAGCACCTCCGACACTTTTCCCCCTCCCGGTAGCACGTATCCAAGATACGGCATGCCTCCTCCTTTTTCCCAACCTCCTATTTACCACACTGCTACCCAACCTCCTTATTATCTGTATTCACAGCCTGGTGCTCCAACTCCTCCAGCATTAGCACCTCCTCCTCCCTTTCTCTCTCAACCCTCGCAATAGAAACCACCACCCCCTCCGGGGTAGGTGTGCGCACAGCAGGGCATGACTAATCCTCCTGCCTCAAAAAGGAAGAGGAAAGGCAATCAAAATAAAGCTGCCTCTGGTAATCCTGTACCTAATCAAGGTAATGCTCCTAACACTACTCAGCCCAAGCAGGATAGGCCTCTTCGTACGAACAAGCCCTGTTCTTGTTTGGTGTTTATAGTCATTATACACATGATTATCCTATTCTACCACAAATGCGATAGCTATGGGAGTCTCAAGAAACATTGAGAGGATAGCAAGCCATCACTTTCGTTCCTCCCAGTCTTGCACCTAGTCAGCCGGCTGTGCTTACTGATCCTTTCCCTCAATAGGGATTTTTGGCTACCCAACCACCTGAAGGACAGGTGGCCACTCAATGTAGGTTTAACCCTGAACATAAATTATCTACACACGAATCTTATAACAGAAAATAAACAATAGTGAGAGCATAAAACATAAAATAGATAAACACAAATATTTTCCCCTGGATCCCAAATTGGGATGACCAGCTTGATTTTTCATTATATTCCTTTTAGTGTTACAACACATATAAATATACATCATAGAAGCATATATAAACCCCAATCATTAACCCTGGATTAGAACATAACCATAGTTCCCTTATTTGGATCTACAAATACCAGTGAAAACCATAGTACCCCAGCCATGTGCAAAATCATGCACAAAACGTGGGTGAATCTGCCTATCAAAAAAAAAATTTCGTCGGGGCACTATCCCGGACCACACGGCTTAGTGTGCACCGGCGCAAATACGACGCGTGGGGCTAATCGATAGGAAAGAATATAACACATACCCAACATTATCCCACTTGTTGTTTTCTTTCCACGGGGGGCCACAGGAGGGCTTAGTCATTGGCCCAATTCTTCAACACCCATTGTTTCTCTACACCAAGAAAACTTCTGAGTGCTCACAGACTTTGTCAATGCATCTGCAACATTCTTCAAAGTGTCCACCTTTACCAGCAACACCCTTTTAGCCTCAACCATATCTCTAACAAAGTGATATTGAACATCAATTTGCTTTGTCTTTGAATGATAAGCAGGGTTCTTAGCCAAGAAAATTGCACTTTGGCTATCACAGTCTATCCTTATAGCTTGTTGTACCAACCCCATACTTGAACACCATCTCTGCAACCAAACTGCTTCCTTGCTTGCATGAGTGGCTGCTATGTATTCTGCCTCTGTAGTTGAAAGCGCCACTACAGACTGTCTTTTACTCATCCAACTGATTGCACCTCCAAATAGGCTAAACACATACCCACTTGTAGATCTTCTTTGGTCCAGATCTCCAGCCCAGTCTACATCAACAAAACCACGAATGTCCAACATTCTTTCCAATCCTGGTCTTCCCTGGTAACACAAGCCATAATCACTAGTGCCACGTAAATATCTGAAAACCCGCTTCACTGCTGTCCAATGCTCCTTCCCTGGGTTTGACATAAACCTGCTCAATACTCCCACTGCATGTGCAATGTCTGGTCTAGTACAGACCATTGCATACATCATGCTACCCACTGCACTTGCATATGGAACACGGGACATATCCTCCTCTTCTTCTTGTGTCTTGGGACACTGTTCAGCAGACAGCTTTGCACCTACAAGAATAGGAACACTCACCGGTTTACTATCCTGCATATTGAACCTCTGCAATATAGTCTCGACATACTTCCTCTGGTTTAACCAGAGCTTCCTCTTTTCCCGATCTCTCTTAATTTCCATGCCCAAAATATAGTTTGCAGCACCAAGATCCTTCATGTCGAATTTGGAGAGCAGTTGGGTCTTCAAATCTTGGATAATTTCTTTGTCATTTCCAATCAACAACATATCATCCACATACAAGACCAAATAAATAACACGGTCACCAATTGATTTAAAATAAACACAGTGATCCTCCTTGCTTCTGGTGAAGCCAAGTCCCCGTATATAGGTATCAAATTTCTGATACCACATCCTTGGTGACTGTTTTAACCCATACAGAGACTTCTTCAACCTACATACCAATTCTTTCTTACCCTTCACCATAAAGCCTTCAGGTTGCTTCATGTAGATCTCCTCTTCTAGATCCCCGTGAAGAAATGTTGTCTTCACATCCATCTGTTCTATCTCAAAATCAAATGCAACAGCAACAGATAAAAGTAATATAATAGAAGTAACTTTGGCAACAGGAGAGAAAATATCACCAAAATCAATTCCCGGCACTTGGGAATAACCTTTTTCTACCAATCGAGCTTTGTATTTCTCCACCTTGCCTTCTACATTCATCTTCTTCTTAAACACCCATTTTCTCCCAATGGGCTTCCTTCCAGCCGGCAACTCCACCAGATCCCATGCATCGTTTTTGTGCAAGGATGCTATTTCATCAACCATGGCCTCCTTCCAGAGTTTTCCATCCTCTGAATCTACTGCCTCCCTGACAGTTCTGGGTTCATCATCAGTTATAGTTAAGGCAAAACCTGAACAGAAAGCAAATGGACTATACCTTTCTGGTTGCCTTCTTTCCCGAACTGATCTTCTCAAAGCTGGAGTTTGTGGCTCTTCATCTTTTGAGTCTTCTTCTGTTGTAGAGTCTGATTCATCCTCCTTTAGCTCAAACTCTATCTTCTCAGGTTCCTTTGGTATGATTTCATGTTTAACAACATATTTCACCTCTCTAAACACCACATCTCGGCTGTACACAACCTTCCTTGTTTCCGGGTTCCAAAGTTTGTAACCTTTTAAACCATCCTTATACCCAATAAAGATGCACCTTTCAGATTTATTATCCAACTTGGTCCTTTTCTCCTTTGGAACATGTACATATGCATCACATCCAAATACCCTTAGATGTGAAATAAAGGGTTTCTTACCAATCCATACCTCATGTGGGGTCTTATCCTCCAACGCTGATGAAGGTGATCTGTTAACTAAGTAACATGCAGTCTCCACTGCCTCTGCCCAGAATTCTTGTCCTAACCCAGTACCACTGAGAATGCTTCTTGCCTTTTCCATCAGTGTTCTATTCATTCTTTCTGCAACTCCATTTTGCTGGGGTGTGTATGGAGTAGTCTTTTTTCGTGCTATACCACACTTCTTACAGAACTCTTCAAATTCCTTCTTGCAGAACTCCCCACCATTATCTATCCTCAACGCCTTTATCTTCTTCTCTGTCTAGTTTTCCACCAGAGCCTTAAATTCTTTAAATTTGTCAAAGACTTCAGATTTCTTCCTCAAGAAATATATCCATGTATTCCTTGAGAAGTCATCTATGAATGAAACATAGTACACAGAATTTCCCAGTGATGGAACTGACACAGGTCCAAACACATCACCGTGCACAAGTTCTAATATCTTGTTCGCCCTCTTAGCACCAGAAGGAAAACTCACCCGATTATACTTCCCATATACAAAATGTTCGCAGAAATCAAAATCTAGAGAGAAATTAGACATACCTTCTACCATACCATTTCTATGCAGTATCCGAAGGCCCTTCTCTCCAATATGTCCAAGCCTTTGATGCCATAGCATGCTCTTTTCTCCAGAGACAGCTAGGCTTTCCGCTCCACTTTCAGGAACCATAGAACTGTTACACCCATCAATAACAATGCTACCTTGTAGCTTGTACAGAGTTCCAGTCCAAACTCCCCGCATTAATACCAGTGCTCCCCGAACCATCTTGTAGGCATCTTTCTCGAACACTGTTTTTACACCTGCATCATCCATCTTGCTTACAGAAATCAGATTTCTGGCCAATGCAGGAATATGCAGAACACCAGGAAGTGTTCTAATCCTTCCACCTTGCAGCTTCAGCTCGACCTTTCCACGTCCGATGATTCTGGCCCTCCTATCATCCCCTAGGAAGACATCACCACCATCATATTTCTCATACTCGCAGAACCACTCCCTATGGGGAGTGAAGTGAAAGGATGCACCTGAGTCAATCAACCATGACTCATGATCTACATGTTTATTTGAAGAAGAAGCCGAATACACATCCCCACCTTCATCCGAGGTGGTTTTTGCCTCTGTAGAAGGAGCTTCATCAGATCCCTTTCCTTTCTTTAGATCTGCATTACTTTTTGTAGTGCCCTTCCTTTCCGCATTTCCAGCACACCTTTACAAAATTTACAGGAGATTTATATCTCCCTCTAGATTTAGATCTCCCACTCGAAACCTTATTCTTGTTTCTGTTCTGGGACCTTCCTCGTACAGATAAGGCATCTCCATTTTGACCCTCCATATTTCTCCATCTCATTTCCTCCGACAGCAAGGCTGAGACAATGTCATCAAAATTCAAGGTAGTTGTGTTGCTACCTATTGCAATAACCAGACTGTCCCACGAGTCTGGTAGAGAACACAACAAACTGATGCACTTATCTTCATCTGAGATTTTAATATCAACAGATGACAGCTGACTTACCACAGTATTGAAGGCATTCAGATGCTTTGTCACCGAGTCTCCATCCTTCATCCTCAGGTTATACAGCTTTTTCCGTAGGAACAATTTATTCACTAGAGACTTAGATTGGTACAAAGTCCCTAGCTTTTCCCACAAGTTCTTCGCCGTAGCTTCCCCAGATACATTCAACAATACTGAATCTGAGACACACAACCGTATTGTGCTCTTAGCCTTCCGATCTAGTTTCTTCCAGTCTTCATCTGACATCGCCGTTGGTTTAGTACCTGGATCTACCGCGATCCACTGATCTTTATCCACCAGCAGATCCTCCATCTTGAGTTTCCACAACTCAAAACTCTGACCATTAAATTTCTCGATCTCTATCTTTTCGCCGCTCGCCATCTTCTTTCACCGCAAGAATCGATCCCGCAGATCTCCCACTGAACAAGGTCTACCACAGGCCCGAGCAAAAAACCCTCAACAACAAAGGTGTCCCCTTGAAGCCGAAACAACTCCGATACCAAATGTAGGTTTTAACCCTGAACAGAAATATCTACACACGATTCTTATAACAGAAAATAAACAATAGCAAGAGCATAAAACATAAAACAGATAAACACAGAGATTTTCCCCTGGATCCCAAATCGGGACGACCAGCTTGATTTTTCATTATATCCCTTTTAGTGTTACAACACATATATATACATGCCGAAGCATACATAAACCCCAATCCATTAACCCTGGATTAGAACATAACCGTAGTTCCCTTGACCGGATCTACAAAATACCAGGGGCTGAAAACCATCGTACCCCAAAACCATGTGAAAACTCATGCACAAAACATGGGTGGGTCCGCATATGAGTGGGACCGCATACCAAAAAAAATTTCGTCGGGGCGCTGCCTCGGACCCCGACAGGGGGGGCTGCCGCCCCCCCTGTGACCCCCCTGTTGCGCTAGTCGTGGAAAGAATATAACACATACCCAACACTCAACCTCTTCCATCAGGTTCCCCTGATTACCAGATTTTTATGATGTCCTCTGATCAGCCTTCTGAACCTTCTTCTCCTGGCCCTTCACCTTCAGTTGGTACTCATGACCCCCTTTACCCTCCTGGGATGGTTCCTCCCGGCCTCAACCATTTTGGAGCCGTCCCGCCTGGTCATTACCCCTTTGGTCAAATACCATTCCTAGCTCCCCCACCAAGAGTGTACATAGTACCTGTTA
Source organism: Pinus albicaulis (assembly GCA_034641835.2). Taxonomy (NCBI): domain Eukaryota; kingdom Viridiplantae; phylum Streptophyta; class Pinopsida; order Pinales; family Pinaceae; genus Pinus; species Pinus albicaulis. The sequence continues at coordinate 245,850,071 of CM076575.1, read as the reverse complement.
TGGCCACCCTCTCTCTTCCTAACCTGACCCTTGGGATTCCCATCTGGTACCTCGATCCTCCAGCCACCACCCAGCCTGGTCATCCTAAACCTTATCTTGCTTTGACCCCAGTTCAACTGGTCCCTATGAATTCTCTCGCTGCAGCAGTGCCTCGTTCACCTCAACAGGAACCACCTCCCGTTGCGACCACTTCGGGTAAGAAGGGCAAAGCTCGCAAGGGGGCATCAAAGGACAAGGCTACCCTGGAAAACCCTGCCCTCTCTCGGCCTCTAAAGCACACCACCCAATGTGCTTTGTGTGATGTTGTCGACCATGCCACCCATACTTGTCCGGAGTTGCCTCACTTCAAATCCATGGTCAATGAGACATTTCCGGAATCTGATATCCTAGAGGTATATGTCACTATACCCGATTCAATCTTGAAACTCAAACCATTGCGCACAAATCACCCTTGTGCTTTATGTGATTTCCATGGCCATTACACTCACCTGTGTCCTTGCCTCGAAGAGTATTGTTCCTCTTTAGAAACCTTACGCCAATTTGAGGCCGAGCGCCATGAGTCACCTGCTCCCTCATCTTGCTTCGGCAACACCCAAGGACACAGATGTTCCCATTAATTTTTCCCCTTATGATGTTGAGATAATGGGGCCTTGGTCGGAATTCCACGATGAGACCTCCCCTGATGTTTCGCCTAACCTCTCTTTAGCCCCCTCCCTAGTCTCAACATCAGTGGATCCTCTGTCTACTCACTATCCCTCTACCCCTTGTGACGATGTGCATACTAACCTCTCCTGTCATGATGAGTAAGGCCATTTCGCCACGTCAGGTGGTATTTCTTCCATCATTCACCCCATCTTCTATTACGATGACGACATTATGGAAGCAGCGACCACTCCTGACTTTATCTATCCCCCTTACATCGAACTCATGCATTTGAACCACATGCTCCTTGTGGCCATTACATTGACACCCAATGTTTGGGTAAGGGGGGCACCCATATTGGAGAAACAAGGAGAAGCAGTTCTTCACCACTCTCCTAGTGAATCTAGTCGTGACGACTCTAGTCCCATTATTCTTCCACATTTAGAAGAACTTCTAGAGTCCCATATCACTTCAAGATCACTCTAGGGATGATACCCCTCATCATTCCTTCATTTTTCATCAGCAATCCAGTCTCATATACATTGTGGTTGACCAACCTATAGTTTTTCTGGGAGAACATCAGTTCATTATCCCAAATACTATCTTTGGGATATTAGCACCATGTGTGCCAACCTAGAAACTTAAATTCCATTTGATTCATATATGCAGTACCAAAAGAGAGTGGTAATCGTCTATTTCCTTTCTCAAACTATGTAACCATACCAAAAAAAAATGGCGCACCACATCATTAAAATGTGTTTAGATTTCCCCTTTTCTAAATAAATTTTTGCATGTCCACAACATGCTTGGGGACACATATTCCTCTCAACCATAAAAATCCCATATCTCAGTCAAAAACAACACTGAAAACCCCCTTATTTTTGACAGGTTGCACTATTCAGGTCATTTCCTGGGACAAGTCGTAGTTTTCTGCCCAGAACCTGCTACCCAAGTCGCGGAACAGACCCCAAAAAGTGCGACCTGGACTGGTCATGAGCTCTGTGTACCTAAACTAAACTTTAAATCCACTAAAATGAAAGAGTAGGATTAGGCCTCTTACCTACAACTGATATATCTCAAATTCCAACGGTCGGTTTATCCGTTACAACTTCCGCAAGATTTCAGGCCTCCTCTCCTCACGACACTCACCACAGCTCCACTGGCAATAAGTGAATCTCGAAGGAAAATGCCTTATTAAAAGAAAACCCTTGATTTTTCTTTCGCTTACTGCGACCAAACTGTAGCTCAATTTCAAAAACCGTATATACCATTGGAAAGATCTCACCAAACCCTTAAATGGGTATCTATTAGCTTTTTTTATTTGATACTTCACCAAGACACATTTTGTCCAAGAAGCACCATTTCACCCTTCCTTAAAATCAAATTTCTTCACTTGCAACACTCATACTGGGGGCACCATGTTTCCTCCATACTTTTCCATGCTCGTGTTGACTTTCGTCGTGAGTTACCATCTTGTACTCATGCTTGTATGGTCCCCATCGGACCCTTTACATATGTGGCAGCACCATCGAGTCACCCTTGTTTAGAGCATCTGAGTGGAGTCATCATTGCATTCATGGAGTCTATCCCGAGTCCCTTTGCATCCTGCTATAGTCCTCCATCATTCATTGCTTGGTCCCTCTCTCATGTTGCACATTATGGACTTCAGTCCCACTATCCCCTATCCCTCATGATATCGTGTTAGTCACTGCTAGGTCATCCATGCCATTTATGCTCTAACAAGGGAAGTCGTTCATTCGCTACTCAGTCCCCTCCCATTTCATCATCATCATTGGTGTCAGTCTGTCAGTCACTCTACTATTTTCCCTCTTGCCTTAGTTGAGGGTTCCTTATTGCCTCACCTATGGCGGACCTCCTTCTATCGACATCAGCTCATTCATTCCAAAAGACAGGTCTAGAGGGCAGTGTACCTTGGTTCCAGCTTCCACTCTTGTTTGATGCCTCGGATTAGGAAAAGAGACTCCTTATTTCCTTTTGACTTGATTGGTTCTCAATTCCAGCTCCTTTCAGCATGATCAAGATCCGTATACTTGATGGTTCAGTGATGCAGCAGCTGACATCGATGATTCTCACGTGTGTGTGAGATGTCACAGCCCTCATGAGGGGGTGGCCCTACAGGTAGCCCCGCCCACACACTTGGATGACCTCTTCATTATAGCCTTCAATGTAGCTCCATACATTTGATGATATCGGCCCCAACCACTTGCATTTCGTTTGCATGTATCAGTCAGATTTTTAGAGTCCTTTCCTGTTTTTAGGGGCATCTGGGTTGCATTTATATCTCATGTACTCAGATATCATTGTACAAGTCCTAGTTGTTATCCCAGGCACAATATGTATGTGGGATTCATTGTTATGTCATTCATCTAGCTCATGTTTATGCTAGCATATACTTTATTATTGTGTTCTGTGGTTTTCCGGGTGCCTTATTGTTTGTACTATTTCCTCGGTGGGCATAGGTATGCCTCCCCCGCCGCCTATAGTAGGTACTCACTCATTAAAAAGACTTGTCGCACCTGCAAGTTGCCTCCTCAGGGTCTAGGTCTTTCAGCACTTTGGTTTACTTTATACTTCTCTCTCTTTTACTTCCCCTTCGATGTCTAGTGATTGAGTTCTTACAATGTACTTCGGTCATACGATTAGCTCCTAACGCTCGCACGCTAGGGGGCAATCTGTTACACCAGTTTTTGGTCATCTAACCTATTATCATTAGATTGACCTAAGTACATCTGCAAGACCAATTTTACCCCAAGTAAAATTGCTTTCGCTACGAAAATAACTTATTAAATCACCTTTATTAAGTTGTTTATGGTCTAAACAGGAAACCCCATAAGGAAATATTAAATAAATATACATTTGTTTGATTTTCTTCAAGAAATAATTAGTTAAACAGTAGTTTAATTAATATTTTTGGTTATATTTAACCCAAAACAAGGAAATTAATTCGATAAATCATTATTTATCTTATTATTTTCTAAGAATAATTGTTTAAATCTTATTTAAATAATATTCTTTGTTAAATATGACTAATTCACCCTTAAATAATTAAATAAATCATTATTTATTTGATTATTACTCAACCATATCCTTAAAATGATAAATAAATCATTTATTTATTTATTATTACTTAATCACATCCTTAAAATGATAATTAAATCATTTATTTATTTATTATTTACAAATAAAGGGATTTGACTCAAGTCAAATTCCTTTTCCCTCCAATAAATATAATAAAATATTTCATAAAAGTTGGATCTAGATTTGGTTAATAATATTTTAATTATGCACCAATCTCTAGACTAACTCAATATTTTGTTATAAATAGAAGGGTTTTCCCATTCGTTTGTCACCTTTTGTTGCCTAAAGATCACTCTGGATCGCAACACTTGGTCTGGCTATTGATCCACAATCATAGCCATACTTTTCCATTTTTTTTTGGGTTTTCTACACCATCAAGAGAGAGGAATTCTAAATCTGAAGTGCTAAGGACTTACAGGAACCCATCCCATTGAGGAGAACAGGGAACACCCTCTTGTGTTTTCCTCCCAGGTGCCATTAATAAAAATATTCATTGGATATATTCTTGTCTTGTCTATTGGATCTATGGAGTAAATCTTATTTTTCTATTGTTTAATGTCTTATAATGCATAGATCTAGATTTTTGCAGCATATGTCTTGATCATCTAATTGCAGATCTGAAGATATTAGCAGTCATTTATGCTATTAGGGTTGTTTGTTATGCAAAGCTAAAGTGGTATTTTTTCGTACACTTTGAATCAAGATTCATACTAACAGCAACTGCTTGTCATCTTCTTTCAAAGACAGCGTGCTTTCAAACTGAAACAACTCATTACATATATCAACATTTACATGAAAAGGATTATGTAAAATTTTTCTTTGTTTAATCGTCATCAATGTCAAGTTTTGACTTGCATTGACCAGCCTCTTCATCTACCCTGCATTAACTAAAGAAGATTATAGTTTTTTTATGAGCTCTCAAAATGTACTCCTTGCCATCTTTGAATAAATGGTATTTGTTCTCAAGCCAATTGAATATTTCTTTCCTATCATACAAGTAAGGACTGCCCAAGACCATACCTATTATATCAAGTAGAACAACATCTAATTCAACCGTGTCAATGAAATGTGTTGTTATTGCAAAGCACAACATGCACTTCTTTGAAACCTGTAAATTTGCATCCTTACAAGTCCAACCAAATGGATATGGTTTCAGATGTGGAATGGTCTCAAGATTAAGTTTCTTGACCAAGTCTTCAGAGATTAAATTTTCTTGTGACCCACTGTCAAACAATGTGTCAACCTTGGTATGTTTGGAAATGACCCTCACATTAAACAGTTCAATTCTCTTTTCTTTGCTTGGAGCTTCTATGTGATAGTTAGAAATACTAGAACTGGGTTTATTTTCAATCTCTTTCCCCTTCAAGTTCTTTAGTCCCATAGCTATGATTTTTGTTTCATCTCCTGAATCCGACCCTAGGTCTTGTTCAACTATTGCAATTGTCTTGCCTTTTCCCTTGGCTTTCTCTTTGGCTTTAAAACTTTCTGGTTTCAACTCTGGATGAAGTTTCCAAAAATGGTCCTCATCATGGCTAGTTTTAGAACAATGTTTGCAAAAGAATTTTCCCTTCTCTTTTCAAGTATTTTCATTTCTCTTTTTCTTCCATTTTCCTTTAAACTCACTTTCTCATTCCCATCTAAGTTTTGTTTTCCCCTTGCCTCTAAATGTGTGGCTTGAACACAAACCTCATCTAGGCTTGTAGGGTTAAACATGAGAATTGTATGTCTTAGGTAGGTATGTAAACCTCCTATATACTTCAGCAAAGTGTCTTGGATACGCAAATCTACTCTTAGTAAAAGAGCTCTTCTTCTAAATCCTTGAATATACACTTGTACATTTTTTCCTTTCAATTGTTTAAAATTTTTCCAGTTCATTATGGCTTTCTGCATGTGAGCTAATGGATAAAAATGTTGTTTTATTGCAGAAATTAAATCAGTCCATGATAGAATAATCTTACCATATTTCTTGATCTCCTCCTTTTTCTTGGCTTCCCACCAAAAAAGTGTTGCACCTTCCATTCTCAATGAAGCTAGTTGGATTCTGGTGTCATCATCATGAAAATTTTGAATTCTCAAATAGACCTCTAATTCCCTAATCCAATTATCTAGCTTTTCTGCATTAACTTCACCATCAACATTGGAAATTCAAACTTAACATCAGGTTTTAGAAAATTATTTTTACGAGTGTTCTTTGACTTGTGGGACAGGTGTACTGAAGATGAAGTAGAGGATGATGAATATGAAGATGAGAGTGATGATGGTGACTTTCCACTGTCTCCATTTCCTCCATTACCCTTCTTGGATTTGTCTTCATCACTATGGCCTCTTGATGATCCCTGACCTTCCTTGTGAAGTTTGGATCCTTCTCCTTCTAGTCTTTCATTCCTTTCTTGATAAAGGACTCTCACCATATCAGTCATGTCAAGGAATTCTTTCCTGAACACTCTTTCTTCCTCTTTGGGATCAACTTCTTCATGGGCTTATGATTTCTCCTGCTTCTCTTTCAGGTGAAATTTAAGGTGGAGATAATGGAACTCTTGCCCTCCTTAGCTGAGGATTACTTTGAACTTTCACCAATTGACCTTCTCCTCTCTTAAGCTTCAGCCTAGTAAACAATAAAACTCTTGCAAACTGTTAAAACTATCATTGCACAAAGATTAAACAGAGAAAATACTCTAGCTTAACTCAAGCTTGAATCAAGCTCCGATACCAACTTGATCTGAATGGAATGTATTAGTTTTTCTATGCTAACTATCCTAAAAATAATTAAATTGTGTGCATAAGGTTCATTGAAGTTTGCAGGTGAATCAAATGGTTTTAAATTAGTTAAAAATATTTTTATGTGAGGTTAAAACATGTAAATTAGCTTGTGTAACACTGTGCAGCAGTAAATAATAGAGAAATAAGCATCACGTAACAATAATTAGCAAGTTCAATGAAGAAGTTCACCCCCCCGAGCTACATCTGCTGGTCCAGCTCCCAATGGCATGTCCCTCATATATTATTGCTAAAAAATAGTAAGTACATGTACAATAAAGCCTCAAATGGCCATGGTTTCTATAAAAATAGCTTCAGAATGCTTGAATTAGTCAGGAATGACTATTCATTTGTAGAAAACATAGAATGGATGCTCAATACACTGAAAACACCCTAGTGGCCCTAGTGGCCCTAGTGGCTCCATGACCTCTCATGAAGAAAAACCTATACAAGATGACCTCTGATGGCTCTGAAACCTCTACCAATGTGTTCAAAATGTTGGAATTAGCCAAAAATGACTATTCATTTCTAAAAAATGGTCGAAATCTCCAACATTTATGACCAAAATAGTAATTTTCCCAATCACTCCTAAGAAAGTTCCAAAAATGGTCGAACTCCAGATAAGTCCGAAAAAAATGGCACTGACTGCCAAAACAGTGGTTCCGCCAGTGGAACTGCTAGACAAACTGGAAGTTAAATTTAATTCTGCAGAAGTGGTCACATGTCAAACGGCTCTCGAAACTGTCGATCTAAAACCCGCCGTTGTTGTTGGAACTCCGCGTATTGCGGTTCCACTACCCGACACCTAAACTATCACAATAAATGTCGATTCCCACATGTGAACAAGATTTTTTCACTGACCGATGGATAAAAATTTTCTGCCATGGTTAAATCTTTGATGTTGCGTTTTAAAAGCACATGTGAACACTTCCTTTGCCACTGATTTTATGGTTTCGATACTCGCCAGATAGAGTGGAGGCCAAGGTTATGGCGCAAGGGCATATGGAGGGGGGTTGGCCTCCCAAGCCCCCAAACTTAATAACATTAAACTATAAATAGATGTGAAAGTGTATACGAGTAATAACTATGAGGTAGCTCGAGCGGTCGGGTGTGTGCGCTCGGTGCCAGAGGTCCTCCGTTCGAATCCCGTGGTCTCCAAAATTTTACAACAACCTTTTGACCATCGAACCCTCATTGGCCAGAAAACTATATAATAAAAAATATTTTCCACAATAATTTTTTTTTTTTGAAAATTTTTATGCTAAGTCAAACTTAGTCAAAATGTCATTTTTTTGGAGTTTACTACACTTTTCAAAACTTCATAAATTCTGCATATGACCTCTGTTTTGCGAACCTTTCACAATGCTAGAATCACAGCGATGAGAACTTTTCGGTCGCTCAGGCTACAAACACTTTTGAGCACTTTCATTTTTGAGCATTTTTTAACAATATACATGATCTCTTGATCATGGAAGCAATTGGATATTATATCAAAGATTGACCACTCACAAACTGCTAGCTTTGCTTGGGCACTCGATTCTTTAAGTTCTGCAGGAAACCAAACTCTCTATTCTAATGGATTATATTCTGATAATATTTGGTCGAGATGCTTTTCCTGTTCGAGTTGTTGCAAATGATTAAGTATTTCTTATAAAAAATATGAAGTGTTTTTTTCTTCCATCTATGATTTTTTTCCTTCTCTGAGCCACTAGCATTCATTTTGCATGAATTGTGCTTAAATTTCCCTTTCTTGCTCCAATTTAGTTCCCAATGCCTATTTTTCCCTTCGGTCTACAAATTCCCTTGAGGAAAAGTCACAAATAATAATTTATTGTGTTATAATACGACCATAAGTTGATGCCAGATAGGTGGGCCAATTGTTTAGCATGGTAATTAATGCAACTCCTATGTCGAGTGTACAATCTAGTGTTTGCTTCACTGCCAGGAATTCATGATAATCCTTATGAATTATTTATGTTAACTATTCACTTCTCATCGTTGCTGTCCTTGACTATAATTCAATTACCTGTGCAGTGAATTGTTCATTCTTATCGATCAACTGATACGCCAATTGTTGAAAAGCAATGAGATGATCACCATATTTGGTTGGGATGTAGATGCTAGATGTTTTTGTTTCCTGATGTTGACAATTCAACCAAATACCCCTTTCTTGTTCTTATTTTTGTTGAAGCTTATTGGTGTCATTTTTTCTCTTTTTCAACTGTAGTTTTGTTGCTTTTTCTGAGCGTTCTAAAACTTCAAAAAATTTCCTGTCACTTGCAAGGTTTAAGTCGAAAACCTTACTGTGAATATCAATACGTTCCTTTTTTACAAGAGTTTTTGGCATATTTTTTGAAGTCGGATCAGATGATGGTGTGTTGGTCGAAGTAAGTTGACTAACCAGTAGATTAGTTGATGGTAGATCAAACATCGTTGCCTGTTGTTGGTCTATCATTACAACCAATGTATCCTGGGTTTGCTCATTATGGGTTCTAACTATGTCATCTAATAGGTTATGTTCAGATGAATTTCCCTATGAATATTGTTGTTCTAATATATTTTGATACGACTAAGGTTGTTCATGTTCAATACATTTCAGAAAAGAGGGTGCATCCAGAGTTAGATCAATCTCAGGAATTTGTGTACCTATAGCCAAATATGTCTGCCATTATTCATGGGTAGAAGTATCATTTTTTTCCTGAGTAGAAGTGCCATTTTTCTCCTAAGTAGAAGTACCAGTTTGCATAGAACTATGTCCTTCTAAAGCTTGATAAATTTCTTGTTGATTTTGTTGCACATTTTCCATAAAAACATCCTTAACATTTCCAACTGCTTGGAGAATGCCAACTTCAAGAGTTGAAACTGGAGTTTTTGTCTTTCTAGTTTTTTTGACCACTTTCAACTTTTCCTTAACAAATTCCAAGACTTCTCGAACAACCACGTCAAGCTTTTGTTGTTGTTGTGGGTTTTCCAAATGAATGTCTGATAATTCTTATTCCCACCAAATTCCTTCAAAGGAAGTTGAGGTGGCCTTGGGACTCTGTGAATATTTTTGACCATCCTTCTGGGATGGTTTTGCTAAAGGAATTGACAAGTCAACCTTGAAAGGTTACAAATATAACATGCCTTCTTTCTCCTCCTCCAACTTTGAATCAGAAACCAGGGTAATAATACTTCAGATGAATCTAAGACCCTGAGGGGAATAGGAAACATTATATTTGACGGTTGATGCAATTCGTAAAAAAATTGCTTGATAGAAGGATAGTTGGGTAGCTCCTGAGGATCTACGTCTATGGTATTATTATACCAAAAAATTTTAACATCGACACACAATAGAATGTGGGAAGTAGATGGTAATGTCATGCCATAGAACTCTCCATTTCTTGGAGGATGCCTTAATGTGTAACAAAAAAATTCTAAATAACTCATGGGGGCCTAGATATTGGGGTTTCACTGACCAACCATGTGAAAAAATTTAAATTTATTCATCAATGAGATATCTTTCCTAGTGAAGTTGGTCTCTCCAAGTTTTGGAATAAAATTCATGGCTAGAAAAATATGAAAGGAAGGAAAGTGAATATGTTTACCTGAATTTTGGCATTCTTGACAATTGGTCTTGATCAGGTGCACAACATATTCTGCGAAATTGTACATCTTCCCAGAGTTTTCTATCTCACTGATTTCTTAAAACATATTTATTTAACATCTGAGTCCAGATCGACAAGTGTAATATAGAGAGATACAATCATACAAGTCCATCTAACTAGAGGATCATGAACTTGACTAATTATTAACCCTCTTGATTTATTCCCTGATAACCCGCCAGTGAATTTTGTAACCCACTTGTTGCAGTACTTTTTCTCCTTTATATAGTAATCCAGTGATCAAATGAATGGCAGTCCCAGGAATCAACTGGGATTGGGAAATCCATAGCTTCCCATTATGATATCAACATATCGAATACTTTGAAACTTCTTCTTCCATGCCCTACATGTTTGCAACCAATGGGGCATTAAGAATGTTGTGAATTCTTGCTTTCTCAAGCAACTCAAAATATGAATTCCATTGATTATTTGGCTTTTCCCATTGAACAAAATGACTCATCATTTTTTTCCCATGATGGCTCATCTACCTTCGCCTATTGGATATGGTGCATTCATACATTAAGCTTTATTTTTCCTAAAATATCAAATATCGCCTTGGTTCTTGGCTCAACTGTAATGTCATCATCTTCAAAGAAAAAAATCCTCTTTTCCATTGAAAAATCTCCATGAAACTCTTAGGTTCTTAGACAATCTAGCAACTCATAATCAGAAATTACAGGGATTGGGAGGTTTGGTATATCATCAAGGTCGCAATTGGAACTTAATAATATTCCTAGAAGAATGTTAGGCACACCCGAGACTTCATCCATTTTTAGGGAATTTGAATTAAATGTTCCATCATTCCCACTTTCTTCCTCCTCCGTGAGTTGTCTTGTCGAATTGTGATTTGATTTTCCAATGTCACGTAGTGCGCGCATGCCACCTGATCACCACCTCCTTTGCGGAATGCTAAATTATTTTGTTATGATTTTAATTTATGGTTGATGTATGTCTAATAGTGATGGGAATTTTCAGGTATGTGGCATGTCATGAGTAGATTGATGCATTTGAGTATTTTGATTTTTAAACTTTAATTTTTGTCTTTTGTGAGTTGTGTTGTCAAACTTTCATGAATGGAAATTATTTGAAAATTCTTTTCTAGTACTGCCTTCCAACATGTGGTCGAAGCTTTTCTGTGGATATTTTTCCTTTTGAAGTATTCTTTATGGCCATGTTCCTCTAAGCGATTCTTTTTTCCTTTAGTTTGAATTCAGGCTTGTTATCTCGATCTATCCGCTGATTCAAATATTTTATTACAATAGTCTCTAAATATTTCTATGCATCATTTCCTTCTTTAATCCTTTAAATGATGTTGATCCACATTCTGTTTAGCTCTACTATTTAAGAGATTACATAGATATACTTCTTACTCCATATTTCTATCATATATGTCTACTTGATTTGTGATTCCTCTCTTTAATGGATCCCCAACTTCTATTTCAGTTACTTTAGTTCTAATATATAACTTCTTCTTGTAATAAACTTGTTGAATTATAATTAAAGAGAGTATTTTTAATTTTACAATTTTTTTGTCCAGTTAGCCTACCATAAAGTAGTTTTCAAGCTAGCCCATGTCCTTGGTGCCTCATGAAGCTTTTCACTAGGAACACACCATTGTTTTTAAGAGACATATTTCTTGAGTCAAGCACCATTGAAAAGTGACTTGAACAAGTGCCCTTGCAATGTCTTCAATTGTATAGCTCCTAAAGAATGTATGTCTTCAATAATGAAGGTCTCCCCAGCCATGCAATTTCTATTTTTCTTGGTTTACCCTTCACTCGAATGTCATATAACAAATTAGATCACCGAATTTGAAGTTCTTTGATTGTAGATTTTTGTTGTGTCGTGAATTTTGTTGGTATTTAATAGCATGATGGTGATAGAGTGCATGGAGTCGGTCCATGGAGTCGGTTTTCCTCTAAATATTGTAATTGTTGAAGTCATTCCTTTTTCATTTTTGTATTATACTTTAATATAGTTGATACACTTACTGCATTTTTCGAGCATTGAAGTGGGGTGACTACTTCCTATCCATAGAAGAGTTGAATAGATATCGATTTGATCGACTATTTGTACGTTGTGTGATATGCCCAAAGGATGGTTGGTACTTTATCATCCTATTCATAATTGTCTAAGTTACAAACCTTTGTTAGTCCCTTTTGTAATTTTTTATTAAATTATTCAACGACACCATTTTCTTTTGGATGGTATGCAATGGTATTCCTATGCTTAATCATGAAGTTTTTCATTAATATTCTAATCATGTCATTTACAAAATGAGTTCCTCTATCACAGATTATGACCATATGACAATCGAATCAAGTTACTATATTTTCATATACGAATTTTTCTGCTACTTTTTTGTACATGATTTGACTGGTTCTGCTTCCTCCTACTTTGTTAGATATTCCATTGTTTTTATGATGTATTTTTCCCCTGTGCATTTAGCTATTTTTGGAAATGGTCCAACGAAGTCTATTTCCCAAATCTCAAAGGGTATGGATGGGACAAGAAAATGTAATGGCATGTGGTGTTTAGGTAATGGTCACATGGACCTTTGGCATAGATCACATTTTTGTACTTATAGTCAGTATTATGGAAATATTGTCGGCTAACATAACCCAACTTGTAGTATTTTCCTTGTGTTCGAGTCACCCTGATAATGACCTCCAACTCCCCCTTTATATGCCTTGTCGATAATGTCTTCCCTTTCATGTTCCAAGGCACATCTCCGAAGCACCTTGTCGATACCACGTTTGTATAATTTCCCATTTATTAATGTAAATGACGTTACTTTAATAGTGAGAATCTATTTTTTATTTTCATAAAATCCCTTAGGTGATTTTCCCATGTGTAAAAATTATTCTATATCAACAATATCTGCAGGGATTGCTTTGACTCTAAATAAGTGTGCATTCGGGAGGTCATCTTCAATATCCGAAAACTGCCCACACCTTTGGATTCATGCACTAGTTATTCCTTGTTCTAATCCTGCACTGAAAATAAGTATTTAAAAATGGAACCATAAACTTTGCAAACACCAATCCTGAAAATATCTAACATTTGAAATCAAATCCTAATTATTAGCAATAAAAGAGTGAAACCCTAATTACTTGAATTCAAAGAACAAACCTTAACTATTGATCAACTTGGAAACATGAGCATCTACCAAGTGAATGTAAATATTTTCAAAACCTTAAGCAATCCAATATCTACTAATGCAAAGAAAGACTCTTAAATCAATATGAAACCTCTATTTAAGTTCCTTCACTAAGTTCATTCAATCCAATGTGCAATCAAAATATTGAAATCCACTTCACTCTGTGCATACAATCAAAAGCAAAAGTGTGGCTTCAATTCATCTCTAGTGCATTAAACAAATAAATATAACCAATTGTTGCATGTATATACTATGAAATAATCACACTCTATCTATTGTGCATAAGCACATTTACACTCCTTCAAAATCGGAAAGGCATTTAAACAATAAACCTGGAAAACTCTAGTTTTAATGTAAGAAGCTCATAAGAAAGAAGAACTCTACAAATATGAAAACAATACTTGATTAATAATATTGGAAGTAAAGGTTCAAATAGACAACTACTCAACAAATATTTCTAAACTCAACATCCATCAACACCATAAGTGCTTAGTATGAAAATCACTTATTCAAGCATACAAGCTTCAAAAACTAGATCAAATAGTGAGAAGGCTTGAGATTAAATTAGTTAACATACTTCAACACCAAATACACTTGCTTCGAAAGATATCAATAATACTTCAGCACTTTTGTTATGCAAACAAATATTCAAATCCCTTTTTCATACAGAGGCAGAGGACCTTTTTTAAGGAAAAGATAAACTCTCTTTAATAATAATGAACCATTTTTTTCACAAGACTCTTTAGATCTGTGGTTTATCAATATCCATAAAAGAAATCTCGCATTAGAGCACGTGGAAAATATAATGATATGAAAGCTTTGACTTTCACAAACCAATTTCTATGAGAGAAATAAAAGGTGTTACGTGCACTTATGATGGGATTATTTCATATTTAAACTTTGAATAACCATAAATCAAGATATGAAGATAGTTTTCTAGAAGAGACAAAGCATGCAAAAAAAGTTAAGACCAAGTGTATATAGATAAAGCACGCAGTTGATCTATCATAATATAAAGAAATCGCTACCAAATATAGAATAAACAAACCACAAAATGTTAATATAATGGAGGTGTATTGAGCTGATTTGGTTGGGCCCTGAATAACCAGCTCACACCCTCTTAAAAAAAACTAAATCACGGAATGAACTAGATCATTAAAATAGAACAACAAATTGGGAAAAAGAACCTGACATAAAATCTCGTATTGAAAATTAGAGTCCAATCCTTTACATCACATAGCAGAGGCTCAAAATCCAATTGATTAGAGGGGGGACAACCTCAAAAACTCAATTCAACAGCATCACAACACAAATAATGGCTTTTTGTCCTCTCTAACATAACTCTGTTTTTATAATTTTTTTACATTTCAAATTTTGCTTTGGACAAGCCAATATTTTGCAAATAAGATGGAAACTTGGATCCCAACAACTTGTCATCAATATAATTCTAGTAAAACCATTAAATAATCAAGGAAATATAGTTTTTATATGAAATTTCCTTTTTTTTGGGCAAATGTGGGCAAGATCCTAGAATTCTCGAAAAACAATATTTTTTTTTATAAAACTGCCTCAAAGACCCTCGTGTAAATTTTATATCAATGTGAATATTGGGAAATAATTTAGGTTCCAAATAATTTTCTATACTGGTAAAAAATTCCCATTTTCTCATATTTTCGATATCCGCCTTCAGTCACACGAAAATCGAGGTCAAACTTGGCAGTTTGAAAATTATGCGAATTTTGAGTAGATGTATTGATTTGATTCTAGAGAACCACACGTGTGACCTAGGTGTAACAAAACTCATGGGAAGGTGTTAGAACATCATTTTGGACAATAGCCATCTTCATTTTCCCCGAAAGCGTGCTGAGGTGTCGAAGCCCCAAATTATTGCAGGAATGCTAGTGTAGGAATGTTGGTGTGGGAACATAACTTGGTGCAATTAATTGTTGATACATGTGGATATTTGATAGTGACTTCATACGCCTTTCTAAAACAACACAAGCACCATAATAAATAATAATTTTGATGCAAATATTATCGAAATAAAGGAAATAGGTTAAATAATGAACAATTACATGATCATGCTCCAAGTTTAAGCTACTAGCGCAAAAATTGTGAAAAATTATACTAATAACAATGAAAACCATCAGTAAGAATAGGTTGATAATGTGAATTAAACACGAACATTCTGGGCCCTAACATCCCCCCATGTTGATCATATTGCATGTCCTCATGTAAGAAAAACCTCTGACAATGACCAAAGTTAATTAAGATTGCATGGCTAGGGTTTCTCTATTATATTCATGTTGCATTGACTTAAGCTATAGGGCTAATTGAGTAAGAGAATTCAGGTAAGTGCCATATGACGTTGACTCCCTTTGCATCAATAAGATAAGAAATACCCGTGATCATAGATTCAGTGATGTCAATATTGATCTTCATTATTTCGAAAAGAGTAACTAATGCTAGGAGCACCAAATGAATGCTAAAATGTTGTCATTGGATAGTGTCATCATAAAATATCCAACTACAAAAATTTCCACAAATCATCTCAAGAGTCGTCCAAGGCAACAGGTCTTCACTTTCAATAGCCTTATTATTAAAAAATAGAAGTGACATTATTTGATGTTAAAGATGGATGCAAATAGGGAAAAAGAAAGATTACAAAATAATACCTTCCCAGGATGACAATATTACCATTACCCAAGCATATAGTTGAAGCTCATCTTGTTCAAGAAAATTGAATCGTCTGCACTAAGGGTCCCACTTCCATAGAAACTAAATTAATTTAAAAAGATATAATTCCAAAGCACATTACTGAAAGGATCTTAAATCCATTCTCAGAGAGATATGATAATGAGTCCATGGAAAGATAAAAATTACCACGTAAATCGTAGTGGAAAATTAACTATAATACCACATGCATGGCCCTTCTTCCAGCAAGCATCTATAGCCTTGACAAGGATGCATTTTAACCCAATGAAATGGATGTGTCCCACCTATTAGATATAGATTCAGAGTCATTTAAAATCATTTACTTTGGTTTGGGAATTAAATGAAGGTCGTTGTCATGGCTTGGTAACTAACGAATGACAATGCCATTCACAAGAGATAACAAGAATGAACAGGTCAGCTTATGATTATACATCTTGTCTTCCATCTTTTTAACTTAAATTCATTACCCTAGCTTGGTGACCAGTAGTGGTGATTTCATTTTCGTTAGGACCCATGAACATAGTAGGTCGACTCGTAATGAGAACTCCTATCCCTCAATTACTATGTTTATGTTAAAAAAAATATGAATATGATTAACCTCAAATAGGTTAATTAATAGGCGGGGAGGAAAATTTTCTCCTTAAGAGCACGGGATGGCGTGAAATTTTTTTAATTACAAATATTTATTGGTTAGTCCTTCTACCCTAAATACTCATTTTAAAGAAATGATCTCAGATAATGACTGAAATATTCCTCGAGTTGACCATGCCAGGGTTCTTATGAGAGATCGTTAGGGTTTTATAGGAGTGGTCCACCATAGGAGGCTTTTCATCAATATCTTCGAAGAGAAACTTGAAAAGGTTTCTTGGACGACAATATTTTAGAATGAATATGCCATAATTAGGTTTTTAAGCTTGTGAATGGAAAGTATTAAACATAACTATAACAATACCCTTATTGACCCAATGAATAATCTCAGCCAATAATCAAAGTCACTTTACATTAAGAGTGAAATGCTTCTAACAAGTCTTACCACAAGAGCGCTTAATGACAAAAATTTCAATAGTTGTGCCTTAGGAATTGCAATTTTAAGAGTGTTTCTATAAAAAAATTATTCCAAATGGAATTTATATTTATTTTTTCTATACTACCCTACCCTAATTTAGATTGAGGAAGATCTCCTTCAAGTGTAGGAGTACTTCCAATGTAACCATGTGTGTATCAAAATACTAAATATACTCACTCTCAGGTTTAAAAAATAGACTTTAATAACACATAGCGGAGTATGAGAAACCAACTTCTTTACTTGATATGGTATTGAGAGTTTTTGAATATTGAGGGAATGGAGTGTGTCGATGATTTTTTGGAACTAGGCTTCAATAGGGCCCACATATTCTTGTTTCTCCAAGTTGTATAGGTCTTCCACAACTCAATGTTTGCTTTCTTCAGATTAACAAGGATGGTTAAGGGAAACTCTAGTGTTTTCTTCTTAGTGAGCTTAAAAAATAGTTTTCAAAAAAGTTCCAATCATAGATTTCTCCTCTAATGATTTATGGATTAAAGTTTCATCGTGAGGTAAATGTTATGTGGTAATAGGGGAAGTTTATGAATTCACTCCTCTCCCCTCTACAAAAAATATGAAATACATTCAGTAGGGGAATGAGTAGGAAAAGTAGGGGTTTTAAATTGATGTGCAACTTTATAATGGGAATTAAGATTTGGTTGCACAAATTATTGGTACCATATAGAAGGATAACATGGTGGTGCATTGGATGGGAATTGCAACTGTTGTGGCTCAAGTAATGGAGTTTGCATAGGGAATTTACTTAGAGAAGAGGCTACAAACCATCCTTGAGGCAGCGGGAATATCTGTCTCGAGGGAGAGGTCCACTGTGGCCATAAGGTGGGATATTGAATCATAGGAGGGATATAAGTTTTCCATGAAACTTTAGGGTCATAAATTTGCTAAGGAAATTTTTGTGGATGATAAATATTATTCCAAGTATTGAATGATGATAAGTTTTGAGTTATACCTCTCTATCGATTTATTTCCTTACTTAATTCCCTAAATACTTGTCGTAACCTCGACAGTGATGGGAAATAATTCATTGAGTGATCCTCCTTGCATTGCTTCTATTTTTCCTGCAGATCATCCAATTGTAAATTTAGGGAGCTTTTTGTAACTCCTATTTTCGTAGTAGATTTGAAAATTTGAGAAGAAAGTTCTGAGAATTATTACCAATATTGGAGATTCCTCTTGAATACCTAAACCATAATTCACAAACTTCATCATATTGTAAGTGAAAAACATCACCCGCTCCTATCATATTTAAATGTTCTAAAAATTCATCTTTGATTCCTTTGAGTAGGAGTGTTTTCAAGGTCTCTTTTCCAAATGTTTATGTTTTTATTTTTGGAGGTTGTATCGAAATCGCTCAACATCGTCCTCCAAATTTTGTTATTCCAAAAATATCTTCACTGGCCTCGTAGTAGTTTTGATATTTCTTCAAGAATACATTCTTCATGTCTTCCTATGTTTGAATGCAGTTCCCTCCGAGGCTCATGAACCATAAGATATTTTATCCATTAATAGTACAAGGAAACACTTGCAACCTTTGATGATTAGTAAAATAACCATATCCTCTACAAACTACTTCAATCTCAAATAAGAATGTATATGGGTCTTCATTTGCCAAACCATGAAATTTTGGTAGTGCGGATGGGGGAATACTATGCATTTGTGCCACTCCTAGATATTTGATAGGGAATTAAAAAGTAATAATGTTTTCCATTTCTTACCAAAAGAAAAGAGGTTCCCCATGTACTACTTCGATACTCCTTCTTTGAGCGTTCCTTCCAAATGGTTAGTGAAATAGGTGCATTGGATGATCGATATTGGCCTCAAACTCCTCATTGAAAAATGTCTCGAAATACCATTTCTCTGTCTTCAACAAGCTAGTTGGTAGTCCTCCAAAATTTCATTTTTTCGTTGTGTTATTCCAAAAATATCTTCACCGGCCTGGCAGTAGTTTTGATATTTCTTCAAGGATACATTATTCATGTCTTCCCATGTTTGAATGTAATTCCCTCCAAAGCTCATGAACCATTAGAGAGCTTCTCCTTTAAGAGAAAGAGGAAACACTTGCAACCTTTGATTATTAGTAAAATAACCATATCCTCTACAAAGTACTCCAAACTCAAATAACAATGGATCTGGGTCTTCATTTGCCAAACCATGAAATTTTGGTAGTGCAGATGGGGGAATACTATGCATTTGTACCACTCCTGGATCTTTGATAGGGAATTCAAAAGTAACAGTGCTTGCCATTTATTACCAAAATAAAAGAGGTTCTCCATGTACTACTTTGAAACTCCTTCTTCGATTTTTCTTTCCAACCGGTTAGTGAAATAGGTGCATTGGATGATCGATATTAGCCTCAAACTCCTCATTGAAAAATGACTTGAAATACCATTTATATGTATTCAACAATCTAGTTGGTGTATCTTATTAGCACGTGGTTGAATAGATAGGTGGTTCTTACAACACCCAAGAAATGAAAAACATTAAAAAAAATGCAGGAAAGAAACAAATTCAAAGAATCATTTCTAAAGCAATAAAATTTGCAAGAAAAACTGTTAGAAATTAATGGAGAAAGTTTAGTTAGGATAGGATTGAGATTCTAATTCTAGATCTCAGATCCTAATATTCATGGATTGGTTCAAACCACCCGATTGTGAGAAAGCCTATAGGTATTAGGTTGTTCTCTTGATTAAATGTATCAGATTGTGAGTGTGTTTGTACACTCTCTAGGTTCTCACCTGGAGAGCCATTTCATTAATTTTATCATGGTATCAGAGCGCACAAGATCAGAGACCTGTGCGTTGGGAGGCCAAGAGCCTGTGTAAGGAGCGCTACTCTGAAGTGCAGCATTGTTCCTGCTAATCCGTGGAGGATGTGGAAGCCAACACGCACCTGTGTTGTTTGCGTGAAAGCATTAACCTGCAGGGAGGCGCTGTCCCTCATTATTGGAGGCCGCGTGAAGGCCGTGAAGGTGTGGAGGCTATGAAGGCAAATTTGCAACTGGAAGCCATGGTTGATTTGACCTGCAAAGGAAACGTGAGGTTGAGAGCCTGTGTGGAGGCCATGAAAGCGAATTTTCCACTGGTGCGGTGAGCTTCTATTCATGGTAAGAGTGCTACATAGTTCATCTTCATTGACTGGAATTCTGTTATACCTGGTGCTCTATGGTGAGGGCCATCATCATCTACGTGAAGGCCATGAAGGATTTCTACAGTAGCAATAGTGTGGTCATGAAGCACCAAGCCGTTAAGGCCATGAAGAATTTGGGAATTGGTCTATCTATGGCTACATTCGGTCGTGTTTATGCACACGCCCTACATTTTTTACCCACTGTGTCGACTATCAGACAACGCCCTCCTTAGTTTCTTTAAAAGTAGAGAATTTATTTCTCCAAAACCGTGTAATTTTCCTTGACTTCATTGTTACGATCTGATCATATGTAGATATATGGAACTCTTCCAGTGTGGACACAAATTGCAATTGTAGAACCTGTCTGTATCTTTCTACGTGGATGCAACAGAGAATTATGCATCATATATACTCTATAATAATTGACACAGGAGGATACTTTATCAAGGGCCCATTTCTCCTCTTTTTTGAGTTATCAGCTTTATCAGTGAATACTTGTATGTGGAAGAGGCATGTTCACTGCCAAATTCTCAGATACCCTGAAATAGACATACCGGTCGCCAGTTTCTGATCCCACGAATTGAAAAAAAACCTTCGAACATAAAATCGAGAATAATGGGGGAGAAATTACGATCATAGAAGCTGTGAGATTAATGTCGCAGATGTTATATTTAATAAGTAACGTGTTGATGTCTAGTTGCAAGGCGGAGTATGGAGCAACGAAGAGGGCTCTTCAAATTGCAGGTATATAACACAAGGAGATGAATTTGTTTCAGGTTTCATTTCAGGAAGTCGTAATTGTTGTGGTATTGCTGTGATGATCAGTAACACTTCACCGTCGCTCCTGGACACCCGCCCATCTTACTGAGATCTGCATCATGGGAGATCTACATTGCTGGCTACTGGGGTTAGTTGAGACGGCCTTTTCCGCACACACATTAATCGACGCCGATTTGCTGCTTCAAGAGGCCGTGAGAAGGCCGAGTGACTATTTTTCAGGATTTTTTTGCTGAGGGAGTGAGAAACAGTGTTCAATTACTGTCATTTGAAATACTGTGTTTAAAGTATCATTGCTGAAGGAGGACGAGTCGGTTGTGAAATTGGTAGGAGTCCTGGTAAACCCGACATAAAGTGGTGTTGGATGCGTTGTTGTTTGATAAGGTCGTGGGACTTCAGATCAGATCTTTGATGCGTTAATGCATGAGATCGAAATATCTCCGGCCCATGAAGTACATGTATGACAAGCATAGGCATTGAGATAGCCCTCTGTGTTAAGTTAAGTGGAATTATCGCCAGCAAAGGGGTTGTTGTTTGTAAGATTCAATAGCAGTCAAAAGAATTCCAATACGATTTTGTTAATCGACACACAATCATTTCTGTCGGTGGCAGAACTTGGTCCCTAATTTGGCGGAGCTGCGAATTTAGAGAGAGTGGATTGGATCTCATCTGATCGCTATGATTGAGCAAGACGTCAGTGTCATCCTTGAGATGCAGAGTACAAATGCCTTAATTGGATGCCATCATTACTAGAAGTGTCAACGAGGCTACCGATTGAATCCATTGAAGCTCTGATGTTGTCTCAGCCCTCAGACAAGAGGAGCGTGAGGAGCCGTGGTGCCTGTGTGGGTTAACGTTGCAGTGGAAAAAGTGTTCTTGCAAGGGAGAAAATAGAAGGAGAAAATGGGTCGTCAAAGTGAATTGAAAGAGTCTCGAAGAAAATTCAGGAGAAAACATCAACGGAGAAGTGCAAAATGTTGTGTTGCAGAATTTTTTGATTTTTTTCAGGTTGACGATGATGGAACAACTACTGATCAAGGTGCAGATTTGGAATTTGATGAGATTATTAAATGGTTAATGCCAAATTTACAATATTTTTTAGGTATGAATTATGAAAGAAGGACAAATGAAATGAAAACAATACTATGGAAGTTAAATCCACTGGATTATGTTAAAGATGTTATTAATGATAATGGAGATACATTAGCATTAAGTCTTATAACATCTGCAGTAGATGAGAATATCATATTCAACATAATATATGAATATGGAGAGATTCCTAGTACAAAGTTTTTATGGGATGTTTTAGAGATGAAATATTGTTTGAATAATGGAAATGGTGCTGAAGATATTGCTCTTGATAATGATCCCATATTTGATTATGAAACTAAAGATGCAATGAAGGGTGATGCATGTGTATCTGTAATTGAAACTTGTAATGATGAAAACACATCCATTATTGTAGAACGTGAAATTTTTCCTGATGTAGAACCTGAAAGTTTTCCTGATGCAAAAATAAAGTTTTATGAGACTTATATATCTCATGATGAGTGGATCAATTTGATGATTGAAAAACATCAAATTGATGAATTACTGTTTGGTGAGAAGGAAGGCCTATCTTCACATACAAATCAAATGCAGAACATGCTTGCAGCAACAGAACTGGATGAAGGCATAATTATGTCAGTAGAAAGCGATGAAGTAGGGAGAGATGGTGAAATGAAAGCTCTCCTGAAGGAGCAGGAAGATGAAAGTAATTGTGGTCATCTTTATAAATATAACATTGTTTTTTGTGTAGATATTTGTAGGCAAGAAACAACAATGAATTTTGAAGAAGAATTGAAGTTTCTTGAAGCATTGCTTGAAACACCATGTCTTTATGATATTAACACAGAAATTGTTGTAATAAAGGGTGAAGATATCATCGTTGATGTTCAGATGATTGACACTAGAAATAGTGAGAAGGAAAATTCTCCTATCCACCCTACCATAATTCTGAGAAGGATAACAACAAGAAATCAAGGTTTCCCTCACAGGGGAAGAAATGAGGTGAAGATACATCACTATCTCATGGAAAAGAAAGTGAAGATGAAACCTCATCCACAAATGAACAAATATGGTCTCAAAATCATAAAGACTAAGATGAAAACTCAGTTACCAAGTTTTTTATGTCTTTTACCATTGTAAGCCTAGCTGAGACTAGACCAGCAGGCATATGTTATCATATGTTATTGTTATGTACCCTTTCTCCATTAAGGGGGAGTGTTAGAAATTAATGGAGAAAGTTCAGTTAGGATAGGATTGAGATTCTAATTCTAGATCTCAGATCCTAATATTCAAGGAGTGGTTCAAACCACCCGATTGTGAGAAAGCCTATATGTACTAGGTTTTTCTCCTGATTAAATGTATTAGATTTTGAGTGTGTTTGTACACTCTCCAGGTTCTCACCTGGAGAGCCATTTCATTAATTTGATCAAAAACTAGGTAAAGAGAAGATAAAAGTGCAACAGTTTGCCAAGGTCAATCCCCTAAGCACCTCATCGGAAATGACACCAAAATTTTGGGTGAAGTATATGGCATATTAATCCAGAACAAAATTTTATTGTCAATTCAAGAGTTCACGAACTTTGAGTCGCAACACTAGAAATGCCATAGAAGGACTCTCGCAACCTGCAAAACAAAACCCTAACTTGTCTAGAAACTGCTCACGCCTTTGGATTCCTGCACTAGTTAATACTTTTTATAATCTTGCACTCAAAACAAGTCTTTAGAAATTGACCCATAAACATTGCAAACACCAATCCTGCAAATCTTTAACATTCAAAAGAAAACCCTAATTATTAGCAATAAAGAGTGAAACCCTAATTACTAGAAATCAAAGAATAAACCTTAACTATTTATTAATTTGGAAACATGAGCATCTAGCAAGCGAATGTAAATATTTTCAAAACCTTAAGCAATCCAAGATCTAATAAATCTAAACAGGGCTATTAAATCAAGATGAAACCTCTATTTAAGCTCCTTCACTAAGTTCATTCAATCCAATGTGAAATCAAAATATTGAAATCCATTCTACTCTGTGCATACAATCAAAAATCAAAAGTGTCGCTTCAATTCATCTCTATTGCATTAATCAAATAAATATAACCAATTGTTGCAAGTGTCTACTATGAAATAATCACACTCTATCTATTTTGCATAGGCACAATCACGCTCCTTCAAACTTGGTAAGGAATTTAAACAATAAATCTGGAAAAATCTACTTTTAATGTAAGAAGCTCATAAGAAAGAAGAAACTCTACAGATCTGAAAACAATAATTGATTAATAATATTAGAAGCAAAGTTTCAAATATACAACTACTCCTTAACACATATTTCTGCACTCAACATCCATCAACACCATAAGTTCTTAATATGAAAATCACTTATTCAAGCATACAAGCTTCAAAAACTAGATTAAACGGTGCAAATACTTGAGATTAAATTAGTTAAGAGACTTCAACACCAAATACACTTGCTTTGAAATATATCAATAATACTTCCGCACTTATGTTATGCAAACAGAGGTTCAAATCCCTTTTTCATACAGATACAGATGATATTTTTTAAGGAAAAGATAAACCCTCTTTAATAATAATGTGACCATTTTTTTCACAATAATCTTTAGATATGTGGTTTATCAATATCCAGAAAAGAAATCTCGCATTAGAGCACATGGAAAATATAATGATACCAAAGATTTAACTTTCACAACCCAGCTTGTATGAGAGAAATCAAAGGTGTTACATGCACTTATGATGATATTATTTAATATTTAAACATTGAATGACCATAAATCAAGATATGAAGATAGTTTTTGAAGAGATAGATCATGTAGATAAAGTTAGGTCCAAGCATATATAGATAAAGCACACAGTTGATATATCATACTGTAAAGAAAACAACACCAAATCTAGAATAAACAAACCACACAATTCTAATATAATGGAGGTGTGTTGAAATAAGTTGGTTGGGCCCTGACCAACCAGATCACACTCTCTTAAACAAAACTAAATCACAGATAGAAATAGACCATTAAAATAGAACAACAAATTGGGAAAAAGAACCTCGCATAAAATCTTGTATTGAAAATTAGAGTCCAATCCTTTACATCATAGAGCAGAGGCTTAGAATCCAATTTATAGGAGGGGGGAAAACACCCAAAAATATTTTCAATAACATCACAATACAAATAATGGCTTGCTATCCTCTCAAACATAACTCTGTTTTTCTAATTTTTGTACATTACAAATTTGGCTTTGGACAAGCCAATATTTTGAAAATAAGATGAAAATTTGGATCCCAACAACTTTTCATTAATATAATTCTATTACAACCATTAAATAAATAAGGAATATATATTTGATATGAAATTTCCATTTTTTTTTTGGAAAATCTAGGCAAGATCCTAGAATTATGGAAAAAAACAGTCTTTTTTTATAAAACTTCCTCAAAGTCCCTCGTGTAATTTTTCGATCAATGTGAACCTTGAAAAATCGTTAGGGTTCTAGATAATTTTACATACTGGAAAAAAAAACCCATTTTCTCATATTTTCATGATTCTCCTCCACCTGCATGAAAATCGAGGTCAAACTTGGCAGTTTGAAAACTATGCGAATTTTCAGCAGTTTTTTTTATTTGAGTCTAGAGACCCACACGTGTGACCTAGGTGCAATGAAACTCATGGGAAGGTGTTAGAACATCATTTTGGATCATAACCATCTTCGGTTTTCCCTGAAAGCGTGCCGAGATTTTGAAGCCCCAAATCGGTGCAGGAATGCTAGTGTAGGAATGTTGGTGCAAGAACAAAACTTGGTGAAATTAATTGTTGATGCATGTGTATATTTTATCATGATTTTATACGCCTTCCTTAAACAACACAAGCACCATAATAAATAATCATTTTGATGCAAATCTTATCGAACTAAATGAAATAAATTAAATAATGTACAATTACCTGGTCATGCTCCAAGTTTCAGCTACTATCCCAACTATTGTGCAAAATAAAAATAATAAAAATGAAAATCATGAATAATCATAGCATGGGAATGTGAATTAAACATGAAAATTCCAGGGAATAACAGGTTAAATGGTCAGGACCGACATTATTCTTGCCAGGTCAAACAATAACTTCAAATTCAAATTCTTGAAATAACAATAATCATGGACAAATGCAACGTTGATCAATCAGTTTATTAACTAGGTATTTAAGTGCTTGATGATAAATATATAATATAAATGGGTTTTTGAGGAGGAAATTCCATAATTTCTGCAAGGCAAAGATCACAGCTACAACCTCACTTTTAGTTGTTGAATAATTTCTTTTAGCTTTGTTAAGCTTCCAACTAGTGTATGCATTAAGGTGATTGGCAAACTCCTCATTAGGTTGCACCAAAATTGTGCTAACTGCCACATTTGATGCATCGAAATGCACATGAAACTACTTTGACCAGTCAAGAAACTTAAGTATGGGTGCTTTGACTAATTTCCTTTTTAGCAGCTTGAACGACTTGTTGCTCTACTTTGACCAGATGAATGGGACATCTTTCTTTAGAAGTTCTTCTATGAGAAATTTTATATCAGAGTAGTTCCTAATGAAATATGTATAGTAACCAGTATGGACCAAAAATATTTCGATTTTCTTTTGATTCATAGGAGGTTTCAAATGTAAAATCACTTTGATCTTTTCCACATTAAATTTGATTCCATGCTTTGATACCACATGGCCTAATAGTATTCCGACAGTGATTTCAAAGATACATTTTTTGATGTTCAATGATAAATGTATCATTCTGCGTCTTTCCAACATTAGTCTAAGCCAATGTATATGAACTTTGAGAAAGATATAAATCATCTAGTTGTCAAAGCAGACTGCCATTGTTTTGTAAATATATTCCTGGAAATATTTAACAACAATTCGTAAAATTATTGCTGGAGCATTTTTTAATCCAAAAGGAATTACCCGATAAGAAAAAGAACCAAATTCAGTGATTTTTTTTTCTCCCTATCTTCTTCTGCAATTGGTACTTGATTGTACCCTTAGAAACTATCTGTAAAAAATATCACTGATACCTGCAACTCGATTTATGATTTCATTGGCGAACGTGGTAGGCAATGGATTAGTAATTGTTAATTTATGAATCCCATAGTAATCGAAAAATATGTGCAACTTAGTCGGGTCATGCTTTTTTGGATGCATGACCATAGGACTTTCCCATTCTGATGTCTCAATTGGGTAGATGATGCCAGCGGAAAGCATCCCCTCTATTTCCTTCTAATCAATGGGTTTATATTTTTAAGCAAGCTTGTAAGGTATATTTTAAATTGTCTTAGCTCCCGGGACGAGGTTGATTTTCATATCCCACATTTCTTTTACAAGTTTGTTTAAATATTTATAGTTACAAGAAAATTCATCTTGATATTCTTTGAGTAAGTCGTTAAATTTTCTTATTTGTTTGTTGGACCAATAGTCAACAAGTTGGGCGATCTTTGGTCGATCATCATTTCATATGTCGATTTCTCATATCTTCACTTTCACTTTCATCCAGTTAGGTGCCTTTGACTCATCGAGTTGCTAGTTCCCAACTTTATTTCTTGGGTTTCTCAATTGCGTGCTTCTCAATTTTGTACACTAATTTTATTGTTTTTTTATTTTATGGATGATCCTTCTTGTAACAAAAACTTTGGCTAGGGATAAGGGCTTCTTACATTTCTATTTGGTTGGCCATTTTTTATTCTGATGTAGACGACACATAATTACAAGTTGATGAGACATCACACTACAAGGAAAAGATCGTCTAGCGGAGGTTATAAAGGAGGTTTTTAGTGTTATAAAATTGGCCAAAATTGTCAAAAAATCATTTTCTACAACATCCATTTTCGGTAACGGAGATTATGGCGAAGCTTCTAATGAAATTTCAACACAACTAAAAAAATTGGGCGGCCAGAGGTTATTACAGATGTTTTTTTCATTGCTGCGCTACTCAGGGGTTAATGCACCGATGCGTCTCATCCAGACGGTCGGCATGGGGTAGTCAAAGCTGCATGCACTGGGTTGTAAAGGTTTACAACCACATCGGGCACACTGTAGGTGATGCAACGCACCGGGCCATTATAATTGGTATTGGGATTTGTGCGGTGCTCATAGGTCATATAACTGCACCTGTTCGTAGTATTATAGAAATGCACCGATGCGTAGTATCACACAAATGCACCGATTGTTCTAATTCGTATTGGTATTTGTGCGGTGCCCATAGGTCGTACAAGCGAACCGACGAGTAGTATCACATAAATGCACTGGTGCGCAGTATCGCACAAACACACCGAGAGTTATAATTGGTATTGGTATTTGTGCGGTGCCCATAGGTCATAGAAACGCACCGGTACGCTTTATCATACAAACACACTGGTGTATAGTAACTTACATGCAGCGGTTTTCATTTTGTATGTTTTAGAAACATCGACCTGTGACAGTGCAATTATTGTGATTTTTTAAAATTCATTATTCATAAAAAGTTGACACATATCTTATAACAATATTCATATCAATTAAATTTTTATTAATGCATTTGAATGTGATGTTTGGATTAATTTGTTATATCATATCATAATTATTGTGATTTTTTAAAATTCATTATTCATTAAAAGACAACACATATATTATAACAATATCATATCAATTAAAATTTTATTAGTGCATTTGAATGTGATGTTTGGATTAAATTGTTATATCATATCATTAAATTTCACATCTCTGCATTATAATATTTAATCATCCATAAATTTAACCAGTGGTGTTACATTTCACAACGACAATGGAGAACACAATAGAATAAATTAAAACATATATATATATATATATATATATATATATATAAGACAATATTTGACATACAAAGTGGGACAGTTATTGGTATCCCTTTGTCTTTCAATTAAGACAATGTTTTAAGACAAAGGGATACCAATAAATTGGTGATTATTATGATACCAATAAATATTTCATATAAAGGTGAAGATTGATAATCATTATGTTCGGATATCAAAGCAAGGCATTGTATTTTTTGACATATTTTTCTATCAAGCTTTTACGCTCTTTTGGTCCTAGATCAGAAATAATATTATCGAGTTTCTTCATTTTGTGGCTTTGCATGATACACAGTAAACAATACATATTAGCTAAACTTACATATAGTTTAAAAATAATATTTTTTGTAAATAATTTACAAAGAACTTGCCTTTTTTTCTTTTCTTGATGTGCTATTAATATTTTTTTTACTTGATCTCTTGTTAGTAATTTCTTTATCAATATGAAACCTGTACCATATCATTCATTAATATATTTTATAAATAAATCATCAACTTTTCAGGTAAAAAAAATATATCATGAAACTGGTGCACTTTTAAATGATGTATGCACCGACGTCGACGCATTGTGTTCTTATTAATGCACCACCAAAACATTATAAAACATCGTATGGTGCTCTATGTCAACAAGGAGCATCGTTGCATTATATGTTACCCACCGCATCGATTAACACAGACAAAATAATAAAAATCGTCTAGTGTTAGTTTTTGTAGCATATGGTGTTGTGGAGGGACGGTGCGGCCTATTCTTATAAAGACACCGCGCAAACAGGGGACCACCGTATGGTTCTTTCTGTCAACAAGGAGACCCGGTGCATTATATGTTACATGGTGCACCGATTAACACAAAATAAAAAACTGTTTTTGCCAAACAATACGTGTGCAGTGTGCTATAATGAAATAGCACACCAGTGCCTTATTTTAGATATGGTGCACAGATCAAATATATATATATATATATATATATATATATATATATATGTTTTTAAATTTTTTTATCAAACAGTACGTGCGCAATGCACTGTGATAAGAGAGTTCCTCAGTGCACTAGGTTACACAAGGCGCGCCAATTAAAAAAAATCAGTTTTTTAAAAATTCACGAAAGGGCCAACATGGATTGAGATCTGACTATGCAAGTTGTCGCGTTGGTTAGCTGTCATAGGCCTATAAATCGAAAATGAAAAGGCCTAATTCTGAAATCACAGAAATAGGAATAAGCAAGGGTGGAAACAAAAATAATGTTTTTTTTTTTTTTTTTCCTCTGAAAATGAATAGTAAATTTAAATTTTTTACTTACTGCTAAAAAAAATACTGCAGAAAATATAAAAAAACACTCTTCATCTTTGTCATCATTCTTCGCCTTTGTCTTTCAATTGAGACACTCTTTTAGGACAAAGGGATACCAATAAATATGTCAAAAAATACAACGCCTTGCTTTGATATCTGAACATAATGATCATCATTCTTTGCTTGAACTGTTGTCACTGCTCGAGCTACTTCCATGACTTGGGTTATTTTGAGGAATGTTTTGTTCATAGTGTTGATTGTTTTCTTCTTCTTCACCTTCCATCTACAAACATAAACACAAATTTTAATGAGTATATATACATTGGTGAGAATTATTAAAATTGCAATATTAAATAATATATATCAATGTAAATCGAAAAAAATGACGTACCATAGCAACAATTAACTCATGAACCATACACATTATTTCAAAACCAAATTTCATGCCATCTTTCAAGATTTCATCTGTTGGTGCAGTTCCATATTTTTTTTCCTATAAGTTTTATACCCCATAACAAATCATATATTTAATATAAAAGATTTTTGTTGTTGTATTAATTATAGACGGATCTAAGTAAAACAAGATCGATAGATGATTACAAATTCCACAATTAATTTCTGATATGCCAACATATACTCACAACCCATACTTAACCCAATGTCAATTAATTCGTCAAATGGTTCTTCTTTGTATGTTAACACTTGTTTGAAGACATTCAATGATCATTGTAGTAAAACAACTTAAAATATACAAAAATGAAATCTAGTTAAGTTGTTATAAGGAAGTAACAATTACTCACAAACTTGGATATCAACCATTTTCTTCTTTGTCGTCCTGTTTTATGTGCTGAATGGGTTCCATTTTCTTTTCTTTTCTATAGGAAAATACTTGAAAACTAATATTAAATGTTAAATTGTTTATTTATTGTACCTAATGATCAAAAAATCCAATGATTACATATTACATTTGAGATTTTCATAATCTTCCTGAAAGTGAAACATGACAATAAACTATTTAATTTTTACATTGATATATGAAAAATAAATATAACAAAAGTGATATTTATAAATAATTCTAGAAAAACATTTAAAGGAATATTACTTTTTCATTCCTTCTTTTTTGTTGTTGTACGTTTTTGCTATTAAAAGTCTGACATGTCTCATTGACCAATTCTCTGGAAACTCTTTCTGTAGTTTAGATAAAATTTGGTTCTTGGAATCATTGGATTGATTTTTGTATTGTAAGTGGAAATAATGTCTATACATTTATTCCACTAAATCCCTCAAAATTTTGTAAAAGTTTCCCCCCCTTTCGTTAACCTCCAGTGCCACTGCAGATGAGCTAAGGAGCAATTCATTTTCATTTACATGTTCTATTTTTTTCTTTTCTTAGAACAACATTCCTTTTATGAGTTGTTGGTCCCAGTAGAACATTAAACATATGTGAATTAACATATTGTTTGAAACATGTTATCTAATAATTTTAAGTATATTATTAATGAAAATTAAAAAAAGAAACTCATATTGGATCGATAGTATTTTTTCATTCACCTGATTCATCCTTTTGTAATTTTTCCATCAAGCTTTTACGCTCTTCTGGTCCTATATCGGAAATAACCTTATCGAGTTTCATCATTTTGTGGCTCTGCATGATACACAGTAAATAATACATATTAGTTAAACTTACATATAGTTCAAAAAAAATATTTTTTGTAAAGAATTTACAAAGAACTTGCCTTTTTGTTTTTCTTGATGTGCTATCAGTATTTTTTTACTTAATCTCTTGTCAGTTATTTGTTTATCAATATGAAATATGTACTATATCATTCATTAATATATTTTATAAATAAATCATCAACTTTTCAGGTAAAAAAAAGATATCAAGAAACCAGTGCGCTTTTAAATGATGTACGCACCGACGTTAGTGCGTCGTGTTATTATTAACGCACCGCCAAAATAGTATAAAACACTGTTTGGTGCTTTATGTAAACAAGGAGCACCGGTGCGTTATATCTACCCACCGCACCGATTAACATAGACAAAATAATAAAAATCGTCTAGTGATAGTTTTTGTAGCATATGGTGTCGTGGAGGGGGCGGTGCGGCCTATTCTTATAAACACACCGCGCAAACAAGGGATCACCGTATGGTGCTCTCTGTCAACAAGGAGACCCAGTGTGTTAAATGTTACATGGTGCACCGATTAACACAAAATAAATTTTTTTTTTTCCAAACACTACGTGTGTGGTGCGCTATAATGAAAACACCGTTGCCTTATTTTACATATGGCGCATAGATTAAAAAAAATATGTTTTTAATTTTTTTTTTAATCAAACAGTATGTGCACAGTGAAATGTGATAAGACAGCTCCCCGGTGCATTAGGTTACACAGCGCGCACTGATTAAAAAATTTAGTTTTTTAAAAATTCATGCTAGGGTCAACATGGATTGGGATATAAATATGCAAGTTGTCCCGTGGGTTAGATGTCCTAGGCCTATATATATAGCAATACAAACCCAATAAATCTAAAATGATAAGCCCTAATTCTGAAATCACAAAAACAAGAAGAAGCAAGGGCGGAAACAAAAAGAATGAAGGGTTTATGGTAAAATGGATTTTTTTTTGTTTTGTTTTGTTTTGCTTTTTTTTTTCTAAAAATGAACAGTAAATTTAATTTTTTTACTTACTGCTAAAAAATACTGCAGAAAATGTTAAAAAAAAAAAAAAAATTAATCACGAGATCGTTTGAAATTCTATGCTATAAGGTTTGAATCACCAGAGGTTTGGAATTCTGATTGTCTGAATAGTTCTGTTCGAAAGTATTTCGCTGCTCCATAGTGCTCTCTTGCTCCAGTTATGTCTCGTGCAAATCTCTTCCTGAAATTTTTTGCAAAAATA
This sequence comes from Pinus albicaulis, assembly GCA_034641835.2. Classification (NCBI taxonomy): domain Eukaryota; kingdom Viridiplantae; phylum Streptophyta; class Pinopsida; order Pinales; family Pinaceae; genus Pinus; species Pinus albicaulis. Next base: position 245,816,978 of record CM076575.1, on the reverse strand, counting down.
GTGAAATAATGAAAAGTGTTTAGTATTTAAAGAATTGTTTTATGAAATTAGATTTTCAAAAATATTTTTCCGCCTGTTTTTCAATTTACCACTTTTTTTCACTTAAAAAAAATAAAGTTGTGTTTTTTTTATTTGCAGCTTTTCGTCATTGGTGCGTCAATTAATAACGCCGCATTGGTATGTCAGTTAATAACACTGCACCGGTACGCAGTAACTAAAACACACTAGTGCAGTTATCTATACATAAGCACTGATAACAATAAGTCCATTTTTAAGGCACAAAAATTACTTTTAGGTGTGTACACTAAAATTTCTTGATGATTTTACTCAAATGCAGGGAGAAAATATCATAATTATATCAAATTGAAAATTCTTCAAAATCCATCTCGTTTCATAATATTTCTCAAATTCCATCACGGATTTCTCCCTATGCATCTCAAGACGTAATATTTACTTCAAATTTTATTTATATTTTCATAATCTAATTGAATTTATGTTTTTATCCATGTCAATCAGTTTAATAAACTTTATAATGTATACAAATTTGCAGGTTCATGCAGATTCATAATCGAGTTCAGATGCACAAAATATTCAAAAAAATCCAAAACGTCGGAAGCTCTTATTAAGAGCAGCATACTGCAAGACGCATTTGGTAGATGAAAAAGAGAAACTTCTTCACCCTGCCAATTGTAACAATCTTGCATCTTCTAACCACAATCTCGGGACAATAATGGTAATAATAATTGTTTGGTATATTAATGTAATTATTTCAACGTCAAACAAATTAATCATGCATTATCAATGTTCTTACTAATTGATATCATATATTTTCATGTACTAATCATGTTCAAATATATTTCTTGAAATTATTAGGATTCTAGTGATGATGAGAAACCTACCTACCATCTTTCTTTGTACCCCACAACAATGTCAAATCGAGAGAAGGCTGAATTAAAATAAAAAATCAGAGAGGAATGACACCAAGAATGGTTGAATCAACCACCGATTCAATTTCCACTACGTTTAGATTCACCAATTAAGAATGACTACAGCAATAGTAGTTCTTCACAAGCTGGAAATGGAGGCAATCAAATAGAGGTTGGTATGGATGATTACTTAAGGGATACGACTACCATGGAGACAATGTTGTTATATGCATTCCAAAACAATGATCAGCTAGGGGATGATGCTCATATCGCTTACACCTTTTTCGAAAGCCTTAAATTTTCTTCCACCACCCCTTTCTTTGGACCTGGCGATCAGTCAAAGTCTACCCATTTGGGGAAAACAACATTACTGTACAACTTGAAAGCAAAGTTTGGCTTGTCGAATGCATGTTTCTCAGATTTTGAGGTAAGTTACCATAAAGTCCTCCATTATATAAATTTGAGAAATATAATCACACAATGAACATTACAAATGGTCAATTTTATGAATGTTAATAATTATATCAGCATTAATGTACATTTAATATTTTCCATGATCACCAACTACATGTTATTCAAAGATAAGGTTCTTCCGAGTGATAATGTTTTCCCCGGTAGCTGGGAAGAGGCAAAGAAATTGTTGAAAATGTTGGGTGTTGAGTAGTACATATCATATCATGCATGTCCAAATTATTGTATTCTATATAGAGGAGAATATGCAGACAAAGAGATATGTTCGAAATGTGGGCATGACAGGTATGATAATTAAAAAAAGAAGGGTAAATCACGTGGTCCTCCTTTTAAGATATTGAGGTACATGCTTATAATCCCAAGGATTAAAATGCTCTTTTGTTGAAAAGAATTAGCTATGTTGCAGGGATGGCATGCCTCACACAGAAGTGAGTTGGGATTTATGCGAATCCCAACTGATTCAATAGCCATGAAGCATATAGAGGATACATGGCTTGAAATATTCAAGGATAAAGTACGAAGTCGACGACTCAGCATAGCCATGGATGGTGCCAACCCATATTCCCTCCAGAACACGAACTATTCTGTTTGGCCTGTAGTAGTGATCAATAACAATATCTCCCCATGGTTGTCAGTGAAGAATGAACATCTTATGTTGGCTCTCATAGTCCCTGGTAGAAGACAAGTGAAGAATATGGATGTCTACTTACAACCATTGGTAGATGAATTGAAGGAATTATGGGATGGAATAAATGTATACAATGCATCAAGATCCATCATAGCAGAGAGGAGTTTTATGTTGTATGGCATATATTCTTACATGAGACATGATTATCCAAGCTTAGGAGTTTGCTCTCGTAAATTAAATGTTTATTTATTTGTTTATATACATAACAATATTATTTCGCATATTAGTTATTTAATTTGTTGTAATTGTTTAGATCTTCATGATATTATTTAACGTGCCATGCATATAAATTGTATACAATAATATCGCAGGTCTTGTAAAAAAAGTGTATTTTGGATGTAAATGTTGTGGACCTTCTCTAAAAGCTAGATGGCCCAATGATCTACAAAAGCCAGTGTATGACTGCTCCAGGGTATTCTTCCCAGAAGAACACCCTTTACAGAAGAGCAGCATCTGCTTTCAATGGTAAACGAGAGAGAACCCAAAGGCCTCCAATAATGATATCGACTAAATGGATTAGAGCATATGAGAGAGAGAAGGAGAAGAATTTCATAGAAATGTTCAATTCAAATGAGGAGCCTATGTTCGATGATCCAAAATTCTTCGACACTTATGTTGATAAATTTCCCATTAGGATGAAAGGAAATCTATGTTTTATAACCTCCCATATTGGGAGCATCTTAAGATTACCCACTTATTAGATCCCATGCATATATTTAAAATTGTTTCATATTCTTTATGGAGGCACATATCATCGAAACAAAGGGATACATTGGTTGTTAGGAAAGATCTTATTACTTCAAAAACTAAAAAGAAACATTGGCCAAGACGATTAGAAAGTACAGGATCAAACACAAATGTTGGTTCCTCTAATTCATGGTATTTCAAAGAAGGTGATGTCCCATGGATTTAAAAAAAATTATCTTTCTTTGGCAAAGGAAGTTATAATGGGTGTGAGGGTGCCATCTTCATATGGGCCTTCACTACGGTGCTGCTTCACCATGGATGACCATTTGTCGGGGTTGAAATCGCATGACCATTTGAATCTTCTAAGAGTATGTATAGTGTTAAAATCATGATTTTATTATTTGTTATATTAATCAATTTTATCCCTTGCATGGATCATAAAACATAACTAATTTTGTATATTATTGCACATGTTTATAACTTTGCAGTGTCATTATCCTTTGTTTGTCCATGGGTGTGTGAAACATGAATTCCCTCAAGACCTAGGATGTGCCATATCTAAATTATTTGCATTTGTACGTTGGATCACGTCAAAGGAGATTCATTTGGCTAGCATTCAATAGTGGCGTCAAGAGATAGTTGAGACTGTTTGTATGTTTGAGAAGGAATTGTCGATGAGTTTCATGGACTTGTAGGTTCATCTTCTAATCCACCTAGTAGATGAGGTTGAATTAGTTGGGGTGGTTTCTTATCGTTGGATGTTCTTCTTAGAGAGTTACATGAAGAAATTGAAAGGTTTTCTTTGACAAAGGAGAAAACCTGAGGGGTCTATGGCAGAGGGGTACATATCATATGAGTCTTTCTATTATTCCAGTGAGTAGTTCAAGCAGATCGACAATAGACCAGCTGCGATGATTTAGGACAATGAAAGTGATGAAGACAAAAGAGAAAGGGATCTGCTCCAAATGAATGGAAAAAAGCTCTTGATAAAGAGTAAGTGAATTATAATTTTTCAAATTTACACAAAGTAAATATTCATGTTGAACTCGATATAATGTACATTTTGATCTCTATGTACTATATAATGTCAGTTTTATTTCATCAGTGAATGGAGAAATTGAAGCAATCAATCAATTCATTCTTTACAATTCTGAAGCGACACAACCATGAGTCGCATTATACGAACAAAAGAGGATGAAATGGGATAGTGACAGGAAATAATTCAGACAGTTGAATGGTAGAAGTGTGCCTTATCCCGATCATTTAAAAGAAAATATGTCAAAAATATGCCCTAACAGTTTGGTTGTTGACCAAGTCAGAGAGAAATACGGTGCAACTGGTCATTACCCGCGTGCTGAAGAGGATTCGCTAAACGTAAGGATTGGGTGCACCAACTCGGTAATAATCTATTTAATTTATATGTACATTTGAAACTTAATAATGCACCTTTAAATATAATTACATCTATATTTAATATTTTAACTGTTGGGTTATTATAAGAACCATGACACTATGATTTTTTAACTTTTTTATAGGTACATTTGTTCCCATTTATGTGGGCATATGGACACCATTTTCGCACAGATTATGCTGATGATGGACACATGACACAAGACTGTGGAGTGGAAGTCGAGTTCGATTAATCTAGTCGATATAGCCACCATGATCAAAACCTAGTACGAGAGACATTAGGTTACGTCGGAAATATACAAGATATCATTGAAGTGCATTTCTCTTCTTTCCAATGTGTTATTTTTAGGTGCAAGTGGTGGGACACCTTTGATCTGAATAATGTAAAGGAAGATCGCGATAGTAGGCTGATATGTATCAACTCTAAAAAGATTTGGGATGAAGCTAAGGAGCCCTATGTTTTCCTCAAACACTGCAACTGGGTGTTTTTTACCCAGATGTGTTGGATAGGGATTGGTGGTTCGTATTGAGACTTGACCCTAGATCAAAACATATTTTTTAGAACACTAGTTTTATCATGCCAAACGAGTTAGAAGATAATGAGGGTGATGATGAGAACCGAGAGTGATATGGTACATGTGTTATTCCATCAATATTTATTCTTTTTAAGATGGGTTTCTATAAAGAAGAGGACTTAATTACCTTATAACTTATAAGACTTTTTTTTTAAACATTATAATATGTATTTTGAATTAATTGGTAATTTGCATTGTCTTAATGTTAAAATCAATATTTCACTTGATAATTTGCAGTTATGTTGATCTCAAAAACAATGGCGTACTGTATAAAGTTCTTTTTTTGGTATGTAAGATCATAATAAAATAACGGTATGTAAGATCATAATAAAATAATGATAATTCTAAAGTACATGAATTTATTTGCATTGTTTTTTAAACTTTATTATGTTTCAAAAATACATATTATTCTAGATTTATTATTTTACAATTATTTACAACTTTAAAAATTTAAAAATTTTAATAAAATCATTTCACATTAATACAATTAAAATTTTCACATTAATACAATAAGAATTTTACAAATATTTTACATATAATTAGAATTACAATTACAATTACAATTTTACAATTTTGCATACAATTACAATTACAATTTTACAATTTCACGTACAATTACAATTGCAATTCCAATTCCAATTTTATAATTACAATCATTTCACATTAATACAATTAAAATTTTATAGATATTTTACATACAATTACAATGACAATATTTACAATTATAATTTTAGAATTTTACATACAATTACAATCATTTCCCATTAATACAATTAAAATTTTACAAATATTTTACATACAATTACAATTACAATTTTACAATTTTACATATATACAATTACAATTACAATTATTTTACAATGAATTAAATATTACAATTACAATTAAAATTTTATAAATATTTTACATACAATTACAACTAAAATTACAATTACAATTACAAATACAATTTTATATATAATTAAAATTAAAATTTCAATTACAATCACGACATAATATTTAATAAATATCATGATTTAATATTAAATTAAATAAACACCACAATCATAATAACCATTGTACAAACATCATATTCGACTAAAAAACACATTCAAATTCGCTAACATCATCTAATCATCGTGATCATGATCATCTAACAAAACACAATTAGCATTGTATAACATCATCACAACACAAACATCAAATATACATCTCATGTCAAATAATTTTTATCACATACACATATATCTGCAAGCTGCACATTAAATGAACATATCTAACATGACCTAACAATATACACATCATGATGATCACCAACATGTAAATTAAGTACAACTGCAACATGAACATAAAATACATGGACTATATATATATATATATATATATATAATGTCAAAAATATACAGCTGTAATATAAATGTCAAATATTAGCTGGTGGTACATCATCAATAGTAGTACTAGTCGAAGCCTGCTTAGTCAATGGTGCAACCTCGACAGGCTCAGATAGATGTCGATCATCACGTGCCTGCTGATCTGGTGGCACCTCATGCTGATTAGGATCAACTGTCAACTGCTCATGATGACTCAACATGGATGGTCCAGCATACTCATGATCATGAGTATTGTTGGATGTTGCATGTTTTTGATCATGATGACTCGATGTGGATGGTCCATCCTGCTCATGAACATGACTGTTGGTCAATGCTACAGGCTGCACATCTGCGGTGCGAGGTGAACAATGATCACTCCCTGATCGTGATCATCAAATTATATGTCACTGCTCGATTTTCGACGTACTGCATCTCGACCACGCCTACGTCAAAGGGCCCTCCTCAACCACATAACTAAGCTGGTAGCTCCTACGACATGTCGCATCAGGGTGAACATGTCACGTGGCATGCCTCTCCACATCTGTATCAGCCTGGCATCGGCCTGTATCTCTCTCATAGTGGTAGGCCTAACTCCCCCCTCCATAAGCAGTGCACAGAGTTGGCCGCCCAACTCCAACCTAAATCTACTTTTAGGCCTACACCTCGCAAAAGGCGGTACTGGCGCAACATGAGGATCAGGTATGTCTACAACGGCCTCATGATCCTCGGCATCAGCCATCTCCTAATCATTATCAGGATCTACACCTTGATCATTTAGTGGTGGTGGCATCTCATCACCATCAAATGACCCAATGTCTGCAAAATATATATAAGTATACAACAATAATTAGACAATTTCATTAAACAGTTTAATAAAAACAAGTTAAAGAACATGTTAGAATAAATTTAAATAAAACAGTAATATTACCTCTATTATCTGGTGGCTCATCATCTATGAAGAGGATGTTGGCACACCCTCGACAATCCAAACTAGCATACGGATAGGGGACCAGAAAGAAGGGATGCTCATCAACACTAGCTAGAAACTCCAGTGCATCATGCAATATCCTCGCGGAAAACTCTAACTCGCCCCTCTTGGGCATCATCTGTCTCCACATCTACATCTGTACATGCAGCATCGACCTACGAGGCTGCTGAACAAAAGTAGGCCTTGTCTTTGGAAACCTTTCAAAAAATAATCAAAATAGCTCTGAAGAAAAAGGGAAGTTCACCCTCCCTTGTGTCTGAGCACGACATCTATCTAAATATGTACAGAACTGTCGCAAAAAAATGGCATACCACATCACAAGTCATGGTGCCTGTAATAATGAATCAACATAAAATAGAAGCGGAAAACTAATGCGTTTCCCATCGCTGGTATGGTGTGCAATGGTTGAAATCAGTAGTGAGAGGCATCTCACCTCCTCTCCACCAAATGAAGCAATATGTAACTGACCTCCGGAGACTTGAAAATTTTCAGGAGACAGTATATACATGCTAATGTATCTCTGGGAGTACACCAACTGAATCCATGTTGCATAGTCAACGGGGACCTCTGGGAACGAGGTAAAATACACCCCTCTCCTCGATAGGTCAATAATGAAATAGATGTCCTCCTCTGTGGGCATGTACCACTGGATAGAACCAACCCGAAAAGCCTGTTGGTGGGCATTCCACTTGTGGATAAGTTGTCGCGAAAACCCACTATGGCCCTTTTTTAGACAGCCAGAAGACTTAAGGAGACATATTCCCTGGGATCACTGTCGCTGTAATAGGGTGAGGTACGTATGTCTCCCCTTCATTCACATAACCACTTATATTGCTCCATGTTATTGTTGTTGTTCCCTCTCTTTTTCTCCTTTGGACGTCGCCGAATGATTTGACATATTAAATAAAAAAATATTAAATGAGACACATGTATTTAAGAATATACATATATATATTTTAAAAACTAAAAAAAAAAAACACAAAGTACAAAAACAAGTAACCACCGAAAAATGGTGTGTCAGTTTTTTTGTTATGCACCAGAGGTGGCACTGGAGTACTTTGCACCGCCTCCTGAATTGTTACACAATGGGTGCGATAGTACACTGCATCACACCGTTGGACTAAGTGCAGCCACGTGAGATAGCTGCAGTCACCAAACCATATGCCCCGGTGCAGGATGCAGAGCATGACAGAACCCTTTCATCTTAACGTCCGTAAGGTCGTTTACATGACCGCACCGTTGATCATGGGGGGGAGTGTGTTCACGACAAATTATCGTCTCGGGCTAATATTTCATCAATACAATCGTATTCTATGAATGACATGCACTCGATTTTAATTTAAAATCATGATGCGTCATTGGTACCGCCTCGAATTAAAAGTGGATGGATGGTGGAAGATCGGGTCACTTGTGTGGCTCAGAAATCACAAACAAGGCTCCAAACTGGGTGAGGCCGAATGGCTCGAACGCACCATGCGGGATTTTCTTTTTTTAAATAAGGTGAATTTTAAGCTATTTTAGAAAACTAATCTACTAAAAGGTTTAATTATGGAAAAAAAGTAAAATACCTGTACGTTTGGCCGTCGAGGAGGCATATTGGCTATAGAATTTGCAAAACTAAATTTTCCCACCATTTTGCAAAATTTGAAATGGAGATGGCGGGCAATGGATAGTAGCAATGCATGCAATGGGAGCACCGATGGCAGGGCACCTCACACAAGGTAAATTTGCACTGGTGCTTGAGAGCTCTGGAGCACCGAAAAGTGATAAAAGTGGATTTTTGGCAATATTTTTTTTTTTTATTTAACCCTGTTCTGGTGTGCGGGTTTTATAGGCACACTGGTGCGGTTTCTTAAAACCGCATCGAGCTGTTTCAGTTTTGGCGTGGGCTTTTAAGACGCACCGGTGCGGAATCTTTGTAGAGAACCAGTGCGCTACATTAATGAGATGCACCGGGCGGGTTTGTACCGAGCACATGGTGTCCCAGTGTGCCAATGTTTTGTACGCACCGATGCTTTCTCTAGTTGAAAGCACCGGTGCGGTTTAGGATGATAAACACACTGGAAAAAAAACATCCACAAAAACCTCCACCCGCCAACATCCTCTAGTAACCTTCACTACAAACAGATTCCTGGGCTATTTTTATAAGGGGTTCCTCAAAAACATCCGCTAGAGGGTATTTTCCTTGTAGTGTCGACTGTTAATTTTTTATTGTCCCCTAGTTTTTCATTTAAAAAATCCTTTACTCTTTGAACTGCATCAAGAAATTCTTTTTCCTCTAGTCTAAATTCAAAATCCTTAATGAATTTTTTTTTAACTCTTTCCATTGTAAATATTTCCATATAGCTTCTTCTAATTTATACCATTTGTTGGGAAATTCATCTAAAGTATTTAGAAACATGTGAGGCCAAACTCTCTCATCTCTATATATGATCCTGCACCATTCTGACTCATATTTTTGTATATGAAGGACAAGATCTTGTCTGAGGATAAAGATAGGTATATTTTCTTGTGCAGAAAGATTTCTACCTCCAAAGTGTTCAATAAAATATCTCGTCAATGTCATCCATGTTTAGAGTCGAGATGAATGGGTATCCAATCATATTTTCCCTTAACCTGTAAAGGTTTGCACTAGACTTTGCATCCTCCCCTATTCTCCAATATATTTTGTTACTTGTTCAACATGGTTAACAAGGGAAACCGATTCTTTAAATAAAATAATTCTATTGGAATATTTCTTCAAATCAGTCGAAAACAGTGATAGTATTCATTTACATTTTTTTTCTTTAAGCACAAACACCTCTTTAATAGAAAAATTGGGTCAGAATTTTTTCATTGGGATTGCTTCAATCATCCAACATTATTTGGCTTTGGATTAATAGTTTTCAACTTGCCACTCGTAGAGCTCTGTATCATAGTTTTGAACAATGGAGAGAGGTGATCCTATCAATATTTTTTCTAATTAATTTGTTTCCACATTGTCCTGATCTACATGTAGTACTGTTGGAAACTAGATCACTACTGAGAGGGGGGTGAATAAGTAGTGAAGGAACTTATAATTTTTCTTTGATTAATTAAACCTTTAAACCATGCATGTTAAAACACATAAGCATATATTAGAGCATCAAACATAAACATGAAACCATGAAAGCATTCAACATAAGAGACACAAATATTTCTGGTGGAAAACCCTCCTCTTGGGTTAAAAACCATCCTTGTTATTGTTGCACTGCTCAATTTTTTCTATCATATTTGTTGAACAAATTTTACATCGATTAGATTACATCCATAAGACAGAAGACTTTTCTTCCTTCACAATATGCTAGCACCTAGCATTTAGGAAGTCTATTTATCTCACATATCTACATAAATCTATCCACTAGAAGCCACCACAACCAACGATCCTCACCCAACTCCTATTGGATGGAGAAATATATTCCTTATTATGAATCTGCCAGATTATTGTCTACTTTGAAGCCTCCATGCCTTCACTTCCTCCATGTGAACCACATTTCAGAATGTTTCACACTGGGCTCTGAATCTGCTCAGCATGAACATCACAACAACAATCTCTTCAAAGAAAAAAACAAATACTCCAAAATAAAATGAAGGAACACAAACACTACATAAAGTAATTTGATAAATACATCAACAAAACCCTCTTTGCTATAAATAAAACTACTCACAAATAATCGTTGCACACAACCAATAACATGGAGAATAAATAAGTTGTTACCAAACACCAAAAAGATATGAAATAAATCTCTACTTCATATCCTTTCTCTCTACACAAGATGTTGGTTGAAACATACTTTTGCTATTTGTTGCTAGACTTGCAAACTACTTTAGAAAATATACAACAAGACTCCTATAGCTTGCACACTCTTTCTCTTTCTCACACTCACTCAACTCACAATATATCTAGGCAAAAAAAACTTCAACTCAATACACAAATATCAAACTATCCTCATCAATCTTGAATCCAATACCAAAGTAAAATACTAAGGTAATACCAAGTGTAAATACCAGGGTAATGTTGTGCAAACCAAAATACCAAATGCAAATACCATGGTAATACCAATACCAAATGCACATGTACCATGGTAATACCAATACCAAGGGCACCTGTACAATTTTCAAAGAAACAAACCAAAATACCACATGTGAATACCATTGTAATACTAATACCAAGTGCACCTGTGTTACGCAGGCACATCCCTTCTTCAGAAAGAATCAATCCCTCTAGCCCAATAAGTGGGTCTAGTAACAAACATGGCAAAGGATATAAACATCCCTAGTTTAAAATTTAAAATTAAAGTGAGAGAGGGAGATTGGCCTACCTCCCTCCTTATGTCGTCGTTTCCTCTGTGTTGATGTCAATCCCTTCGCTTCCAAGCTCATTCTTCGATGTGCTTTCTACGTATGAATACCTGTGAAGAAGATCACATGACCAAAGACGAAAGATATATAGTATATGTGTTTCAAAGAAAACTACATGAAAAATCAAGGAATATCATGCTAAACCAATTAATATTAACAAATTTATGGGAAGAAAAGTATACTTTTTATTATAAAATGATTAAAGGAAAACTTACAATTAGTGCCTTGATGTTGAAGGCCTCCTTCGAAGTGGTAATCCAAGTCCAAGCAAAACTCTTCAATTGCTTCTCCTTCTTCATCAAATCGTCAACATGTGGGTGGAATTAGGCAAAAGTAAGGCAACTAGCAATGACCAACCAAGACTCTCTAGCATGGCACTCTATTATAGCAGAGCTAAGGAGGATAAGGATCCACTAATGAGGGGAAAAGGTCTTATCTCTAAGGGGAAATCTTTGGAGATATGATCAAGGGCTAAAAATGGGAGTATTTGACCATATCCTTAACCAACAAGTACCAAAACTCCATTTTTGAGAATTCTAGAGGTCGAAGCTTCTGCTCCATTTTTAGAGAACCTCCCTGAATCGGACCAACACGACTTTATTGTTGAATTCCTGCACTGGAAGTGTTGTTCACAAGATAGGGATAGGATGACAAGCATAAGCTTATTAAGTGGAGGACCATGATGGGCTTGAAAAACAAGGTTTTTTACAAACTCTGCAGAAAAGATTCAAGGAATTTCTCTTTTAAGCCTTCAGGAATATCTTAAGAATGTTGTCCGGGATGAACAATTTTATACAGCTTTTGTCGCTTTGCGACATGAACGACACAAAATATAACACTTAGGATAACAACTGATGAATGCAACAAAATATTGTGTAACAACCTATACCATGGTAATACCAATACCAAGGGCACTTGTACCATGGTAATACCAATACCAAGAGCACCTGTACCATGGTAATACCAATACCAAGGGCACATGTACCATGGTAATACCAATACCAAGTGAACCTATACCACAGTAATACCAATACCAATGGAACCTATACAAATATCAATGAAACAAGCCAAAATGCCATGTTTGAATACCATGGTATTTCTAATACCAAGGGAACTTGTACCATGATAAAACCAATTAGCTACCACACCAAATACCATGGGAACCATCCTTGGTAACAATGTATAACCAAATAATCATATGCATATCCAAACACCTCCAACACATGTAGAAACAACATCAAACCATCAAGCATACTCCAATACCTGTAGAAACATCTCCAAAACATGTATCAACATCTCCAATGCTTCCAACACTTGTAGAAGTATCTCCAACACATGTAGCAACATCTCCAACGCTTGCAACAACATAATCAAGTCATTCAATTTCCTCCAACACCAGTAGAGGCACCTCCAATACTTATAGTAATATAAACCTATAACAATCCATCATAACATGCCCTTCAACCATCTCTACTCAACCTCCAAATCCTGCAATAAGTCATGACACAACCTAGTTGACATCAATTCCAACCAACAATACCAAAAATATGACCACTGCTACAACACAACACTCATCACATCCATAATGAGGAGGACTACCAACATCATCAAATTGACATAAGACATATGACGAGCAACACCATCACCCTGTTGACATCAATGCCAACACTACAATGCAAACAATTACTTGGTACAATCTTCTTGTTTCTGATTCTTCTTCGCAAGCTGAAACCCATGGCTTTCCTTCACAGGGTTCCAAAAGTATAATAATTTTTCTTGTTGTTACCTTTGAGCTTAATTCTTTCTTTCTATAATGAGATAGTCCATTTCATCCTTTGTCCCCACAGTCTACTGACTAGTGCAAGATATGCGGGTATTCCATCGACTAGATCAATGAATTCAAGATAAATTGTTTTCGGGATGCCCATAATTGACATTTTTACTTGCCTTAATGTCCCAATAGTTTCAATGAACCTTTAATCGACAAGTTTAAGATAATTAGCCTTCTTATGCAGATTTGGTCTACCCATGCTAATCCATGTTTCTTGAGGAAATATATTAACTTGTGAGCTAAAGTCAACAATTAATTGTCTTACCATATAACCATTTATTTCCAGGTTGAATGTGGATCGTGATATTCGAAATATTTTCCTTGTGATAGTTGTCGTACATTTTTACACTTATCCATATTATCATTGCAGTCTTTTAACATGTTGAAAAGATATATTAAATGTCCAACTGAATGTTTTTCCTTTAAAAGCTCCAAAAATGCTTCTAATATGACATCCTTTGATAATTTTCATGATTCAACTTCTTTTGTAAATAATTCTAATAATCTCTTCATTGTGTTTTTTTGTACCTGCATATATAGGTGTCTAGTCACATTTTTTATTGGTCAAATGACTTGTTAATTATGATATTGTTATCCCTTCTAGCTTCCGACCATGTAACAACAAGAATATTTTTTGAATTCAAGATATCCTTTTTGATACAATTTGGAGTAAATTCATAGTTCTTTTACTCAAAACGTTTTCAATGATCTTGGGATAATCTTCCAATGAATGATCCCCCAAGTTGCACATATTGTAGAAGCACAAGGCGGTCTTATCTTTTCATGGGCAGTTTAGGGATATGTGACCCTCTTTCCAACAAGTGAAACAATAAAACCTTCCTTGACCTCAACCTTTGTCGTTGTATCCCCTTCTTCGGCCACCATATCATCCTCGACCATTTCCTCTTCCACCATATGTTAGTGGCTCATTAAACTAATCTGTGATTTGTGTATGATAGATGACGTGATAGGTTGGCTTGTTCTTCACATTGAATGGGAATTCTTGCATTGAGTGGTTATTGTGTTCACAAATGGTACACCATTTAGGCTTAGAGTTACAATTATTGTACTGACAATCTTTAGTAGTATGATTTGAAGCAATTTGACATATATCATAGTATATTTTAGATTGGAGTTGTTGGACATATTGATCAAAGTAGTCAGCAAATTTACAAGTATCCTTAGTGTTTCATTCAATCTGATAGTTAGTGCACCATAAGTTATTCTTTTGAAGTGTTAACGCTAACAACGAGTTTTGCAATTTCTCAATTTTGTCTTCAATTTTACTATCAGTCGATGAGATAGTCAACTGACCTTCATTGCATGTTTCAATAAACTAGGCTAACTTGAGAGCCTCTTCACAAGTTTTGAATTCATGCATTCTCAATACCATTGAACTAATAATTTTTCATTGATGATATATGGGATTTGACTCATTAAATATTTGAATCTTTTGTCATATTCTCACACTGTTTCATTGGATCGTTGTTTAATTTCCTTTAACTTTTGTGCTTCCAAATGTTTTACATATTGGGCCTTGAAGAAAGTGAGGAAGTTGGTTTTAATCTCATCCTTTGATATTGGTTGCTTCTCAGTGAGATTCATAAACCATTTTAGAGCATGTTTCCTCAAGGCTACTGTAAATTGTGCCATCGATTTATCTTCATCAGTGATGTCATTTGTAGACCAAAGCTTCGCACAGACGAACCGATGTTTTTTAGTATCTTCATCTCCATCATAAAGGGGTATGTGATTTAATCCCATTTTACTTAACAAATGTTTTGATGTTTAATATGTTCCAATATTACTTGATTGGTCATTGATGACAATGTTGACGCTGGGTCGATTGCTCAAAGGCATGGTGCTTCCTTTATTATCGACGTTGTCTTCTGAAAATGACTCGTTAATCTGGCATGCTCTATCTATATATTTATTAAACTGAATCACTTCAAGTTGCGACTCTTCGTTGACCGAATTTTTACTTTTGACTTCTTCGATGGCTACTAATTACAGTAGGGGGGTATGATCATGAGATTTCTAAGTTTGAGAAGTACTTTTTCAATTGATTTATTCTCAATATTTCGCTGATTCTCGTTAAGATTTTAAATTTCTACTTGATTTCTCTGGTCATCTTTATTTATCCAAATAGTGGGTATGTGTGAATAATTATATGATTTTTGTTGAATAAACTCTCTAACGACGGTACTTTCTATTGATATAGATAGAATTCATCATGTTGTAGGACTAGAGTCATCAATTTCCACTTCGTCTACTTTCCTTCTAGGACTTATTTATAGACCATTATTTTCTATTAGAGCAGGTGGTGTTATGCCTTTAAACTCATTTGAGGATTCTCATGCATCTTTGGTCGCGTGCTCTCAATTTTGCATTTTTATCCTATGGTACTCTTCTCTTATCTTCTCACGCCATTGTTGTCTTGTTTCCCTTGCTTTTTTTTGGATATCGGTCGACTACTTGAAAATTCAATTATTCTTTTGTCAGGTACTTTCTTGTTGTTGTTTCCTCGCATTCAAACTTCTTCCATCCATCTTTATTAAATTTATCTACTTCTCAAACTTTACTTCTTTCTTTTTCTTTTCCTTTATTTCTCACCAATCATTACCCCCCCATGCCGACCTGACTTAGTGTTGGTTGGAGAGGGATTATGTAGCAACCTTGTTTATTTGCTTAAGAAGTAAGCCCATGCTTCCTTTTTATCTTTACACTTGGTGTCAAGGAAGTTCTGCTAGTTGGTTTGCCTTTACTATCGGTCAGTATTTATTGGAGTCTAAAACAAAGGTCAGTATTCAATGATATGACCAACCCCCTTGTCGAGGAGGAACTTATGTAATAGGGTTGGAAGTGAAAAGAAGAAATTTTCATGCAAATCGTCAAAGAACTTGGATTTGATATAATATTCAATAGAGGTTGTTTATTGTATTGCTTTTTATTCAAAAAAATCATATGAAATTAAATCAACCCAATCGTGCAGATTCATTCAACCATCATTTGATAATTTCAATCAAAGTCAGGCATCAAATTCATTTTGAGGTTTTTTCATGAGAAACTTGGTTAAGAAAATTCGTAATTTCTGTCGGTGCCTTCAATAAACTATTCTCGGCTTCTGCTAATGATAGTTTATTCCTTCTCGCATAGTTCTTCAAGTAGTTATTTATTTTCGTCTCCCACCACAGTTGTATCTCTTCCAATGTTAGCATTTATGCTTGCATATTTGTTATGACTTGGGTCCAAAACTATTGGCAATGGAACCAATGTTGTAATCTAGGGAAAATTATGCATGGTTACCAATAGTAAGGACATCAACCATTCACATAGTAAAGCACATAAGTAAAGAGGGAAAGAAGAGACACAAGTAGTGGAGAACCAACAAAAGCACACTTTATATTATATCTCTTAAAAGAAAATTAGATTCAATCTATTGATGCATTCACATATATGTATACCATGTCGAGACAGCTACAACAATTTAATTGTTGAACATACTTAACTTGATTCGACTTAGTCATCAACTTAACAAGATTGTCGACTGACTTACATTGTGCATATTCTGACTCAATTGAACTAGTCGCTAAGTCAACTAGCCCCTCCAACACTTAGTAATGGGTGTTGCGAGAAAATTATTAGTTTAAATTGAAAATAATTGTTTCTTATGATTTCATTCCAAGACTTAACTGCATTATTTATGGGCTTAAAAAATAGCATCATAAGGATGGTCCCTACAACCATGACCCTTAGAGCATGCGACATTAACATGTTGCACAACTTCCTAGTGTAGCACAATGTTAATCCACCCAGAATACACATTAAAATATATTAATCTTGTTAAATCATATATTAATATATTGCATAATCTTCAATATATAATACTAATCATACTGTCACATCTACCACATTTCATGATTAAATCTACAGTAACACAATAATCACATAAGCCATACACATGTACACAATTCATATCTGGGAACGACCCTCTGACCTTCTCTTTATATAGAAATCAGAAGTTACAACAAACCTAAGATAATGGCTCGATATTCATACAAATGTGCTAACAAAACCATAAACCAATTGCCAAAAAACATGTCACATGATTTACCACCCTATGTAGGTCCCTTCCACTTGACTACAGCCCTGCTTGATTTTTCTTCCTTGCTCACTTAGTGGTCTATCCTATTGTAGACACACCTAAGCTTTATTTTCGATCCTTGGCCTCAGTTGTTACTCTTCACACCTTCATATTCTTACTCATCTTGGCCATCGTGCACACTCTCAGTTATATATATGCAACACCCTTACTCGGTTCATATTGGGCTTGTGACCCTTCCATTTGGTTAAGTTGTCTCATATATGTGATTGGTTCTCCATGTAATGACATTTCAATTCAAGCCAACCTCCCAACGCTCGACTCGTTCCATGTTCGGTTCACCCTCGTTTGGTCCAATTGCACTTGCTCCCCCCACACTTAGCTCATTCACACTTAGGCTAACTCATTCCAACACAAATTTTTGGGAACACTCCTTGTTATTTTTGTGCCCTTGTGGAAACCATGCCACCAAGCTCATGTGCGCTCTTCACAAGAAACCCAAAATCTTGGTTTTCTAACACTTGAGTTGGCGTGCCCTTGCCCAAATCCTCTTTCATCATATTATTTTTGATATATTCATTGTAAATGTTGCAATGGTAGTGTTTCTCTCGTTTTTCACCTCACCAACACATCTGGCATACAATATTGGTACATGAACAAGACAAGGTCATGCCTTAACACCTTAGGGCTTGACATCCTCCCCACCATGAGGTGTTATGATACTAGGAAACCCTGGGTCTATCAATTGATGCTTCCGATCGAAATTCCTCATCTCCTTCTCCCATCTCTAAAGTGACTCATGGGTATCCCATATATTCTCTTCTTCTCAAGCATCCTTCCAATTGACGAAGTACTCTCTCTTCCTATTTTTTCCATTTCCTGAATTCTAATAGCCCACTATCTCCTCAAGATCTGACTCTAGATGATAAAAAATCAAGGCTAGGGCACATGGTGGCTCCACTATATTTAAATCAACTATATCCACCTCGCCCTTCTTCAACTAACTAATATTAACTACTAGATGATGGGATCTCAAGTGGAAAGGAAAATCTAGGTTATAGGTGACATCACTAATCCAATCAACAACTTCAAATGGCCCGTCAAACCTCATCACCAGTGATTTAGGAAACCCAACAGGTGGTGGGAACCACTCCTTGGTCATATTGGTGAATACCATATCGCCCACACTGAATTCTACATCTCTCCTATTTTATTCTACCCAATTCTTCATCATTTTTTAAGCATCTATCAAGTGCACTCAATCCATCTCCAACATCTCTTTCAATAATTCATGAACTTTAGAGCCATAGGACTCTTCCATAGTAGTCATTCATAACCATATGTGGGGTAATAGGCATCTTCCCGTTAACCAACTTGAATGGGCTATATCTTGTAGAAGCACTCTTTTGCAGGTTGTAGCTAAACTGAGGCACATCCAACAAGTCATAACCAATTCTCCTAATCAACTCTCACATAACTTTTTGAAGTAATCCCAATAGGGAGTTGATATAATCTAGCTTTCCATCTATTTGTAGATTAAAACTAGAATTATGTAATGAGAATGTCCCCACAAGTTTTAACAATGAGGTCTAAAAAATCCTCGTAAACCTCGTATCTTTGTGTGATATAATGCTCAACAAAAGACTTCAGTATTTCACCACATTCTGAAATGAATTCCTTATTGTCTCCTATGCACTACATGTTTCTTTCAGGTGCAAACATTACATACTTAGAGAATCAATGTACAATAACTAGCACTTTTTTATACCCTTTCACCATCATTAACTGTGAGATGAAGTCCATTGATACACCCAGTCAATGTTTGTTTGGAATCGACAAAGGATACAACAATTGTGCCTTTCCTCTAGAATTAGAATTATCCTACTTGAATATAATGCAAGTTTATACATACCCTTCCACATCTCGCATCATGTTTCCCAAAAACTAACCTCTCTCCAATAATCCCAACATTCTTTGTTTTACCTAGGTACCCATCCCAAGGCTAGCCATGACACTCCTTCAAGAGTTCCCTCCTAATTCCACCTATTTTCTGAATATAGATGCATGATCCATATAATAAGATATCACCATGCAATGGGAATTTCCTCATCCTTTCTTCCTTCACTTGCTTCATTATGTTCTTCATTGTAGTGTCATTCTGCAACCCTTCATGATTTCTTCTCTGCAACCTTTCAAAAAACTAAATTCAAATCTCTCTTGGAATATGCAAGTCCTCTTCTTCTTCCTCAAGCGTTGCCAATTATTCATTCCTGCTTAAGGCATCCAAAACTGCATTGATTTTTCCCGGCCTATACTCAATAATCATTCCACATGTAACCAAAAAATCTTTCCATTGAGCCTACTTCGATGACAACTTTGGTTGAGTAGAAAAATTATTTGTTGCAATGTTATTTGTCTTCACCACGAATGGATTCCCCAAAAGATAGTGTCCCCACACCTAGAGATAATGCAACAATATTTTCATCTCCTTCACATGGATGGGATACCTCCTCTCCCAATCTTGCAGCTTCTTGCTCTCAAAATCTACAAGGTGAACATCCTGCATCAAAACTCCTCCTATGGAGAAATCATATGCATTTGTCTACACCTCAAATGATCTCTCATAATCTAACAATTTCAACATGGGGATTATCACAATCCTATGTTTGAGTTCTTCAAACACAAGTCTATTATTCTCTCTCCACTTCCATGGTTTTTCCTTCATCAGTATGTATGTCAACTGGGAGGCTACTTTCAAATATCCCTCCAAAAAATTCTAGTAGTAATTGGCCATCCTAATGATGACCCTCACATCATGTACATTGTGAGGCTCCTCCCAGTTTACTATCACCTTTATCTTCTTTGGGTCCATGCAAACACATCCTTGGCCAACCCAATGACCCAGAATGGTATCTCCTTTTGGGCGAACATGCACTTGGTCTTATTCAAGTACAACTGATGTTGTCTCGGTGCCTTAAATACTTGTTCCAAATGCTTCTTATGCTCATCCAAATTATTTTTTAAAAATAAAATGTCATCAAATTATACTACGACAAACTTATCCAAGAACAAATGCAATACCTCATTCATCAAGGTAAAAGATGTAGCAGAAGAAGTACACAAAACAATAGGCATAACTAGGAATTCATAACTTCCATACCTTGTTACCATGGTTGTCTTCACTTCATCACCCTCTGTTATCCACACTCGATAGTAACCATATCTCAAGTCAAGCTTCGTGAACACTTTGGCCTTAGAAAATATGTTGAAGCAATCTACTACTAATGGAAGGGGATATTGGTTCTTCATGACTTTCTTATTCAAAGATATATAGTCAAGGAACATCCTCAACTTATTAGTATCCTTCTTCTTCTTAAAGAGTATAGGAGAATTATAGGGAGAACGAGAAGAACAAACAAACCCTACATCAATCAACTCTATCAATTGATGCACCTACACATCCAAATCTGGCCTTGACAACTTGTAAGGAGCTCGTGCTAGAGTTGAGGAACTAGGCTCAAGCTCAATGTGACGGTCCACTATCGTCTTGGTGGGAGCACTTTCAAAAAATCATATTTACATATGTTTCTAGTAACTCAGAAATCTTTGGTGGAATAGTCATCTCCATCCCATCATATCCTACTTCATTCATCACTATTACATATAATCGAGCATTTGGTCTATGTGTTTCTCTCTTCATGTTCAATGCAGACAAAACCTGCACACTTTCCTTATGTTGCTTCCGTGTGGTTTTTCACACAACCCATGCCTTGTTATTATCCAAGACAATAAGTTGATCCATCATGGTATCTGAAACACTTGATTTCCTCTCAAGAAATCTTGTGTCAGTGTCACCTCAAAATCATCCATCAATATTATTGTAAAATCCAAGAATCCCATCAAACCATGTATATGAACTGACATATATGCTACCAATCTTATCATTGTTCTTAATTTGGAGTTTATTACCTTCACCATCCTCCTACTCATGGCTAATTTCAACCCAAGCTGCTCTACCAAACTTGCCTTCAAGAAATTGTGCGAGGCACCTGTATCAACAAATGTTAGTACATTATCCTTTTACTGATTTCCATGTTCACAAAGCACAACTTGTGCCTTCGACCATCTCTTTCCTTGCCCGAGATGCCTATCCTCTTAACAAAATATTCAAGTGAACAAGAATCACAAAAAATAGACATACATGTTTGCTTGCAAATCTCCATCTTGGCTACATTATTGAACTGCTCTAATACCACTTGTCATGACCCTAGGAACTCTATATAGTTACAAGGTATGTTCGTCATAGCATGACCCCTTGAGTGTGTGGAACTAGCATGTTTCACAACTGCCTAATGTAACACAATGTTAATCCACCCAAACTACACCTCATTATATATTACCCTTGTTAACTTCCATATTATTATATTGTGAAATTATATATATACAACAAATTTAATCATATTACAGTAATAAAAAAATCACATAAACCATGCATCTGCATACAATTCATATATGGGAACAACCCTCCAGCCTTCTCTTTATATATAAATCATTACAACAGACCCGAGACAATGACCGAGTCTTCATACAAATTCGATGCCAAAACCAGAAACAAATAGTTAAAAACTTGTCACCCTGTTTTCCACCCTACGTGGGTCCCTTCCACATAACCGCGGCCCTATTCAGTCTGTCTTCCATTCTCACTCATTGATCTACCCTACCATAGACACCTGAGCTTTCTCTTCCATCCTCAGCTTCAATTTTTCCTCTTCGAACCTTCATGTTCTTACTCATTTTGCAGCTCCAAGTAGTTCCTTCCATTGTTCACACTCTCGCTTATATATATATATATGACTCCGTCACTCGAGAGAATATTTTACAGAAAGACTTAAACTCTAATTAAATGACTAATATCAATATGATGCCGATAAAAAGCCAATTAACTTTCTTAAGCTTCCCCTCGAAGAGTCAATCTATGATTTCAAATTTTAGTGAAGTTAATAAAAAGTGATTTAAAATTTTTAGATTTTCATTAAGGAAAGGCTTATATGATTTCAAAATCTAATATAAACCAAGTAAAAAGTAAAATATTTTTTTTTAAGTTTATGGAGGATTTCCAATTTTATAATACATGTAAAAATAATAATATGTACTATAATAATGTTGAAATTGGAGAATATATAGATATATTGATGCATTTTAATTATTAATAATATCTACTATAATAATGTTGAAAATGGAGAATATATAAATATATTTATGTATTTCAGTAAATATATTTATGTATTTCAATTGAATAATTCACACGAGTTGTAAAATTTTAGAAAGAAGGCAATGCATTTAGCTTATTAAGAAGACTTGAAGCTCAAATAAATAATATTAGAAATAATAGATAAAGTAGATGGATTGTGAATATAAGTTGGATAACTAGAGAATGTTAAGGCATTCGACATTATTGATGGAAATGATGGAAGTGTATGTAGGGTTGTAACAATACATAGGAATGAGAGGGTATCTGAGGCTGTAATGTATTCGATGGAATGAAGAGAATTGAACTCAAGTCAGTTTATTAGTGGATATGGATTCTTAACCAAAATGACCAACGAATTTAGCAAGGTGCCTACATTATTGATAAATTCAATCCCATAAATTGTATGTGGGGTTGTAGGATGAATAGGAACAACATGGGGAATCAAGCTCAATCCCAATTACTAGAGAATATGGATCCTTACCAAAATGAAAACTAGAGAATTTAATAAGGTTCCCAAATTAATGATATAAATTCAATCCATGGAGTTGTAGCTATGCATAAGCATCACAAAGGAATCAAACTCAAGACCGACTACTAATTAAATTGGGTCTTTAACCAAAATTCCAAAGTGGAGCATTCATCAAGGTGCTTGTGCCATTAGTAGAAATTCAATCCATGGACCTATATTTGGACTTGTATAAATGCATGAGCATCATGGGGGGAACTCAACATAAAATATCAATGAATAATTGTCCTACACCAAAATACCAAATTGGCCATATGGCAAGGCACCCACATTGTTAGTAAAAATTCAACCTACAGACTTGTATGTGGAGTTGTAGAAATACATGGGCACTAAGTGAGATTAAATTCAAGACAAACTAGTAATGGATATGGCTCCTTAGTGGAAATGTCAAAGTGGAGAACTTTATAACCTTCCCACATCATTGGGGTGATATATCCACCAAACCAAGCTTACCCCTTAGGTACTCAAGCTTATTGTTTTGTAATTCTTTAGTCAAATTATCTACTACCTTTTCATATGTACGTGGATAATGCAGCTCCACAACCCCATCTCGTAATAGGATTTTGACATAGTGGTACTTGTTGTTTATATGCTTTGTCCTAACATGAAACACTGAGTCTTCTGTCAATGTTATACAACTTTCATTATCACAATCTATCTGTGTAGGGCTAAGCGGTCCTTCAAACAAGTATGATAATAAATTCTTGATCCAAATTGCTTCCCAACAGACCTTGCTTACAATAACAAATTCAACTTCAACACTACTCAAAGAAATTGTATCATGCTTTCTGCTCATCCATGAGACCATGGAAGACCCTAGGTTGAAGCATCCTCTGGTTGTGCTTCTTTCGTCTATCTCACTTCCACCCTAATCTGAATGTGTATATCCTATGAGTTAGATTTCAATACCAATATACCGGAGGAAGTGATGTATGGTTCAATGTAAATATCTTAGGATTTTCTTGGCTACAATCCAATGATCATGTTTTGGATCCATATGAAACTAAATGATGTCATTCACTGCAAAAAAAATGTTCGGTCTTGTATTTACTCGATACATCAAGGACCCAATCAATTGTTTGTAACAAATAGGATCCATTGGAATAGATTCGAAACTCCTCAACTTCTTTAGATTGGTTATCATAGGAGTCATCATAGGTTTGATATCCATCATGCAAAACTTTTGAAGTATATTGATCACATATTTACCTTGACCAAGATATATCTCACCTGGGTTCTGCCATACATCTAGTCCTAAGTAATAATGCATGATCCCAAGATCCAACATATCAAACTCAGCTACTAATTGTTTCTTGCATTCCTAAATATAATTCTCTACACCTGTAACTACTAGATCATCCACATACAAGAGTATGATGACTAGTTCACCTTGGACCCCATTGATGCATAGGTTAGGGTTCACAAAATTCTTGGTAAAACCAAGCCTTAATAGGTATGCATTCATTCTTGCATACCAAGCTCTAGGTGATTTTTTTCATCCATATGGAGCTTTCTTCAACTTGCATATATGAGTATCCCTCTGATTTATTTCAAATCCTTGAGTCTACTCAATGTAAGCCTCCTCACCAATCATCCCATTCAGGAAAGTTTTCTTGCATCCATTTGATGGATATTCCATCCCATAGTAGCAACCAACGAAACAAGTGATCTTATTGTTGTATATCAAGCTATGGGAGCAAAGGTTTCCTTGTAAACAATTACTTATTTCTATGAGAAGCCTCTTGCTAAGAACCTTGCTTTGTACTTATCAATGCTCCCATCTGCAACATGATTTATCTTGTAAATTTATTTTGAAGTGACTATAGACTTGTCACTTGGCCTAGGGACAATTTCTCACACATAATTCTTCATGATGGACTAGTATTATTCTCGCATTACATTCCTCCACAGTTCTTGATGTTCAACTACATCTTCATAGGAAGAAGGTTCCGCTTCAATAAGCTTTGTCATATATGCAGCATACCCACAATATCTCTTCATTCTTTTACTTTCCCTAATAGCCCCAAATGATGTATGTACTTTTGCTTCTTATAGATTAGTCCTCAACCAAGCAGGCCTCTTTCAATTTTCTAGAACAATCACTTGTTTTTTAGGTTCACTAGGACCTTCAATGTCTTCTTAAGTAGATGTCAGATCTTGACCATCATTGTTTCTAGATATATCCTCAAAGATAGTTGTGTCTTCTTCATCAGATTCAACTGGAACATCCTTCAATTTGTTGTAAGCTATACTTTCATCAAAGATGACATCCCTACTTACTTCAATTCAGCAATCCTCCCTAATAAATATTTTGTAGGCTTAAGATGAAGCACTATACCCAACAAAGATTCCCTTCAAACTAGGAGGATATAACTTATTTCTCTTGTCCTTGGGTATATGAATATATACATGACACCCAAATATTCAAAGATGATCCACACTTGGATTCTTTAATGTAAATACTTCTTCCTGAGTCATGTTGTTGAGAATCTTGTGAGGACTTCAGTTCTGCAAGTAAACAATTTCCATACATTCCTATCCTCATAGAAATTGAGGGAGATCTTGATCATGTAGCATGAACATAAAACATTCCTTAATAGTTTTTTTCTTCCTTTCTACCATGCCACTTTGTTCCAGATTACAAGGAAATATGATCTCCCTCTTAATCCATTATTCCTTGTAGAAAGCTATTAATTCTTTGTAGGTGTATTCTCCACCATTATCTAACCTCAACGTTTTGACCCTTCTCTCGGTTAGGTTTTCCACTTCATTCTTGAACTCTTGAAACTTTTCGAATACCTCGTCCTTATTCTTAAGAAGATATAACCAAGTCTTCCCTGATAAATCATCAATGGAGTTACATAATAATGATGCCCTCCAAGAGACTTAACTTTCATAGGTCCACATACATCTGAATGTATGAGATTTAACACTTCCTTAGATATGGTGTCATTTCTTGCAAATTGTTTCTTTACATTCTTTCCTAGATCACAATCATTACAGGTCACTTCATGTTCTTCCTTCAATTCAAGGATTCCATTGACCATTTGACTTAGAGATGGAAACATCTTATAATTAATGTGTCCATACCTTCTATGCCATAGTTCAGAAGGATTCACATCCAAGTGGACTATGGCATGAGATAGAGGTGTAAAAATTCTATATAATGTCCCCTCACGAATCCCATTCACACTAAAATCATCAGTACGGGATCCCTTACCCCAAACCAAAACCTTGCCATCAAAAAAAGAAACTCTATCACCCTTATCCTCTAGACAAGAAATAGAAAGTAACTTTTTCTTCAAACCCGGAACATATAAAATATTGTTGAGCTGAATGCTTCCACTAGAATCGAGCTCTAACAAAGTAGATCCAATCCCTTTCACTGGATAGCTCTTCTTGTATCCAAGTTCGATTGGTGTTGGGGCCCTTGTTTTTTATTATTTTTGAAATCTTGGTTAGAACATTTTGAATTTTTACCTTTTGAGTTGCGGCACGAAGACACATGGAAATCGCGACCACGTTGCAACTACCAGGAGTCGCGGAGCTACCAAGGTGGCGCGAAAGCATGAAATAGTTGAAGATAGAACACGCACAAGTACAGATGAAGAAAACACACAGCAGAAGACAAAAAGCGAAACACGCAGATAACAGGAGAGAAGCTGGGAGCAGCTGAAGAAAAGACACAGAGGAACTGATAGTCACGAGAGCGGGTGAATAAATAACCTTCACCCGGATGGAAGAGGGAGAGGCTGAAGAGGTTGCGAGGCTCGTGACAGGAAAAGACGCACATAGCGACTGCGGAAGAATCATGCATGTCCTTCCTAGGGTTCCTCATCTTCTCTATTCTACCTTTCTGTTCCGAAAACCATCTGTATCAGATTTGTAAGCTATCATTGAGAATGCCATGTAATCATGTGTTTGGCCAAGAGATTAATACAATGGAAGGTTGCTATCTCAATAAGATGTTTACGTGCTTGTAATGTGTTTATGCTGGGTTAAAATTTTATTTTCAAACGTCTGAATGCTTATTAAGTGGTCTTGCGTGTATAACTTTGTATATGTAATCGATGCACTGTCCTTCATGAGTTGCGACTTTGTTCCTTGCCATTGATCTCATCCCCTTCTGCATGTGGTTGCGGCACGCCTCGGGTGAGACTCACTTCTCTCCGGAGCAGGGTGAAAATGCCGGCGTGTTCCTAGACTACATCGGACCCCTTTGTTGGCCACAACTCCTGAACCTGGGTCTTGTCCGCGAGACCTGACTTCTCGCCAACAAATGGTTCCGTTGCCGAGACCTGCATGTTCTGAGGGGACCTAGATCATGGTATCGAGGATTTTTGAAGGAGAGATACGGCGATGGTGGGATGATCATCTTGACCAGTTCATTGCTCAGCAAGAAGAGCTGACCAAGAAAAAGGAGGCGGCGATCAAGGAGCTTGTTCTTTTCTCTGACTCAGCCAGTGATACGTACGAAATTTTCTGGGGAAGGTTCCCTGTGGACCTTTACAATTGGTTGCGGAGGTTACGAGCGACGGTGCCCCAAGAAGGCTTGCGGAAGATAAACCGCAGGTGGGCGCACGAAGATCTGGTGGCACTGCACCGGGTGGACACTGAACTGACCCGCGCGGTGGATTTTTGGGTAAGGACCACGTTGGAAGGATACACTGTGGAGTTTGCTGCTGAGTGCTACCAATCCTTCTCGAAAGCCGAGGCTATTTTCCACTCAAGGCTAAGAGGGAAGCTGCTGAAGGAGCTGTGGATCAAAGCCCTGATGGTGGACGAAGGGTTGATTGAATTTCACAAAACGAGGATGGAAGCGTAAACCACCCGTGCTGGGGGAAGGGTTAAGGGGACCGATGCTGTGTAGAATGTGAAAGTGGGGAGCGGGGAATGGATGTTGAGGCCGCATGCAAGTTGTGGGAGCGACGTGCGCATCGGCGGGCACAGATCGCCGATAGGTGGCGAAGAAGGGTAATGCGAGATTTGAAGAGAAGGGAGATCGAGAGGAAAAATCAGAAGGAGGCGCCTCAGAGGACAGGAACTATGGGTTTGGATACTCGGGAAGAAGACGGGACAGCGGTGGAAGTGCAGTGGGTGCATGGGAGCCCAGCGACGCGAGAAAGAGAGATAATGACTAGCGAAGATAATGGAAAGATGTAGCCCGAAGAGAGTTCCGATGACGAATGGCACGGCGTGATGCAGCAGACGTTTCAAGATCAGACGGCACCCACCCCTCCAGGCAGCCCTACTTCCCACCTTCTGCATGGCCAGGATCCCGACCTTCCCCTGGTATTGTATCAACCTTTAAGTAATATTTTTATTCAGTTACAAGCATTGAGTCGGTCATACAATAGTTCATCAGCGTCAGTAACGTCCGGTAACAGCAGCGTTACTAGTAGTGGTATTTTTCCTAGTGGGACCGTTACGCAACCAGGACCTGGAGGCTTTATCCTGGTCAATTCTCTGCAAGTACACATGGCTGGATCTTTCACCCGGTATCCAGAGTTCTCTAGCCGGGGCAATGATGATGTAGAGCAACACTGGTACCTGTGCGAAGCCATCTGGAGGGCTCGCCAGACGCCAGATGCAGGGAAGTTAATAGAATTCCAAACCACGCTCAGAGAGAGGGCTCTGCGATGGTTTATCAAGTGGTCTGAGGCTCATCCTAACCCCATAATTGCGGACGTGAAGCGGGATTTTGTCCGCGAATTCAAGCTTCCCCAGACAGACCAGCAGGGCCTGTCAGAGCTGTGGGAAATTAAGCAGAAGGAAGGTGAGACCACGTGGGAGTTGATGCGGCGATTCAAGGACGCGATCGGGAAACTCAGCTACCCGATCGATCCAAACCACCAAAGGGACTGGTTCATCAAGGCTCTGCTTCCCTTGACACGAACCCCTCTCACTCAGCAGAAGATTGATAATCTACAGGACGCTTTGGAGCAGGCCATGAAGATTGAAGCCATGGCGGGCTACCCCCAGGAATATCGGGGGGGGCCGGCCCCACAAGATCCTTCCTTGAAAGGGTTGCAACACCAGATTTCCAGCTTGACTGAGAAGCTCAAGGAGCTTCAGCCGGTGAGACCAACGCGACCGAATTTTTGGTGTACTCACTGCCTGCTCGAGGGCCACGTCGCAACCGAGTGTCCTCGGTTGCGCGGCGCAGGAGCAGGACCCTAGGTCGCAGCAATCCAGGGGGGTCCACCACCCGGGGGTGGCACGGCGATGAATCCGCAGGGGGTATACCAGCCACAACAGCCTTACGCAGGGTTCCCACCTCAACCGGGTTCCTCCACCACAGAGTACTGCGAGATTTGCCGGACGCTGGGGCATCCTCCTCGGATGTGCCTGATATTACATAAGTACTCCACGGTCCCGAATAATGTGTACTGCGAATTTTGTGTTTCCACGACTCACAACACCGAGCAGTACAGGGCGCTCGACACACTTGCGGATCGATTGGATTGTCCCTCTTACAGGGTGAACGAGGCTCCAAAGGGAAGAGGCGGCGGCATGCGGGGAGGCCGCACCGGCGGACGCGGTCCGGTAAAATGTTACAACTGTGACCATGAGGGTCACGTGGCTCGAGAATGTCCCCTCCCGCGACGACCCTGGTGTTCCCAGTGCCGAGTCAATGCCCACGCTATAGAGGACTGTCCGGAGCTCATCAAGAAGTGGGAAGAACGGGCGAGGCAGAGGAGAGCGAATCTGATAAACTCAGAGCTGCGAGGGACCGCAACCCCAGACTTGCAGAACGTCGCGATCGTGACGAGGGGCGGAAAGAAGACTGGAGAGGATGCCCACGGGAAGGAGCCAGCACGAGTGGTTCGACCGGCATCCCCGAAGAAGTTGATCAGGCCCGAAGTCCAGAAGAAGTATTTCCAGGAGGCAGTTGAGGCGTTCGCCCAGTTGCGGAACGAGGGAGGTTTAGAGGAGCCCATGCTGCCAGAATCTAGTGTGTAGAACGTCGCAGGTACTGTGGTCGAGGATTGGCTCGGGCTATTCCTCAGGATTGTTGACAACGCTGCGCTGCGGCAGCAGCTCAAGCATGCTTTGGATAGAGCACTGCAGGGGCGCACAGAACTTAGGGATCCGGCGGACGCTGGCCCTCAATATGTGCAACATGTCAAGCACAACAAGCAATGAACAGGAAAAGAATTCCGGCTTAACACGCAGGTCGCAGGGTTCCAGATTAGCGACACCATGTTGGACTTGGGGTCCGACGTCAACATACTGCCACGAAAGACATGGGAGGCTCTTGGAAGGCCACGGCTAGCCTACTCACCAATCCAACTCAGGATGGCGAACCAGTATTGCATTTTTCCAATCGGCCAGCTCGAGGGTGTCGAGGTCGACGTTGCGGGGGTGAAGACATACACCGATTTTGAGGTTATTGATATCATGGGCGACAAGGATCCCTATCCTGCCTTACTCGGCATTGATTGGGCTTTTGAGAATTACGCCATCATCGACCTTAAAAAGGAGCTGATGATCTTTGAGGATGGGGAGGTACGGGTCACCCAGCCCCTCGACCCGTATCAGGGCCCGCGATATACGGAAACGGTGGACAATCGGGAGGATGCTCAGATGATGGACCACCTTTATCAGATGACCGCAGGAAAGCGGGACGACTATATTAACCCGACCGCGACTGGCTCTGTCAGTTGGCGGAGTGTGCAGAGCTCGGAGCTCGGATCCGAACTCGCTTGGGAAGACTGGCAGCAAGGGGGGTATGAGACCACCACGCGGAGATGTGCCTCCATTGCCCAAGTCCGATGGGTAGGGACTGAGATCCGCAGATATCCCACCTTGTCGAACATGCGGGCAGTCAATACTTTTATTACCAAGGTGGAAGACATGGTCCCAGCTGAAAGTCGGATGCCACTTTTGGATGTGGCCTTGCAATCCACGTCGGCCCGATGGTGGAAAAATCACTGCGACACTCTGCTGTGATGGGAGTGCGTGGCGGATGCTCTGCGGGCACGCTTTAAAGTGGACAAAGGGCCTTGCAGTACGCGTAAGTATCATGGAACTTCCGACCCGCAACACAATTTGCGGGCCTGCGAGGAACAGTGGCGTGGCACCCTGTACCCTGAGGAGCTGTGGGTCCACAGGTTTATCCACTCCCTGGGCACAATTCCCCAGGCCTGGTACTTGGAAGAAGAGTGGAAACGGGGAACCCGCTCTTGGCAGGAAGTCACGGACAAGTTCGTTCGGTGCTTTTCGTTCGAAGGGGAGACGGCGCAGGAGTCTCAGGCCCTACAAGCAATCAAGGAGGTCTTGTTTTTCCGCCATCTCGAGCCCGACGAGGGCCCGGTTGTGTCACGACCTGAGGTCAGGCACGAGTTGGTTTGCCACCGGATTAACGGCGATCTGGATGACGATAGTCTGGAGGACCTCAGGCATCTCTATTTTGACGAAAAGGAAGGCGAGCGGAGCATCAGTGAAGAGCCGACGATTGAAGGAGTCCATTTACAGCCCCTAAAGACAAAGAAGCTGAACATTGGAACAGACGAGAGACCCAAGCTCACAACGGTGGGAGATTACTGGGACGAGGAAACAACAAAATAAATTCTCAGCCTCCTCCGGGAATACGAGGATTTGTTCCCGTCTTCGGTTGCGGACCTGAAGGGGATCAAGGGGGACCTGGGCGAAATGCGCATCGCGCTGAAACCGGGGGCCAGGCCGGTGAAGCACCGACCCTACCGATTGAACCCACGTATCAAAGAGAAGGTCAAGATGGAGATTGACAAGATGCTAGT
Organism: Pinus albicaulis; assembly: GCA_034641835.2. Taxonomy (NCBI): domain Eukaryota; kingdom Viridiplantae; phylum Streptophyta; class Pinopsida; order Pinales; family Pinaceae; genus Pinus; species Pinus albicaulis. Next base: position 245,785,032 of record CM076575.1, on the reverse strand, counting down.
TGCAGGTCTCATCTTTCCAGTAGAAGAAGCAGAGTGGGTGAGTCCCATTGTCATCTAGAACAAGAAGGAAAAAGCGGAGATCCGTGTCTGTGTAGACTACTGAAGCCTGAACAATGCCTGCATCCACGATCCGTTTTCCACTCCTTTCAGCGATGAAGTTCTAGATCATGTTGCGGGAAACGAAGCTTATTCCTTCACTGATGGGTTTTTGGGTTACCATCAGGTGCGCATCGCGGAGGAAGACAAAGCAAAGACGACATTCACCACTGAGTGGGGATCATTCGCATACCACGTTATGCCGTTTGGTCTGAAGAACGCACCGGCTGTGTTTTCCCGGATTGTCATTGCTGCTTTCCGAGAGTACATTCACAAGTTTCTGGAGGTCTACATGGACGACTGGACCGTCTATAGACTGCTGAAGAAACACGCCTCCCTGTTGCGTATTATGTTTGACTGGTGTCGTCAGCTGCAGATTTCCTTGAACTTGAAAAAATGTATTTTTGCAGTTCCATTCGGCACACTCTTGGGCCACATGGTGTGCAAGCAAGGGGTCTGCGTGGATCCCGCCAAGGTCGCGGTCATCGTTCACATGGAAGCCCCCGAGACAGTGAAGCAGTTGCAGGCACTACTCGGGCACACAGGATATTACAGGCGGTTTATTCGCAACTACGCAAAGATTAGGGCCCCTTTGGAGAAACTGTTGCGGAAGTCAGAGGTGTTCCAGTGGACGGCAGAGTGTAGGAAGGCACTTGACACCTTGAAGGAGAAGTTGGCGACGACACCCATACTTGTTCATCCCGACTGGGATAAGCAGTTCCATGTGCATATTGATGCGTCCGATATTGCACTTGGGGCTGTATTGGCGCAACCCGGGGAGACGACAGTTGACCACCCCGTATACTTCGCCAACCGCCGGTTATCAAATGCGGAGAAGAATTACACCACAACCGAGCGGGAGGCGTTGGCGATGGTGTACTCCCTCCAGAAGTTCCGCCACTATCTTCTGGGCGGCAAATTCACATTCTTCACGGACCATTCTGCATTGAAGTATCTGGTGAATAAGCCTGTGTTGGAAGGACGGATCTGTCGCTGGCTTCTACTTTTCCAGGAATTCACGTTTGAGGTGATTTTCAAGCCCGACAGGTTAAATGCTGGTCCCGATCATTTATCCAGGTTGGAGACGGGAGAGAATGAAGGCTCGTTGGACGATCAGCTACCGGATGCTGACCTCTTCCGAGTCGAAGCAGTGCCAGATTACCTTGCTGACATTGCCACGTATCTGACCACGGGACAATGCCCTCAGGATTATACCCCACTTCAGAAACGCCACCTGGTTGTCCGGGCGGTCGACTACCAATTGATCGCGGGGCAGCTATACAAACTGGGCCTTGATGAGGTGTTGCGCAGATGCGTTCTTGACCACGAACGGGAAGCGGTGATGTGGGAATGTCACAGTGGTGTTGCAGGAGGGCATGTGGGTGCGAAACCCACCGCAAGGAAGGTGCTCCAAGCTAGCCTGTGGTGGCCGACGGTACATGCTGACTGTAAGGCCTATGTGAAGTGCTACGATGTTTGCCAGCGGACGGGAAGGCCTTCGCACCGGGATGAGCTTCCGCTACACCCCATGCATGTGTTGCGGCCGTTTGAACAGTGGGTTGTTGATTTCATAGGTCCCATCGCCTCGGTCGCCAGACATTCCAAGGCACGGTACATCATTACCGCCACGGATTACCTCACCCGGTGGGCTGAGGCAGCAGCGGTACGTGACTGCTCGGCAGAGACCGCTGCCCGGTTCATTTTTGAACACATCATCAGCCGGTTTGGCTGTCCACGGAGCTTAACCAGCGATCAGGGTACACATTTCATTAATGCCACGGTCAAATCACTATTGGACACATTTATGATTCAGCATCATAAAAACAGCCCATACCACCCGCAGGCCAATGGTACTGTGGAAGAATTCAACAAGATTCTCGAAAAGGGCTTGACCAAAATTTGCAATGCTCAGCGCGACGATTGGGACGAGCGTCTCCCAGCAGCATTGTGGGCCTACCAGACCACGGTGAAAAGTTTGACCAACCAGACCCCATTCCAGTTGGTGTATGGCCGGGAAGCTGTGATTCCTGCCGAGTTCACTGTACCCAGTCTTTTGATCGCAACGTCTCTTCAGTTCTCAGAAGAGGAATCACTTCGGGAACGCCTCCAGGAGCTACAGGAGCTGGACGAGGCTCGATTCCTGGTGGAATTCCACCAGAAGGTTCAGAAGGCCAGGAAGAAAGCGTGGCACGACCGCCACATCAAAACCAAAGCCTTCCAAGTTGGCGGCAAAGTTCTCTTATATGATAGCCGGTTCCAGAAGTTTCCAGGCAAGCTCCAGATGCACTGGTTGGGACCCTACTTTTTCATCGAGATCCGCGACTCAGGAGCTGTTCGGTTGGCACAGCTGGAAGGTACAGTTCTCCCTGGGTGGGTGAATGGCGCACGCCTGAAACCCTACCAGGAGTAGGTCCCTTTCACTTCTCATCAATAACTCTCGCAACCGAGAGAACCCGTAGAGTAGCTTAGTCGAATAACTCTCCCGCAACTGGGATGAGCGTAGGGAGTCTTTTCCGTTCATAGGCAGTCTGTCAAATAACCGGTCAGTTGCGGTTACCTCACCGCAACTGACTTTGGTCGGGGCGGACCAGTCCAGCGTGCCACAGTGCCAGTCCAGCGTGTCGTCCTTATAGGATCCATCCCCGTGCCAGTGTCAGTCCAGGTCATTTCCGTCAGTCCTTTTGTCAGTCCGTAGGATCGCTCAGATTTGCATCATAAATTACCATAAGTAGACAGTAATCGTACCATAATCATTTTCCATCACCCGCAGTTCCCTCAGCCGTCGCGTCCGCCCATTTCCCCATGATGCCGGCAGCAACTGTCAGATTACACACAGCCATGCGATTGATCGCACGATTATCACAGGCAAGAAGGATAGCAAGAATTAATTGTCGTTATGGAGTCTCATCAACTCCGCTCGTGCCAGGGGATGACATAACTTGCATGGAGACCAACAGCACGAGAATGACGGACCAATTCAATTTGGCAATTGCAGCGAATCCAGAGCAGTTGAAGCCTCAAAGCGCACCGCACCCAGAAGGAAGCTCCAGAAGAATTCTCCAGGTTTACCAGCGCCGTGCCAAGATGCCGAAGGCTCTCTTATTCGTTGCTGAACCAGTGCTGGACAGTCGAATCCACAGAACAGAGTCGCTGGTCGGCAAATATGACAGTGCAGCATTGATAGACGCCAACCTGTCCGACCCAGCCGAATTCCCCCACCTCCATTAGCAGACATATATGGAGCATCACTACATGCCAGGCAGTAGCTCCAACAGCCGAATGCGACAAGAATACAGGGGCCTCCAGCAATCGTCCTTGATGAATTTAAGGACTCTTCCTGTTTTTGGAACTACAGGACCGGCCCTGCAATGCACCCGGTTCCTCCTCAGTTGAATACAGAACGGGTCCCTGTGGCTCAATGAGGAAATCCCCATTCACGCCGAAGACATTCATCGGCTTACAGGGCTATCTCAGAATGGTGCAGATATCTCCGCTGCTGGTCAGACATCTTCCAAGCGCGCCCGAAAGTCAGGTGACACAGATCTCTACACCAAGTATGGCACCCGCCGGGGGGGGAAGGGTGCCAAAATTGATTTGATTAATAAGTCGGAGATTCGGTTCGCTTGCTACCTCATTGCTAGCAAGACGATGCGGCACTATACCAAGGGAGAGTGCACCTTGGATACAATCTCCATTGCGGAGCACTGTATCCAAGGCACCAGGCTGAATTGGTGTTCTTTCGTGCTAAAAGAACTCTTCGCGGCCTGCGAAGAGAACTATAAGTGCACCACCAGTTTCATTTATGGTTACCTGATTGTAGCTTTCGCCATGTGGAAATGGCACATTCCTCCTGTCCGGATGCCGGCAGAAACTACTGCGAGCCAGCCTCTCGTGATGAAATTCACCCCGTGGCAGGTGTCCTCTGACTCCAGCACCAAACAGGTGAACGCGGAAGCGTTTCGGGCGTGGTACGGGTTAATGAGAGATGTGGTGGCTAACCAGCAACGGGTGCCTAGGCACCTGTTGGATGAGTATAGTGAGCAGGTTTGGTTCGGGGTAAGCCACAGGCACACTTACCTCCGCCCAACTTGCGTGCCAGAAGCCACCTTCCACATGGCGCCCCTCAGATTCCAATTGAACGATGATACCTTTCACCGTGAGGTCTCTGCGTGGCCGGCGGTCATCAAGCACATCCGCGACTGGATCCCCCGATATAACTTTGAGCAGATGCTGCCGACGCAGTGGCCTGCCGAGACAGGCGCAGCAGGGTCCTCACAGGTTGCGACGGGACCTTCACAGGATGCAGGTAGGACCGCACAGGAATTGCCCGAATCACTGGTCCCCGTCGTACAACACTTCAATGCCCAGGTACGAAGTCTTAACGTGGAAACCCAAGTTGTTTCAAGTGGTGCCCCTTTGTTTCCCTTATTTTCTGAATTCCAGCTCGGTCGGTCTCTTGCTCCGTCCCATACCGCCCCTCTCACTTCTCCCATCCCCACCAACTTATTCACCTCTACCAGCCCTATCATCACCCCGATGGGCGAAACGGGCCCGGGACCTGATCCATCAGACCCCCCTCCATCCAAGAGGGCCCGCACTGCTGTCACAGATCCAATGGTGGACCTTATTGATGATGATCCACCATCCACTCCACTCACAGGGACGTTGATTCTGGAGGAACCCCTGATCAATCCATCGGAGTTCCTCAAAATTCGCCTCCCCCATACCTCTTTCACCCCGTCCACCACTCCCTCCACCGGCCGTCCACCTGCCACCTCCTCCGCTCCATCAAACTCATCGGCCACTGTATCAGATCCTCTCATCCGAAAACTTTTCGGAGGAGACCACGGGGTTGAAGTCACCTCCAGTACTGAAGTCGTAGTACCGTCGGTTGACCCTGTGGCCACACCCCAGGATCCTGTCTCTACTATATCTACCCGGCTGGCCAATGTTGGGGCTGATTCGGTCGACCCTCTCCCAGACCAGACCACTCAGCAAGACCGGCCAAATTCCGATATGGGCACCTCAATGCAGCAGCAGACACCGGTCCCTCCTCCTGAGAACTCCAACAGATCAATGGCCAGTGGGCAACCTCTGCAGGAGCGGATGCTGGAGCAAGGCGCTCTCGGCAACCCCAACGAAGAGACATGGGGCATAGGCCAATTGTACCTACTCATTCAGCGGGCGGCCCTAAAGGCCGAACAGATTCATTCAGAGCTGCAGCAGCGGTGTACTGAGCAGCACCACCAGATCACAGCGCTTACTGAACAGCGCGATCAACTGACCAGGGAGAAGACCTACCTACAGGAGCAGGTCACCATTGTTGCTCAGGCGTTCTCCGACCTATGGCCCGCTGTAAGGGCTCATCATGCCCCACTTCCTGACAATATAGCGGAGGATAATGTAGCAGTCCAGGCTTACCACCTTCGGACTGCTTTCACTGGTCTATGCAGGGAGAATCAGGAACTCCAAGCGGTGTTAGCCGCACGGCCTACCCTTCCCGATCCACAGATTGTCTACTCAAAACAGGTGACTGCCAAGCAGACTCAGGCAGCTCGTATGCAGGCGACTCTTCACTCCACAGCGGGCGAGGCTTACGCCCTCCTGCAAAGTCTGCAGGAGTGCTCACTCGCCCTCACTGTCAAAACGCAGCCTATCTCTACCCAATTGCAACAGATTTCTCGAGAAATTCAGGAGACCACCGACCCAGCACGGTTAGATCAGCTCTATGCCCAGGCGGACGAGCTTGAAATTCAAATGCAACAGACTGAGGCCGACTCGGCAGCGGCCAAGCAGGTCATTCGGGAAATTCTTCCGCCCATTCAAGCCAGTTCCAAATCCATACAACAGCTGGATGCCAAGGCCGAGACCCAGCTTACCACGATGTTCGGGACTGTCCCGACGACTATAGAGGAGGTCGTTGCCACCAGGATCTCTGAAGAAGCAGACTTGCTCATGCAGGAATGGCAGCAAGTGGTGTCGGACTTCACCGGGCTCAAAGATACAGCGCTCCGCAGGGTCCCAGAGTTGGGGCCCTTGTTGGAACAACCGCTTGGAGGAGCACAGCAGGAAAGGGCACGGGACGAAGGCACAGCAGAACAGGGCACGGGAGCCAGAGGGGCAATGGAAGTGGAGACTGTTATTTGTGATTGACTCGGGGACGAGTCAAGGAATTGTGGTCGGGGCCTGTTGGGGCACTTGTTTTTTATTGTTTTTGAAATCTTGGTTAGAACATTTTGAATTTTGACCTTTTGAGTTGCGGCATGAAGACACATGGCAATCACGACCGCGTCGCAACTACCAGGAGTCGCGGAGTTACCAAGGTGGCGCGGAAGCATGAGATAGCTGAAGATAGAACACGCACAAGTACAGATGAAGAAAACACACAGCAGAAGACAGAAAGCGGAACACGCAGATAACAGGAGAGAAGCTGGGAGCAGCTGAAGAAAAGACACAGAGGAACTGATAGTCGCGAGAGCGGGTGAATAAATAACTGTCACCCGGCTGGAAGAGGGAGAGGCTGGAGAGGTTACGAGGCTCGTGACAGGAAAATACGCACAGAGCGACTGCGGAAGAATCATGCATGTCCTTCCTAGGGTTCCTCATCTTCTCTATTCTACCTTTCTGTTCCGAAAACCATCTGTATCAGATTTGTAAGCTATCATTGAGAATGCCATGTAATCATGTGTTTGGCCAAGAGATTAATACAATGGAAGTTTGTTGTCTCAATAAGATGTTTACGTGCCTGTAATGTGTTTATGCTGGGTTAAAATTTTATTTTCAAACGTCTGAATGCTTATTAAGTGGTCTTGCGTGTATAACTTTGTATATGTAATCGATGCACTGTCCTTCATGAGTTGCGACTTTGTTCCTTGCCATTGATCTCATCCCCTTCTGCATGTGGTTGCGGCACGCCTCGAGTGAGACTCACTACTCTCCGGAGCAGGGTGAAAATGTCGGTGTGTTCCTAGACTACATCGGACCCCTTTGTTGGCCACAACTCCTGAACCTGGGTCTTGTCCGCGAGACCTGACTTCTCGCCAACAATTGGGAGAAGAGCTTTATTTATATAGGATTTGAAGTTGAATGCACTCTTCTGTCATATATATGGATGCACCATTGTCAATAACCATACATTCTCTTCCTTGAAAGTGTCGGATAAAGCGAAGAACAAACTTCCATTTATTACTTCCTTCGAAATCTTGGAGATGATCTTCAATATGAAATTATTGATAGATGAAGAAATATTCCCAAGAGACTTGAAATCATTCCTCATAACCCTTTACATAGTACCAAATAAGATGTGATCCTCGGTCTCCTTCCTGTACCTTAGCTCTGATACCATGTTGGAAAATCTAGAGACTTGTAGATTATAAATTATTTTCCTTATCTTGATAATTACGTGTGATTTTAGTTGGCTTTTAATTACTTATTTGGTTTTGTTCATCAAGAAATTACGAAAAACTATGAAGATCACAAAGAGACAAAGTACACTAGATATAGGCTCCAAGCCAGGGAAAAAACCCTCCAAGGGGAAAACTGAGAATGAAATTCTTCTCTTCTTATAGAATATTCTTACAAAGAGGCTTCAAAGACCCAAATACCAAAGCCAACAAATGCTCTAAGCCCCAGTTCAACCCCCAACAAGATATTCTTTAAGGAAGCTTCTAGAACTTCGATATTGTAACTTCACTACTGCAACTTCGGCCCCTGCCAACTTCGAGATCCTCTCCTTTATATAGCCTTTATTGAGGGTCGAATTCCCTCCCTTAAGGTTGACTTGATCTTCTCCTTGGGCCGACTTGGTCTTGGGCTTATAATTTCCTTTTTTTTATAGAATAAATATTTTTATTTATTTCAATGAGTCCAAATGGGACTATGACACATTGCCAATATTATTCTTTATCCTAGAAAGACATAGAAAATCTAAAAGCATGAAGAACATGCTTTTGACTCAGTTGAGTATGAAACTCATACTCGAAAATAAAATATAATTTCTCTTTCTTTATTTTTCTTTCTTTATACAATTTCATGATTACAATTAGGTCGTTATGAAGACTAAAGCTAGTTACAATTTTCAACATCCATAACCAAAATGTTAGATTGAGGTACTCGGTAAGGTGTCCACATCATAAGTATTAATTCCACCCATAGAGTTGTATATGGAGTTGTAATAATTCCAAACTTTTTAGGGGAATCAAACTCAAGAGATGCTTGTGGATATGTGTTCTAAATTGAAATGTTAAACCAAGGCATTCAGTAAGTTGTTTGCATCATTGGTGGAGATTCAAACCATGGAGTTATAGTGATGCATAGGTGTGGTGGTAGGAATCAAGCTCAATACCAACTATCAATAGTTATGGATCCTTAACCAAAATTCTAGAGTGACACAATTGATAAGGTATTATCCATGTATTTGGTAGATATTCAATCCATAGAGTTTTATTTGTAGTAGTGCATGGGTAGTGTTATCCCTTGACATGTAGGGGTAACTAGAGAATATTTTATTCACTTCAAATAGCGATTCCACAAATGAGATATATGGTCCTCCCATGGACATGTGGATAGAGATGCTTCTCACATTTTCTTAGCTCACTAACACATGATGATTATGTTTATGAGGTAGATATACATGAGGTACATTATTTCATTGCTTCATACTAAGTATTAATGCCTCATGTACTTGCCATGAAAGTGGTGATCATTATTTGAATTGGATCATGGATCATAACACTCTAAATTTATGTTATTTCCATCATTTTTCCATATTGGTTCATAATCATCCCTTAGATAAGTGTTTTTACTCTTTGGTTGAGTTGTACTATTGGGGACCTATGAAAGTTGTAGCATGTCCATATCCCAATCCATAGTTAAAATTGTCCATCATTCTGAATTTCCACTGTCCCACTCATAGTTGGTTGTCATATGTCATGAAAAGGTTCATGCTTCATATTCCCATGAGAAGAAGAAGCTATAAGCTCAAGGTTTATGCAACTAAATTATTTATACAAAAAAAAAGAAAAAAAACGAAATCCAAAGCAAAGATTGAGAAATGCCCCATCATTATGAGGCCACTAACCCATGTCCTATATGATTAAATGTGTATCTGGAAAATGACTAAATGAAATAAAAATTGAAAAAAACAGCAAATAAAAAAGAAAGAAAATGGATAGTAAGAAAAAAAAACAAGGAAAGGGTAAATCAACCTCACATTACTATACAATACAACTCATGAAGTTATATGCTAAACCATACCATCTATCACTACACATTTTCCTTGATTTTTTTTCTATGATTTTCTTTTTTTCTTGGGTGTTGACACATGTAATAGGGGTTGAACACATCCCCGTCATATCCTAAGTTGGAAAGTGATATAAATTCTATGAGTTATTAGGAATTTAGAAAATGGAATTTATTTTTTCTCTACCTAATGACATTTACATTTGATATGGATCACTTTTTTGTGTCTCATTGGGATTTGTATACATGCTTTGAGATCTGTGATTACATTAAGATCCCTAACTCATTCCTTAATATGGGTGACTTATTTGGCCCCCTTGAGATTTTCTTTGGACATGGCGCCTTGCATAGATCTTTGATATGACTTACATAAAGAATTTGACTTACTTGGAGGGTCTTGAAGAGGTCATTTGACTTGTTTGATTCACATTTTCCCACCTTTGGAGGAAATCATTGGAATTCTTGGAGATGAAATGTCACATTTTGAGTGGAATATTGCAACCTTTGGAGGGAATGCTCCATTTTGGAGACCATTCATGCTCTTTTATATCATTTTTGAGTGAGTTTTCCACTCTTAGAAGCCCCTATGTATGGCCAGGAAGAAGGCTAGTGAACATAATGAAAATACCATTAATGTTATCTTGTGTGGCCTATCAAAATTAGAATTTTTCAAGGTGATGCATTGTGAATCGAAAAAATAAATTTGGGACAAACTTCAAAACATCTATTAAGGTGATGACAAGGTGAAGAAGGAAAAGCCCCAAACCTATAGAAGACAATTCAAGAGCTTGAAAATGAAAGACATAGAAAATGTTGCAACCTATTTCCTCTATGTATCATGAAACTGTCAACACCAACATAGGAATTGGTGAGAAGATTGAAGAACCAAGGATTGTGCAAAAGGTGCTAAGGTCACTCCCCTTAAGATTTGAAGCTAAGGTCTCTGCCATTAAAGAAATGAATAATATGGAGAAACTAACAATGGATGAGGTGCATGGGATTTTCATTTAATATGAAATGAAAATATAACACATAAGGAAGAAGCTTTTAAAGCATCAAAGAATACAAAATGGCACAATTCCTATGATTGCTCTAGCCATGAGTCAATTACAGAAGAAGCATAATTTCTAACAGAGATAAAATGAGGATCTAGAAAATACAAAGGTAAGCTACCCTTCAAATGTTTTAATTGTGATGGGACATTGGCCCCTACGCGTCTCCGGAAGTAGTTTGTGTGGGATGGCAATATGGCCTCCTGTACGCGCATTTATGCGTTCATTAATCAGCCAGCTCGAGGAGTCATTAATCCTGTGCAGGCGCTCTTTCTTTTGCTATGGGTATTCAATCGGTTATGGCGTCCATTCCAGATTGTTCGGCTAACGGTGATAGCAGCAATGCCTCTCTGCCTCCTTTAAACAGTGCATGCCCTCAAGGCTATGTAGAGCCCAGCATACGAACCCACACCGGGCATCGTTTCACTCTCCTTGCTTGTTTTGAACCGCTGCCTGGGTTTCACTTTTCTCAGAGCAGGTTCTGTCGAACCAATCTCGCTCACCAGGCTCAAACGGTGGATTTGAGGCGACGCCTCCCCTCTTGAAACTCAGACGATGGATTGCTCTTGCGGAATTTCCCCTCACTATGTTTTTGGGCCTCCTGCTTGCCCCTTGCATTGTATTTGCTCTTTGCCAGCCTCAGCCACCATGCCACGCATACAACACAGAATGCGAAGCAGGCGTGGCTCCAGTAGAGGGCGAGCCTCACATCATCGACCCCACTCCAGTTCCGTCTCAGGGTCTTCTTCTGCTGAAGAGACTTAGGAGATGTGTCATGGTAGCGGTCGAAGGCATCATTGTGTCTATGTTCCTCTGGCTTAGCCATTCCCTCTCCCCTCTGTTGACCCTCCCAATGCTGCAATTCCTCCCGCCTCCCACAGGTCTGCTCGCTTGCACATCCGTCAAACATCTCAGCGTGCTGAATTTCGCTTTGAATGTTCTCATGACAATCCCATTGTCATTGCATACATCACGGTTATGCTTAAAGAAGAGGCTCCTTTCCCCGTTCCCTCCCCTGAAGCTTCCCCGATGCCTCCTCCTACCTCAAGCCCACCCAAATGCACGGCTCAGACAGCAGGCATTGCCCACCACGCAGAAGAAGCACCGTGCATGATGGTTGGAGTCTCGGACCAGGAAGGAGCCCTTAAAGGCGTCATGAATGACTATGCAGATGAATACGCTTGCAGGGTGGTGGAAGAGCCTCTGTCACCAACTCAGGATCAGTGACATGCTCAGCTCACAGCTCTGTTGGGTATTTTTGTTCAATTTCTGTTGGAATTTTTTGTCTCTTTGTCTCAACGTGCAGCTGGAAAAGCTAATTGTTACTCTTCGTTTACTTCTTTCTGTTAAGACATCATGTATAAACTATAGGCCAGTTTCCCATCCCAGGGCGGCCAATTTGATTACTAAAGGACTGGTTTCCCATCTCGGGCAGTCCAGACTCTTTCTGTTTAGCATGTTCTTCAAGCTCGGTGCTCAGGCTCCCTCAGATGACACTGTGGAAGTTTTGTAACAGTAACCTTTATACATAATAGCATTAGTTTTATTTAGAAAAAAAAAAAAAATGTTTTAATTGTGGTAGAGTAGGACATTTTGTTGCTAAATGTCCATATGAAAAAAGGGAAGACAATGATGATGATGAAGAATAACATAGTAATAAAAACAAACATTATACACACAAAAAAGGAAAATATACTTAGATGGAGAGTTTTTACTCCAGAGAGGACAATAGCTCATTTAAATAAAGTGACGGTTGTGTTTCTAATAGTGACAAAGAAGAATTCCTTTTCATGGCCATGGACAGAAAATTTACTGATAAAAAAATTGAAGACAATAAAATATAAAAATGAACTTAATAAGAAGGTATTGATGTGGAAGTGAATTTAGAAGTAGAAATCATTAGTTCCTTAGAAGAAATAGACATAATCAAGGGAAAGAGTAAAAGGGAGAAGGAACGATTGTAGACATATGAAAAATAAAGTGATGATTTTGATGGAAAAATAAATATAGTTATCATCCTGAAGACTCAACTAGAAGAGACAAAAATAATAGAATAAACATTGAGAAGGCAACTAAAATAAAAGGAAGATAATTGTGTGAAGCTAGAAGCTGAAATTGTTTCTTTAAGAAAGGAACCAAGGAAAACAACTTATTAATTGAATAGAAGTTTGATGCTTGGAAAGAGTGTTGAAATATTAGATAATATTCTCATTTTTCAAATGTCATCATTCATCAAGACAGGGGTTGGCTACAATGAAAAGCAAAATACCCCTAAGGGAGATGCAAGCACTAAAATTGCAAAGCCATTAGAAAAGAAAAATGAAAAAAGCCTAAAAGTTATGCTAATATTCTCAAAGCCTCCATTAATCATGAAAGCAGTAGCGAGAAAGGAAATGAGGACCAACGCAAACCTAATTTTTCTCATAAGAACATAAGAATGATTTTAGAAGAGATCTTCCACCAAGAAGCCCTTTCATAATCCGATACCAAAAATCTCTTCCTTTGTTATTGTTCTTCTTGCAATAATTTTGGCCCTAAAGCAATAGATTGTACAACCTATGTAAGAAGTGATCATGTGAGACATAGAAATAGAGGATCTTATAAGACCTCAAAAAATGATTATGTGAGCAACAAAACCAAAAGTTCTCATTTGATAGAAACTACAATTCATTCACTCCCCTACTTGATTACAATATTGAATGCTATAAGTGCAATAACTATGTTATGATTGGAAAATATAGAAATCCTTGCCAAGGAATGCCACCAATACAAAAGAAATATAGAGAAGCCTTGGAAGCAATGAAACATCCAAACAATCTCAACAAGGATAGTGGTATTGACGTTAGTAGTAATTGGCTCCCTTTACTCACCCAACAACCGTCATAGTCTATGATTATAGTCTCCTCTAATTTATGCTTGTCTTGACCCCTCTTTACTTTTCCTTTCTCTTTTCACATTCTCTTTTATTTGGGGTCTTTTTTAGGTTCCCCTTCTTCCTAAGGTTGATGTATCTTTGTTTTTGTTTTTTCTCTGCTTTCTCCTTTCTCTCGTTCTTTCTTCTTTTTCATTCTCTTATCCCTTCTTCTTCTTGGTGTTCATTTTTTGACGACTCATTTTTCTTTCCTCTTTTCCTCACCCTCTTTCCATCATTCTTCTCGATTCGTCCTTTCTCATTTGTATATATATCTCCTTCTCCTTTCTCATTTGTATATATATTTCCTTCTCCTTGGGCATGTCCCCACCCTCATCTATGTATTTAATTTGATCCCTTTTTTTATTGCTAGTTACTTATCTTAACCTTCTTCTCACTTTTCTCATTATGGTCTTTAAGTTGTTCTCTTATTCCTTATTATTATTTGGGTTTTCTTTTTATTCTTTCTTTATAGTATTATAGTTTTTATTGCTTCTCTAAGTAATGCTTAACTTCATTTAGGTTTAATATTTTCTTAATATTTTAATTTATAATAATATAGCTTATTACAAATTATATAAGTATGTAATTTTGACATATATTTTCTCATATATATATATATATATATATATATATATATATATATATATATATATATATATGCTATTAAATTAATTAGTATAAGATTATTATAAGCATTTATTATCTTTCTCTCCCTTTAGTGCGTGTATATATATACATAAATTTTCTTTTTCTTTAATTTTTAAGGTTTCCTTTCTATTCTTCCCTCATTTTTCTCCATTTGTCTCTTGTTTTCTCTCCTTTTCTTAAGTTGATAGTATTTTTACCTTAGCCAACTTATTGTTTGGGTATTTCCACCCTTCTCCACTTGTATATATGTAAGGTCTCCTATGCAGTTCTTCATTCATCAAATTGATTCTTATGGTGAATCTTGACTTAGATTTGAAATGTGGATCATATAACTATGGGAACTATTGGTCATCATCCAATTCTAAATTCTAACAAGGCCACCAACCACAATAATCTACAAATGACAAATAACTTACACTTTAATCCCATTAATGACTTGCACTATGATTAATTCTTATAAAACAAAGATCATACATATTAATATCTTGCACTTTAGATATAATCCCATTAATGACTTACACCATGCATATAATTTATAATATTCATTTGTATTTCTATTGTTTTCAAAAGCCAAATTCCGAATTTTGAAAGCAATGAAAACATCAATATCAATTCTTGTATTCTCTTTGTGGGTATGATGGTGATTTCTTTGTATATATAATGTATATAATGTAGGAGAGTTGTGTTAGATTTATTTTTGTTTTTATTGTTTGATAGCATATTTTTGTTAGCACAATATGTTTTTGTTAGTTCTCAATCATGAAGGTAAAGATCCTCATGTTCGTTTGGTTGGTTTGGAAAGACAAAAAACTGACATGGGACAACCTTCACAAGAGAGGGCATATTGGTCCTGGGTGGTGTACATTCTGCAGGAATGATTTGGAAACTAGTTTGCATATTTTCATCTGATTCCCAACTACTAGACAAATATGGTTTCGGTTATGACAGGCTTATAACATTTCAAACAAAATGTCCCCTTCTATTGACCATTGCCTTGTTGCATTGTCGTTCAGGGAGGGGGGGGGGAAATAAAAGGTGTTTCCTTTAAACTTATTCTGGGAAGTATGGAAAGCGCGGCACCTCTACATATTTGAAGGTGTACCGATAAACATTATCAGAATATGTTCCAATATCATCTCCTAGATGAGATCACAGTCTGACACTAATGCTCCCATCAAAGTTTTACACATGCGTCTTTATTCTCCTCCCATACAATTCTCGGATAGCTATTTTGATGGCGTGACTCTGAATGGCTCTTGCGGATGCGACACCTATCTTAGATTATGCAACATAGCTCAATAAAACTCTCATGGAATGGTGGACCAAGTACCAATTCTAGAGCATAAACACTGGCATTTTGGGGCCTGTTATGGTTTGCTATAAGGAAACTAGTGAATAGCTTACATATTTATGGTGACTCAAAATCCCTCATTGAGGGCATTATGGTGCACACTAACTATGCTCCCCTACTCTTATGCGGTTGGATTGAGCGAATTAAATTGCTTATGCTCTTGCTCCGAGGTATCACTCTTCAACATATTTATTGTGAAGCAAATATGGTGTCAGACACCCTCTCTAAAGAAAGATTAAATAGTGTTGTTGGGGTTATGAAATACATGTACATAGGAGATAATATTACTAGAGAAGAGGGTATGATTTCCCTTCCATAGTTTTGGATGTTACAATTTCTTTTTTCTGTTTTTCCATAAAAGTGGTAGGATTACTTTTAATGTATTTTCTCAGTGCTGATCATATGGATTTTAGAGTCTTATATGGAAAACATTTTGATAAATACTTGCTACATGAAAATGACTTTGTATAAAAACATAAATCTATGATTATATGTACTGGAATTTTTTATATTTAATATAAATTCAGTGTTTTTTCTCTCTAAAAATAAAAATAAAAAATAAGACCCAATTCTGCATCTTGAGTGAGGAATGTTTCCACATAGCTGATGTGTTGGTTTTCAAATGTGAATTAAGAATACATTTTGTTGTATTGTAATCCTTTTAGCCAACATGGACCAACCTTTTTTTAATTATTTCTTATACTGTGATAATACCACACACCATATTTCCAGTTAAAAAATAATCTACACACCTAAGGAGCTTTAAATCACTCCGAGCAAATGCAACATATTTTTGTTATTCTTTTGTAAGAACGGCCCTAAATAA
Organism: Pinus albicaulis; assembly: GCA_034641835.2. NCBI lineage: Eukaryota > Viridiplantae > Streptophyta > Pinopsida > Pinales > Pinaceae > Pinus > Pinus albicaulis. The sequence continues at coordinate 245,768,905 of CM076575.1, read as the reverse complement.
ATGTGCAATCTGCATTCTTCCTGCTTTAAAAAACTATGAAGTATTTTATTTAATAAAATGTTTTATTTTGAAAAGAAAATGGGCGTTGATATACATTTAAATCTGTAATCGCTATAACTGAGATTTAAAGGTATTTTCAGATGGGCCTATATTATAATTGAGATAACTAGAAAGGATTGAAGTTGTCAATGTTCTCCTAAAGTGAAATAATATTGTGGCTCAAGTTTTTCGCAATTCCACACGCCTGCAAACAATCAGTACTGGAGATATCACAAAGGAAGTAAATCCCCTTAACCCAATTGAAAGGTCTTCATTTTATTTGACAATAAGAATGTTGCATAATAAATGATAACATAATTACAGCAGCAATTTTCATGAGCAAAATCATGTAACCACCTATCCAAACAGAAATCTCCAGACAACTGAAACATATGACAGGGGTTTATCTAGTTGTAGTAAACAAATCCAAAAAGGTGTAGTTGCAGGGATCGCTTTAAAAATATTTGAGGCATATGGAAGGAACATATCATTCAAATGAAAGAAGAAACAAATAGGTAAGTTCAGTAAATCAAAACAAGCAACCCAAAATTGCAGACAAACCAAAAACACAAACCAGATTTTCCAAAACGATCAGATAGCTAATCTATTAGCCCAACAAAGAATATCAATGACTTAGTATCTGACCAAGTCAGTGAACCCAAACCAGAACTGAGTACCCAATATGTAAGGAAGCAGCTAGACTATCATAAGCACAAACTTACTAAAGTCCTAATACAATAGCTTGCTCCTAACTTGAAATAACTATGGATAACAGAACATCCAGATAAAATATAGTTCAAACTGATCAGAAAGCTATGCTGGAAAGTTCCTTTATAATGAGGAAATAAAAATGCTTTTGATGAATATAAAACAATTTCAATAAAAATTTCTGAGAAGCCCACCCAGCATTGGAAAAGTCCAGATCATTATAAGCCTATAGAAGTATGTTAGGGTTAGATTAGTGTGAGGTCGCGCCCAAGATTTCTGGACCATTTTCTTTGTCTTGTTTTCATGTTTTGCTGCAGATAGATATGTCCTGGAGCCATTAAAGTATATTCACATTATCTCAGTGTATGCCATATGTTTCTTAATGCTTTTCATTCATTTATCTCAGCTTCAAATGAAAATGGTACATAACTCATAATACATAATATATATGAATCGGATGATGATACACAGAATTTATATAAATAAACTGTAAGTTTCATTCAAAGTTTAGCTTTGTACATTAAGCTAAAACTCATTTTCTTATTGTTTCTTCTCAGGTTTGAAACAAATTGGAAGAAAACTGAGTTACATTACTGTGCACATCTAACCTGTTATTGTCCTTCTAGCTACCAGAGAGCTGGAGAAACCATCCACTCCGAACCAGTCACAAGGTTGAGTAGGACTTCTATGAACCCTGCCACTTCAAATCCTTCTCTGAGTCATCCGCTCTGGGCCCTGTGATCTTCCAGGGCATATAAAGCCACAGCAGTGCTCTAGACCCATTATCTCAAGACCTGAAAGATCAAATCAGCAGTTTGGTCCAATCACCTTGGCTTGCATTCCAGAATAGACAGTGTCTCACGTTGCATTCACAAATCTTTGCAGTGGCTAATGCAGATTTTAAAGAAAGGCAATGGACTAGGATTGAGTCCACATCTGCAGATCGAGCCTTCCTCTTATCAAACTTGTAATGGAAACGGTCAGACTGTATTAAAATTAAAGAACATGTCACCGTTTCACCCAATTCAAGTTATACAAAAAGCAAGCCTCGACAACCATGCCAAGCAGCCAAGCAACCTTAAAATCAACCACTGCATCATAAATTAGTTCTCCTGTTAAGTTTTGAATACACCCACACAGAACAAACTTGCAGTGAAAACTGCTAAATTGCCTGTGCACGTGATTACCATATCTGGAGATAAATTAACGGAATCTGTTACTGTTTCATTTGACTCAAGCAGCAATGCTAAATAGCCATTGTAACCAGCCATCAAATTCTGTAATGAACGAGCTTATGACGGATTGGCTTCCCTGCAGCTGGTTGAAAACCCCCATTTCAAAATAAATTCCAGAGGAGAAATTTTCCCCACCTGAGAAACAAACGCAATCCAGATTGTGCTTGCAAACCGTTCACAGAAAAGTTGCAGATATCAGATTGTTGGCCTTCGCACAAAGTTTTCCAAACTCCATTGGTGGTTGAAAGCCAAAGTGAGGCGGATGAGTTAGTACAGTGGAAAAAGAAAAGAGGAGGGTACTGATAATGTTTACCAGTGATAAAGTCGATTAGAAGTTTTTATGTGGATGATGAATGACATAAATTATGGAGTGGAAAAAGGGGAAGGGATGGAATATGTTCATTTTCTAATGCTTGTGAGATGAAAAGTGGGTAAAGAAATGCATAGATTCTGCTTATCAGGACCTTCACTTTACTTTGGTGGAGCATGTCAGGATCACATCAATTGTAAAGTAGATAAAGAAACTAAGATCAATATCACTAAATAAAAAAGGGAAAATATAAATATTGAAATTGATTAGAAAAAAAGAAAATATATTTATATTAGTTTGGATTTAGTTTAAATAACAATTTGGCATGAGTAAAGGATTAATTTTTTGTATGTGTAAATTTTTTTAAAGTCCAAATACAATGTGTAATTTTTTATTGTTTAAATTGCATTTTTTAAGGTTAAATAGAATAAATATAAGCTGAAAATCAACTGTTTTTTTGTGCTGAAAATTATGGAAATTCAAGTAAGATTTTAAGAAAATCTGGCAGTGATTTTTGTAAATCTAGGTTATAGCTATCAAACTTCAATATTTTGGGGTGCCTTAACGGTTTTTTATGGTGCTGAATCCATTTCCACCATCAAAAACATGATTTAAACACTACTAATGGAAGATTTCTTAAAAAAATTTGCCCAAATTCCGGTCACTTTTAGTCGTCCTGGCAATTCCTCCTATAGGCTGGACCAAATAATATTAGGATAATGCTTACTTAGTTTGGATTGGGTTGTTGAGGAAGTTGAGAGATTCTCTCAACTTCCCTCTCTAAGATTAGAATTAGCTTTTATTTATATGCACATATGTAATCAGGTGTGGATATGAATGCAATTATAATTTTTATGTTATTCTTAATTTGGTATAGCCAGATCATCAATACGCAGAGCCCACGTACAGAAGCAAAATTTGTCTGCGTTCAATCTCAGCTGCGCAAGCGTTGTTAACAGCTCTGGATCGTCGTCCAAATTCAGCATTCAGGGATTTTTTTGTGCATTTGAGCGGATATCATTCACGAAGAGAGCAAATTGTCATTGGTATTATCTTCGATTGTTCAAATGATGGACTACAAATGGCTGAATTGAACTACGATGAGAGCAAACGGTCCACTGCATTTTCTTGAGTCTAAGAGATAGCAGCCAGCGGGGTCCTTCTTGATCAATACAACCAACGAAAAGTGATGGCGCAGACTATCTCCATGTAGATATTTTTGTTCATTCAAGAGCTGCATATCTATCTGTAGGCTGATATAATGGCACCCACAGTTTATCCGTGATCGATCTTTTATTGTGCTCAGCCGTGAAATTTCAGGTGAAGACAATCTGCCAGCATGAGACAATCTGCCAGCGTGAGCTCATTTTTATTAAGTTTAAACTGCAATTTGTTTTAGATCTGCAGAGTTTTAGATTTAGCTTTTATTTTCAACATGGAGCATATTGTATTGGAAAAGTTTAATGACTTTAATTTCTACACTTGGAAGGTAAAAATTCAGTTGCAAATGATGAGTAGAAATTTATGGAATATTGTAGAAGGCTCAGAAAAAGCACCTACAGATGCTAAACAGTTAATTGAATGGGAAAAAAGAGAGGAAAGAGCCAAGTCTATCCTTGGACTATCACTTGCAGATTCCCAACTACATCTTATTGATTTAAAGAAATCTTCTGCAGCAATATGGGAAGAAATGAATAAGGTATTTGGGGCAAAAGTTGTTAATGCAAAAATTTTCTTAAAGTTACAATTGTTTAAACTCCAAATGGATAGCGAGACATCATTGTCAACACACATAAATGAGTTAAGAGCTTTGATGAGACAGTTGTCAGAAGTTAATTCTAAAGTAGATGATGATGATGCAAAGGCAATTTTATTAAATAGCTTATCTTCAAAATATGATAATGCCATATTTACTCTAAGGCAAATGCCACATCAATCACTTGATGAAATGATAGCAGCTCTTATGGCAGAAGAAAAGAGGATAGGTGGCACAAAGGCTAGTTCACATAATGAACTTGCACTATACTCCAGGGGAAGGGTGAATAAAAATAAGACTGAATGTTTTTATTGTCATAAATATGGACATACAGCATTCAATTGCAAAATTCGGGCTCAAGATCTTTTGAATGGAAAATTGAAAAAATCAGCCTATGCAACATTTTCAGAAGATTCACCTGATGCAATTTATGAAAATTCTTCAAGTGAGGATGAACCTCCTGATCCATCTCTTAAACTTTTTTAAAACATGTTTTGTAATGTGATTTGCAAGTGTATGGGGTTTAAGCTTATATTTGTTGTTGTGAGATTCATTTGTGTAAAGGTCACTTTGTAGGATTGATCGCTGATCATATTCTGTACCTAGAATATTTTCCTATAGACTGTTGAAGTTTATTCTTCGGGGTTATTTCACAGATGGAAATATTTCCATAGGGTAGCTCAATGTCGAGACTCTTCTTCGGGGGTGTCAAGAATCTTTAATCTTACAAAGTCAGCATTGATGGTCAGAAGCAGGTGTACTTTAAATGGGTTGAAAGGCAAGCTCGAAGATGTGGAGAAAGAAAGAGCGAAGTCCAGACAACTGCAGAGTAGGTATATTTGCTGATGAAGACCAGATCAGACAAAGAAATGAAAGTTCAAAGTATTGTAATTGTGATTAAGTATTATATGTTTTGTAAAGTAAGCATTAAGGGAGGCTATTAGGATAATGCTTACTTAGTTTGGATTGGGTTGTTGAGGAAGTTGAGAGATTCTCTCAACTTCCCTCTCTAAGATTAGAATTAGCTTTTATTTATATGCACATATGTAATCAGGGGTGGATATGAATGCAATTATAATTTTTATGTTATTCTTAATTAATAAACATTTTAACAATAAAAAAATTTTCATGATATATACATGTAACTTTTTTATTATAATCTGTTATTAGTTTTTTTATTTAAAGCATAATTTATTTTTATTTTAAAGTGGCTTGTGCCAACTCTATGGACAAACTGACACACTTACACATCCCCTCATCCTAAGACTCAATTATAAATTTTAATTAAATAAATTATATTGAAATAAAAATTGAAATTTGAAGATCTATATTAAGTACAGATCTAACATGAGCTGAGATGGGTCAAATTTATTCACCCGCAAACTTTTTTTAAATTGTATTTTTGAATGTTATATAGAATATATATAGGACCAAATAAACGTTTTAACATAAATGTTTAAATAATTTATTGAAATATTTTGTAAATGTATAAAATTTAAACATCTCACTCACACATTTTTCTTAACTTCTAATTATTTTACAGTATATTTATTTTTTTATTATTATAACTCACATTATTTTTTATTTAAAGTACGTTTTAATTCGAAAGACGGATATACATATCCTCTCATATTCAGCGGTAAAAAAATAAACATATTATATATATGAAGTTGATAAATTATTTAAAAAATATATTTACATTATAAATTTTAATTAAATAAATTATATTAAAATATAAATTAAAAAATAAAATGTGAAACTTCAATAAATAAATAAATGAAAAAATAAAGATTATTAATATTAAAAATAAATATAAAAATTATGATATATATATTTATATTGTGTATTTCAAAATTGAGAAGTTATTAGGTAATGCTTATTTTTATTTATAATTAATTTAATTATGTATAAATATTTATTATTTTAATTAATTTCATTATTGTTTAAATAGATATTTTTGTAATATAAAAATAAGCTTCTCATATTATTGATGGAAATCAAATCAAATCATTGGTAAGCTTCTTGTTTTATTGATAAGCTTCCCATGTCATTTGTAGAAATTATGTCGATGTAATAAGGTCGATAGGCCTTTTTTTTAATCACTTTTATTTTCGTCAACCAATTCATTAACACATGTCATTAGTGATACATCGCTGCTTTGTAGTTAGTTATAAGGTCTAACATTAGTAAGATCACACATTTCCCTAATTTTTTAGGAATTTCTCTTGATAACTGATTCTTTTGGCAATAGAATCAAGAATCTTTCCAAAATTTCCTTTATAGAAAGTAGCCCTAAACTTCTAAGTTGCCCAATTTGAACTTAGGGGTTTCCATATAAATATGTTATTTGATTACTTGTTCTTCGGTTTAAATTTTAAAATTTTGGTTGTAGGCCTGCTCCTAGTACACTAGTTAGTTTCCATGGTGTTAATTCTTTGACCAAAAGCATTAACTTCTTCCATTCTAAGGTTCTGCAAATTTTAGCAGTAGATGGTGTAATCTATGGCCATTTAATATTATTTTGTTAATTTTTTATGGGCTATTTGTTGCATACGTCCTTGATACTTTATTTCCTACTTCAGAGTTGGTTAAGAATGGGAATATCTAGGGATAAGTTTTCATTTTAGTTTTCTGGCTCTCATAATAATCGTGTTCTGTGAAACCTTGTAATCTGTAATATGTGCATGTCAATTGTTAAAGGAAAATATTCAGCCTCTAAAATCTTGTATACTTGTTGTAGTTTAGAAATATTTGAAGGTATTAAGTGTAAGTTGCGCGAGAGTCGAACCTGAGACGTTTCTGACATTCTTTTTTTCGTTCTTGAAAGCCTAGCTCTCCAAATTCTTTACCTTTGATATTTTCAAAGGAGCATATTTTAGGACTGCAGTAATTTTTGTCTATCCTTTTATTGCGAGTGATTGTGCGTTGAGACGACACTAGGAATGCTTTTACCATCTTGTGCCATGGCAAGGTATTTTTGGGAGAAACACTGAAGGAAATATTACATAATTCAAATGAATAAAATAAACAAATTTATAGAGTGGTTTTTTTATTTGGATTAATGATAATTATCAAATTACTATATAGTTTCTTTTTAATTAATAAGAGAATTTTGAATTATATAAAATTAGCAAAATTTATTTGTAGGAAATTAATATAATAATTTCCAATTTGTAAATTTGTTTATATAGTGTTGAAGTTTCTGCATTTATTTTGGGTACAATGTAAATATATTTTAAATATGTTTGGTAAGTTTTTTCATAAATATTTTATGATTTTCTATTTTCTATATTTTAGAATTAAAAATTAAAATTAGAATGTAAAAGAGAGACAATTTTTAGTTATCATGAATGTGAGTGGGACTTAGTTTGCTTAAATGCATTAAGCACCAAAAGATCCCAATACCTAGAGAAGGAAAGAATGAGAAATAATTTAAAAAAAAAACTTATAAGGTTAATAATAGTAAAATAATTAATTTATTTATAGAACAAATGAATTTATGTATGTTCATTATCAAATTCTTTAATTTTGTAAGAAATATATTTCAACTTCAATATTATTTAAACTTCTAAAAAAATATTTCAACTTTAATAGTATTTAAAGTGAGGTTTAACCTATTATTTTTATATAGCATTTTTTACTATGCAAAATTCTCGCAATAATAATTCAACATGGCTGGAGAATTCTTCTACAATCTTACTAAATTGTAAATGCATTTGAGAAAAACCAGCCCTCTCCAATATTGCTTTTAAAATAATTCCAAATTTAAATAGAGAATCAACATCTTTCCAGGGTTACGATGTTGAGAAAGGTTTTGACCTGAGGATTTGTTGTTATACATTTTGCATGCTAATTTTTTTATATAATCATTTGTTTAAACATATTTTTGTGATTCAAATTATTTTACCATAATGGAATAAGAAAGTTTACTATTTTCTAATTTCATTTTTGCTTCCAAATAATTAAAAAACTTAGAAAATGGGAAAGGGAAAGTAAAAAAATAGAAAAGAAAATGAAAAATGGTATTGGAGTAAGAGAGTTTACCATTTTCTAATTTCATTTTTCCTTTCAAAGACTTGAAAAGCTTAGAAAATGGGAAAGAGAAAGTAAGAAGATACAAAAAAAAATGGAAAATCATAATGGAATAAGAAAGTTTACCATTTTCTAATTTAATTTTTGCTTTCAAAGGCCTAAAAGGCTTTTTAAATGGAAAAGGAAAGAATTTGTCTGTGTAAATATGTAATACATTGCTAATTTTAAAATACAAAAAAAAAAAAAAAAAAAAATCCTTTATAGAAAGTAGCCCTAAATTTATTTGGATTAATTTCCTTTATTTTGCATGTTGATTTTTTATATAATCATTTATTTAAACATATTTTTGTGATTCAAATTATTTTACCATAATGGAATAAGAAAGTTTAGCATTTTTCATTTTTGCTTCCAAATAGTTAAAAAACTTAGAAAATAGGAAAGGGAAAAAAGCTTAGAAAATGGGAAAGAAAAAGTAAAAAATAGAAAAGAAAATGAAAAATGGTATTGGAGTAAGAAAATTTACAATTTTCTAATTTTATGATATGATAATCTATAAAGATTATATACTATCATATCTTAGGATATGATAGTCTATAATCTTTATAGACTATCATAGGATATGATAGTCTATAATCTTTATAGACTATCATAGGATATGATAATCTATAATCTTTATAGACTATCATATGGGTCTTTATAGACTATCATATGGGTTCCACCCATATGGGACCCTTGATGGGGCCCGATATGATAGTTTATAAAGATTATAGATTATCGTATCATAAAGATTATAGATTATCATATGGGTTCCACCCATATGGGACCCTTGATGGGGCCCCTCCTTGATTGGACCTTTGGTCCATGATTGGGGCCCTTGATGAGGCCTCTCCTTGATGGAGCCTTTGATTGGGCCTTTGGCTTCATTGTATGGCACTTTTGCCTTTGGTAATGGGGGGAACCATGTTTGGTCTTTGGATCTACTACGAAGTGTAAAAGTGATATTTTCATTTTTCCTTTCAAAGACTTGAAAAGCTTAGAAAATGGGAAAGAGAAAGTAAGAAAATACAAAAAAATACAAAAAAAAATGGAAAATCATAATGGAATAAGAAAGTTTACCATTTTCTAATTTAATTTTCGCTTTCAAAGGCCTAAAAAGCTTTTTAAATGGAAAATGAAAGATTTTGTCTGTGTAAATATGTAATACATTGCTAATTTTAAAATACAAAAAAAAATTCCTTTATAGAAAGTAGCCCTAAATTTATTTGGATTAATTTCATTTATTTTGCATGTTAATTTTTTTATATAATCATTTGTTTAAACATATTTTTGTGATTCAAATTATTTTTTAAATTAATATATATTGATATTTAATTATATAGGCATGTGTATTTATTTTGGAATAGGGATTTATAATTTTAATTTAATTATTAATGACTTAAGGATTTAATCTCTACATAATATTTTAGAATATTTTGAATGTTGGAGATTATCTCTAAGTGACATTCAGTTAGCATGCAGTTTTAGGCAATTTATAAATAGTCTAAATTTAAGATGTGGCAATAATGCTAGAGTTGTAATTTAGAAAGTGTCAATCATGTATGTGTGAACTAAGATTAAGATATCTACTTTTAGAGGTTTTGAGTCAATTAATGGGTTGAGATTGTACTTTTCAATTTTTTATTTAAATAGTCTTGTATTATCCTTTGAAAAGCTGATAATATTGGAATGTTGATTTCAATTATACATGTCTTTGAAAATATCACAATTTAATAATCATATCAGCCTCTCTTTACACTTTTTAGGGCAACTGCTAGTATATGGAGTTGTACAAGTTCATGAACATCATGGGTAACCGACTTTAAAATTGATATGAGTTTACATGTGTTTATTTTTTTAATTATTAAATATAATTAATGTTTAATGAGTATTATATATAGATGAAATGATATTTTAAAAATAGTTTAATTTATGAGATTATTAGTTTTTGTTTTTAGTTTTTTGTATTTTAAATTTTTTTTTTATTCAAATTAATGATGAGCTGATCTAACTTTTCAACAATCTCTTAGTTAAAAAGACAATATTAAGAAATCAATGTTATTATATTCACGTAACTTTTTCTAATCTCATTAAATACAACACATTCCAAAATAAAATGTTTTTCCAATTTCATATATTTTCTTTAACTAATATTAATTTTTTTTTAGTTCTACATAGTCTAACATATTTCTCAAAAATTAGTAGTGGCGATAAGATCATTTTTTATATTGGAAAAATTTATAGAAATGATAACGTATTAGCATGTGTAGACGTTTAAATTAAACATATAAAGGCGTAGAATGGAGTTTTTCTAGATTGCGTAAATGGGGCTGTGATACTTGTCACCCCTACTTTCACTTACAACTTTAGAATTCAGGAACAAATAAAAGAAATATACAATAATGATTAATTTAAGAAATATAAAAATTTCAATAAATTTTAAAATTTATTTTTTATAGAAATTTCAAACCAAATTAATTTATTAATATTAGTTCATGGATTTTGGATAGATAGAAATATTTTGTTAAAAAACTTTGAAGTCACTCATTTAATTCCCTACTCCCATTTAAACCAATATAATCTTACCAAATTTTAAAAAAAATTATTAATATTAAATATTAAATTTTAAAATAATTTACTTTTTAAAAAACCATACATATCAAATATTTATGTATTTTATTAACAAATTGTTATTACCAAAATAATTATACTATTATCATTAGAATTAAATGAGTGACTTCAAAGTTTTTTAACAAAATATTTCTATCTATCCAAAATCCATGAACTAATATTAATAAATTAATTTGGTTTGAAATTTCTATAAAAAATAAATTTTAGAATTTATTGAAATTTTTATATTTTATATTTTATATTTATTAATATAAAACTATTAGTTTTTTACATCTAATATACTAAAATAATAAATTTGTTTTTTTAATTGCTATGAAGTAATTTCAAATCTAAGTTATCGTTAATTTTTATAAAGTCTTTATAGATAAAGAGATAATAATTTTCAACTATTTTTTGAGATGAAACAAAATCAAAATCTATTATTTATTTTTTTATCTTTTAAACATGGATAGATTTGGATAGGATAAGATTAAATTTCTTTTTATTTAAATTTTGGACTTTGCCAAATTTATCTACATGGATACCAAGTTTATGCATACTTTTAAAACGACTATAAATAAGATAGGCTAACTCATATTAAACTATTTTCTATTTATTCTATTTTTTCAGTTTGTAATATGAGTAAATTGATTTTTCCATTTAGATCATGCAAATTAAAATTTTGATGGATGAGTAAAAATGATAAGATTAAATTTCGTTTTATTAAATTTTGGATTGTGTCAACTTTATTCACCTGGAAATAGATGCATTTAGGAGGGATTGTTAAGGAGTGTCAAATCCAAGTGCTCACAAATGTTTTCAATACTCTAATTGAAATAGTTGAGCACTTTCTCCTTCTTAGTGAGTTGTAAAAAATGTTTCTTAACATAAAAGTTATTTATCATAATAAATTTGTTTTCTCTTAAACTAGACTATATGACAATCTTTATACTTTCCATAAAAAAATTTATCTCATAAAAAAACTTAATAATATATTATTTTCCATTCATAGTCTTCATGGTTACATTAGTATTGTTTACTATTAGCATCTCTTGTTTATGGTACTTCTAATGAGTGATTATACTAGTGACCTAGTGCAACAATGCTCTAAAAAATGGCATATTGAGTGGGGTTGCAACTAAGAGTGTCTTTTTCTTATAAAAAATCTTTTAATTTCAGCCATAGGAATTTACAACTATAATTGTAGCTTCTTGTATTCTCTTAGATGATAAAGGTCACTCTCAAGTTTCAATACAAATGCATATGATTAAATAAATATTAGACTTAACATTTGATTAGTTCCACAACCTCATGGATAAGAGTTAATATCCACTCTAACCTCGGTTCCAAGTCATATTAAATGCCATGGAACATGGTCAATACTATTTAATGTATACTAGTTCCATTGTATACATGCATGCTTTTAAAAAAAAATTGTTACTCTATTCCCCTCATGATTATTGTTATGATGGAATTTGATTGTCACTTATAAAAGTTAAAGAATTAAGTAAATGTATTTTGAAATCCAAGAAAATTTTAAAAAACCATGAGATTGACACCTTTGCTTGATGATAGAATTTTTTGGTAATTTATTAAGTTTTTGCAAGATTAAATTTTTAATATGTTTTTAATTGATGAATTTAAATTCATATATATCCAATTAATTTATTTTTATTACATAGGTATTATATATCAAAAAATGGAATCAACTTTCTATCAAAAAGTTCTTTGGATGGTCTACTACATCTCAAGTTTCATCGCCTAATAAAGAAGGTCGTAATTTTGATCTGAATGAAGATTTATATATCTGTTGAGATTCAACAAGATGATGATCCTAGTGAAAATTAAGCACCTACACTAGGATGGAGCCTCGGGCTATTTTTAGGTGGAAGTCTATTTTAGAATGGATGAGAAAATTCTATTCATAGATGATGTCAATTTATAGATGGTGAGAAAATTCTATTTATAGATGATGTTCTATTTTTAGATGCATGTGCGAAGTCTATTTATAGATCGCATGTCTATTTATAAAATACACATCGATTATTATTATCTCTTAATAATAGTTGGACAATAAACATTAATCTATTCTCAATGAGCACTTGGAAATAGTTAACTGAAGTGTGAAATCAGTTAGCTAAGTGGATTTCAAGTTGAGTAGTTGGTTGGTGGGGCATGCAAGTGGACTTAGTTGTAACTGAGTGATTCGAAGTTGAAACAAAGTTGGATGTGTAGTTATGTGAGTTGTAAAGTATTTTAACTCAGTTAAGTGAGTTAAACTCAATTGTGCTAGTTGTAACTGAACATACACTAGTGAGATATCAGTGAATTAATTATTTAATTAATTCACAATCAGTGGTCTCACATGCAACTGAAGATTTACTACTGTTAACTACATGCATGTTAGATCTAGTGGAGACCCAGTTGAGAGATAGGTGAAAGGGAAAATTTGACTATCAGTTGTGACATTAGTGGGTGTACTCATGCAACCACAAACACATTGGATGTGCCCATGAGGATTGCGCATTCAAGGCAAGCATGATTTCATTCTTTCAGGGATTTTTATCAGCAGGTATTGCGCAGTGGAGGCAGGCTGTCAGGAGGTAGTAAATTGGTGCATGTATTTTCCAATTTTTGTATGACAGTGTGAGACGATTGTATATTGTACTGAGAACTCTTGGATTAGAGTTTTGTATGAGATTGTTTCATGATCCTTGATATATACATAATATATGATAGTGGGGTTTTTAGCTTTATGCTTTCCCGGTAAAAACATATGTGTTATGTGTGATTGATCTTTCTTCATGTGTTTACAATTGGCGATCGTGTTTTAAATTTTTGCATGAATAATTTTTGTAGAAGAGATTATGTATTTAACAGTGGCATATAATTGTTAGATCAAGAGAATCCAGGCAATACATAATTGTATTAAAATTTCTACATGGTATCGGAGCAAAGAAAATTGCAATTTTGAAACAGTAGCCGAGTTTGTTGGTGGAAACAATTCGAATTTACTACAAGAATTTCTTGGTGCGACATTTGAGTAAACATCGAAATGGCTTTAAATGGCTTGTGGCTAGAGTATGCACTCGAGGGAAGCTCGAACTACATTGCCTGGAAGGACAGGATGGAAGCGGTGCTTGAAGATAATGGCTTGAATGAATTCATCGACAGTGATTTTCCTAAGCCCACTTCGACGGATGTTGCATTACTTGATGCATGGCAAAAGAAAGTAGCGAAGGCAAGAAGGATTCAGTTGGAAGGTGTACGAGACCACATTGTCTCAAGCCTTCATGGGAAAGCCACTCCATATGCTATGTGGAAGGCTTTGACGGATCTTTTCCAAAGCAACAGCGACCATAGGAAATTGGCGCTGAAGGATAAACTCAGAAAGATCAAGATGGAGAAGGGCAGAAAATTCCAAATTATCTCACGAAGTTTGTCCAATTTCGGGATGAACTGGGGAGTGTGGGAACCATTGTTGCTGATGATGATTTGGTGAGCTTTGCTCTCTTAGGACTTCCTAAGAGTTGGCACAACTGTGAAGACTTTGTCAACGGACAGGAAAAACTGTCGGATTGGGAACGACTGTGGTCGGATCTAGTGCAGGAGGAGTTCAGGCGGAACACCATAGATGGCTCTTCATCAAAGCATTATGACAAAGAGGATTGTGCTTTGGATGCCAAGGTAAGGAAAGGGAAGGGGAAGAAATTCCATTCAAAATCTGAGTCTAAAGGAAAGAAGCTAGATTTTTCCAAGGTGAAGTGTTTTCACTGTCACGAACATGGGCATCTCGCCACTAACTACCCATAGAAGAAGAAGAACAAGAAGGCTACTGGAGCTACAGCGGGTGAGGCCCTTACCTCACAATTTGAACTTGATTTCTCCTTGATCGCATGCTTGGTGTCAAGCTCAATGGGATCGGTGTGGTATCTTGATAATGGTGCTTCCTTCCACATGATGGGAGATAAGGAGATTTTCAGTGACTTGGAGGAGAAAGATCTCTAAATGCATATAGAGATGGGCGAAGATGGATGATAAAGTGCGATCGGAATTGGTACCATCACCTTTGAGAGGGATTCAAGTAAACCATTTCAATTGAAAGATGTTATTCATGTTCCAGGTCTGAAGAAAAACTTGGTCTCAGTCTTGATGTTGGAGGACAGAGGCTATGTCATTGTTTTCAGCGATGGAAAAGCTTTCCTGCAACATAAAACAATGGTTCAACCAATGGGATAGGGATTCAAGTTAAGAATATCTACAAGCTAGAGGTAGATGGTTGTGCTTCCATGATGGGCAAGGAAGAAAAGGTGGTGAGCCAGGATGAGGGTGAATTATGGCACAGGCGATTGGGCCATCTTCATCATGGAGCCTTGAAAGTCATGCAACAAATATCTACTGGACTTCTAATGGGAACACGAAGTATGTAAATTCCACCTTTCATGAAAAGGAGAACCATGCCTCGATAATCCTGGAGAGATTTCACACAGACGTATGTGGACCATTCTCGGTTGCTTCAACAACAAAACAAAGGTATTATGTTATTTTTGTTGATGAATTTTCTCGTGAATGTTGGATCTTATTCATGCAGAAGAAGGATCAAACATTCTCAAAGTTCTGTAAGTTTAAGGCATTGGTGGAGAAAGAGTCGAGGAAGAAAGTGAAGGCTTTGAGGAGCAATAATGGTGGAGAATACATCTCCAATGAATTCAAATACTTCTGTAGCAAATAAGGAATTCGAAAAGAACTCATAGTGCCTAATAACCCACAGCAAAATGGGGTCGCGAAGAGGCAGAACAAAACGATCGTGGGTGCAACACAGGCGATGTTGCATGATCATGGCCTACTAATGCATTTATGGGCGGAAGCATGCAATACTGTGGTTTATGTGCAAAACCATTGTCCTCATAGAGTCCTTGGCATGAGTACACCTGAAGAAGCTTTTACTGGTAAGAAACCAGATGTTTCTCACTTTAATATTTTTGGCTCATCTGTTTATGTGCATGTGACCAAGAATGCCAGGAAGAAGCTAGAGTCGACTGCTGAAGTTGGGATATTTGTGGGGTACACAGAAACACCCCACAATTATCGTGTGTATTTTCCTAATAATAAGATGACTGTTATGCGATGGGATATAGAATTCGATGAGGGGAAAGCCATGCGGTTGTCGCTTGAGAGGGATCTAGACTTGCATGTGGAGGAGGAACTGTTGGTTCCCAAAGATGAGTCTCTAGATGTGGATCAGCCACTGGAGGAGGTTCATGGAGTGGAGGAGTCCACTCACATAGAGCCAAACATCAGAACTGGCAGAAGGCATACCATAGAATCTGATAGGCTGAGGCTTGTTGCTGCGTAGAATGTAGGAGCCCCTACTTCATAGGGCAGAAAAAGACAGTCTCTTGACCGATTTACTGGATACATGGCTCTCATGAGAAAATGTATTGTGACTGAGCCATCTTCCTTTAAGGAAGTAGTGCAGGAGCCCACATGGGTAGATGCAATGGTGGAGGAGTATGACTCCATTGTCAGAAATAGTGCTTGGGAAATTGTTCCAAGGCCAGTTGATAAATCAGTGGTAGGTTCGAGATGGATCTACAAGGTAAACCAAGTTTTTGATGGGAGTGTTGAGAAATACAAGGCCAAATTTGTGGCCCGGGGCTTCTCACAGATCGAGGGGATTGATTATGAAGAAACCTTTGTACCTGTCACACGATATTCTTCCATAAGGACCATCCTTGCTCTCTCAGCGCAGATGGGTTGGAATATTCATTAGATGGATGTGAAGATTGTGTTTCTCAATGGGATCATTGAGGAAGAAGTGTACATTGAGCAGCCTGAAGGATTTGAGATCTTCAG
Organism: Pinus albicaulis; assembly: GCA_034641835.2. Taxonomy (NCBI): domain Eukaryota; kingdom Viridiplantae; phylum Streptophyta; class Pinopsida; order Pinales; family Pinaceae; genus Pinus; species Pinus albicaulis. The sequence continues at coordinate 245,752,323 of CM076575.1, read as the reverse complement.
CAATGAGTCACATGTGTGCAGACTCAAAAGAGCGATGTATGGGCTGAAGTAAGCACCCTGTGCTTGGTACACTTGGATAGACAACTATTTCACCGGACATGGCTTCACTAAAAGTGAGGCGGATGCAAACCTATACGAAATTTTTGTGTAGGGTAAGATTTTAATCATTGTTTTTTATGTTGATGATTTAATAGTGATTGGTGATGAGTAGTTGATATACTCATGCAAGGAGGACCTTGCAAATGAGTTCGAGATGAAGGATATAGGCCTCCTTTAGTATTTCCTTGGATTGGAAATATGGCAGCTAGATGGTGAAATTTTTGTGTCTCCAAGAAATTATGCAAGGGAGATACTGGGTAAGTTTCACATAAAGGGCTGCAAACCCATGGATACTCCTCTTCTAGGAAACTGGAGGAAAGAGGATGCTACATTTGGAGAGGTAGTGGATTCTACTGTCTATCGACAGTTAGTGGGTTCGCTAATCTATTTAGTGAATACAAGACCTAACATATGCTATGCGGTGAACCAACTTAGTCAAGCGATGGTTAAGCCTACCAAGCTCTTTTGGAAGGCGGGCAAGCATGTCCTGAGATACCTTAAGGGAACATCTGAGTATGGCCTGTGGTACATACAGGTGGATGAGGTGAACTTGCATGGATTCACGGATTCATATTGGGCGGGCAGCCCAACGGATAGAAAGAGCACATCAAGGGGGATCTTTAATATCAAATCTAGATTTGTTTCTTGGTACAGCTGGAAACAAAGATCTGTGTCACTCAATTCAGTGGAAGCAAAATACATGGCAGCAATTCAAGTTGCATGTGAGGCTCTCTGGATGAGAAATATCCTGGTTGGTTTCTTTGGTTCTCATTTAGATCCGACAATGATTCATTGTGATAATCATATTTGCATTGAACTATCGATTAATCATGTGTTTCATGATAGATCTAAGCATATATATATATATATATATATATATATATATATATATATATATATATATATATATATATATATATATATATATATATATATATATATATATATATATATATATATCCGGTATCATCATATCAGAGATTGTGTGTAGTGGAAGATCATGTTGCTTCAGTACATTCGTACGGAAGATCAGGATGCAGATATTATGACGAAGGCACTCACCAGGAGCAAATTTGAATACCATAGAGATAGGATCGGGGTGAAGGATAATCCCTTTCTTGTTGAGAGGGAGTGTTGAGATTCAACAAGATGATGATCATAGTGAAAATTAAGCAGCTACACTAGGATGGAGCCTTAGGCTACTTTTAGGTGGAAGTCTATTTTTAGAATGGATGAGAAAATTCTATTTATAGATGATGTTCTATTTTTATATTCATGTGCAAAGTCTATTTATAGATCACATGTCTATTTATAGAATTCAAGTCGATTATTATTATCTCTTAATAATAGTTGGACAATAAACATTAATATATTCTCAATGAGCACTTGGAAATAGTTAACTGAAGTGTCAAATCAGTTAGCTAAGTGGATTTCGAGTTGAGTGGTTGGTTAGTGGGACATGCAAGTGGACTTAGTTGTAATTGAGTGATTCAAATTTGTAACGAAGTTGGATGTGTAGTTATGTGAGTTGTAAATTAGTTTAACTCAGTTAAGTGAGTTAAACTCAGTTGTGCTAGTTGTAACTAAAAATACACTAATGAGATATCAGTGAGTTAATTATTTAATTAATTATTTAATTAGTTCACAATCAGTAGTATCACATGTAACTGAAAATTTACTACTGTTAACTACATGCATATCAGATCCGGTGGAGACCTAGTTGAGATATAGGTGAAAGGAACAGTTTGACTATCAGTTGTGACATTAGTGGGTGCACTCATGCAACCACACACACATTGGATGTGCCCATGAGAATTGCGCAGTCAAGGCAAGAAGGATCTCATTCTTTCAGGGATTTTTATCATCAGGGATTGCGTAGTGGAGGCAGGCTATCAGGAGGCAGCAAAATTGGCGCATGTATTTGCCAATTTTTTTATGACAGTGTGAGACGATTGCATATTGTACTGAGAGCTCTTGGATTAGATTTTTGTATGAGATTGTTTCATGATCCATGATATAAACATAATATATGATAGTGGGGTTTTTAGCTTTATGCTTTCCCTATAAAAACCTATGTGTTATGTGTGATTGATATTTCTTCATGTGTTTGCAATTGGTGATCGTGTTTTAAATTTCTGCAAGAATTTTTGTAGAGGTGATTATGTATTTAACAGTGGCATATAATTGTTAGATCAAGATAATGCAGGCAATAAATAATTGTATTAAAATTTCTACAATATCTTGGGGCATAATGAAGAATTTGAAATCTTGGGGCATAATGAAGAATGTGATGAAGAATTTCAAGGGGCAAACCTAGCACCCAAAAACAAAAAAAATGAAAGTAAGAAGATAGTTTCATAAGAAATCGAAAACTAAATATAAGTGGTTGAGAAAGATAAAGCATGAAGGAAAAACAGTTAGGAAAACTAAATATAAGTGGTTGAGAAAGACAAAGCATGAAGAAAAAGCAGTTAGGAAAACTAAATATAAGTGTTTGAGAAAGAAAAAGCATGAAGGAAAAATAGTTATGAAGTGCATATATTATGAAACACAGAAGGAAATGTGACAATGGAGAATTGGCAGTGGTTTCTCTACCTTGCAATATGTTTCTATAGTTGTTCATGATAGTTAAAGCTTCCATAAACTTTCATATACAAAGTGGATATGTGGAAATGAGAAGAAAGTGAAGCCTATTGTAGAACACATTGCATGCACCGAGGATAGGAACAACGAAAGGGTCATCACTACTATGGAATTATTTTATTGGATGGCGCAAGAATATTTAGCGCTCTCAAAATATGAATATCTTTTCTTATTTTCAATGTCCTTAAAAACACTAAATATGCCATATAATTAACAATATCCATCATATACAAATCACATGGTTGCAAAATAATTCCTTTTTTCTACATCCCAATATCTTGAGGAGCTACAACTTTAAAAAATGTTAGATAGCCCTTTCTTTTCATTGATGCTAGATGAAAGTATAGATCGTAGCTTAGAGAAACATCTTGTGGTTTATGCCACGTTTTTAAACTCAAAAGTGTTGGGGCCTCCAGTTTCACAGTTTTTAAAGCTCATAAATGTTTGTGATGGAAGAAGGAAAACAACTTATGATGCAATCAAATATTTAATGAAATCAAGAGGCCGTTCAAAAGAAATATTGATAGGAGTTTCCACAAATGGTTCTTCTTCAATGATTAGTAATGAAAATGGTTTTAATACTTCCTTGAAGAAATATGTACCTAATATTATAGATGTTCATTACATTGCTCATTGTGAAGTTTTAGCCACGCTAGACGCTTCAAAAAGAATACCTGAATTATTGTTTGTTGATAAATTAGCAAATAACATATATTCATGGGTGGAAAATTCTACGAAAAGAAATAGTCAACTTATTTCTCTACCTTAAATTATGAAACTTAAAACTCTTTAAGATCCTCAAATCCATGGAGTTAGATGGATTTAAAGGGGACAAGTCATTGAAAGACTTGTTGTACTTATGCCTCCCATATTAACATTGTGGAAAAATGAAAGAAAAGACTCATTGTATGATAAGGCAAGGATCTTTTCAGTATAATTTTGTTTACATATGCTTGCAGATATAATGTGTGAATTAAACAAGTTGAACAAGAAATTCCAAGAACAGTATGTTGATGTCACTTATTTAGGGGTGTCCATAGATGTCACTGTAAACACTTTAAAAAGATGGTTTTTAAGAATCGACACATTTGCAAATGGCACGTGTTTTTTTTTTCATAAGGAAAAAACTCTGGTTTATAATGAGTACAAGTACAAAAACATATAAATTTACATCAACATCTAATATCATTGTTCATATTTAAATTTGTAACATGATAAAAAACCTTTTAGTCCAAGATTACATAATCCTTCATATTTTCACTATACTTATAGTTCAAAAATACCTTGTATTAAATAGAAAAACCCATAATTCTTGAGTATTATCCCTCTGCTATTACTCCCTACCTGTTTTCGAGTGTTGTTTGTTGTCTTACCTTAATACAGCCATGTTGTCAGATGAAATATGGGATTCTAGATTTTTTTCATGACAGCCCATGAAAGCCCCTGATCAAAAATACAAAATTGACAGCATTAAGTTGAGGCTCAGAAAATTTTTACCACCCCTTTTGCCCCAATCCCAGATGTATCTAGTAGTTCATATTGCATTTCACCAAAAACTCCATACAACCCTTTCTTAGATAGCCGGTCTGCCATTTGATTTTTCTCCCGAAATATGTGATTGAAAGATATAGCAGTGAAAGTGTTTCTCAAATCTTTTATCATGTCCAATCATGTTGTAAGATTTCACAGTGCCAGATTTATCCTATTGTTCATATGCTCGATAAGGACCTTTAAGTCCCTGAAAACCCACAACATATCAATATATAGTTGTTTTGTAAACCATAACAACCCCCATAACGTAAGGATCTTTGCCCTCATATTAGTACCATGGCCACCATACCAGTAAATTTTGTAGTGGAATTGTGGGGAAATCATAAGCCATGCTCTTCATCCACATTTGGAATTGTGGGCCACCCCATCAAAAAACTCGGCAGGACAGTGGATTTCAAAAGGTCTATTCCTAATCAAGAGGTCATGAGGAGGTTTTTGAAAGACATTTTTTTTACTCCATCGCCTGACTATCTCAACAGCCACCATGACGAATGTTCTTTCCTTCTCCTCAAATATCCACTGATTTCTACAGCCCCACAGAATTCAATGAAAAAATATTGGAATGCCCCTGAAAAGATTACCTTTTTCGAACCACCATTGTATGCATTCTTCAGCAGATGTGTACTATGGAGCCAGAAAATTAAAATTCCTGCTCACTATATGATGAACCTCCCGAACAAAGACACAATTGTAAAAAATATGTGTCATGTTTTCATTCTCCATGAAGTATAATCTGTAAATTCCTGGACCGATCTTCCCCTTTCTCTAGAGGTTATCCCAAGTGAGGTTTTTGTCCTTCCAGACAAGTGAGAGGAAAATGATCATTTTGACCTAGAATTTTTCCTTCCAAATTACGCTAAACCAACACTTCCTTCCATCTCCAATTTTTCCTTTTAACATCCAATTTTATATTTCACTGTTGATGATTTTTCCCTTTTTCATTGTACTCCCCCAGGTGGCCAAATCACCCTAACTGTTTTGAAAAAAACCCACGCCCTTTAAAGCATCCATATAAAGGTTCCATTCACTGCTCAATGCATCTTGAAGGTTTAGTTCCTCAAGCACCATCCATTACGGCACCCCATCCGCCCATTCCTTTATAACCTGAGCCAAGTAAAATACACCCCTCATGTTTAATTGGTGTACCAGATCCACACTAATAGATGTCCCCGAAGGTAGGCCCCTAATTCCTGGATGCCCAATCAATATTTTACAACCACTCCCAAAACTCCATCTAAACATATCAATATATTGTTGACATAACTTCATGAATCCATTCCATATGTGTGAGCCCCTCCTCACTTTCTCCCATCCCACAATGAAAAGTCCTTCCATGTTTTGATGTCTCATGTACTTGTATTTTATAATCTCATACCATATGCCTAGAGTGTGCATACATCTCCACAAGGATTTAATAAGAAGAGCCTTACCAAATAACTCCACATATAGTATGCCCCAACCCCCCCGATCTATGGACATGATATTGGTTCCCAACTTACCAGACGATATTTACCCTCATCTCTTCTACCATTCTTGATGAAATTAGACAAACATATTTTAATTCTTCTAATAATGGACTTAGGAATCATGAAGAGATGAGCCCAGAACACCGATAGATGTTGTAATACCACTTGCACTAAGACCAATCTCCCCCCTTTGGATAGCCACTTCAATGACCAACCCTTTTTCCTCTTTTGATGTTTCTCTAACATCCAATTCCAATCTGCCACCCTGTAGCAGGAGGGTTTCAGATGAAAACCTAGGTAGGTAAAGTCTTCGGCGAGAGTGAATGATTTAAAATTGAAGAGAGCCGTAGTAAACTCAGGAACCTCCCATCACCCGAGGAGTGGTATAAACATGACTTGCCACCATTTCCCTCCATACCTAAAACCAGAAAAAAAACGCTGAAAAGTATCAAAAAGGAATTCCCAACATATTTTAATGACCCTTCTGAAAATAAGGATATCATCAACAAACAAACTATGAGATATTTCCCGCTGAGCAGTGATCTTAATGCCCCTGAAATCCCCTACGTCCATCACCCTTCTGATATTTAAACTATATGCATCCATAACCAGTATAAAAAGCAATGGAAATAATGCACAACCCTATCTGAGACCCCTTCGAGGTTTTAAAAACCGAGAAGCAGTGTCTTTTATAATAGTGGCCATTGACGTGTTTCACACACAGCTCATAATCCAATTAATCGAGCAATTGTCCATACCAATATTGTACAGATTCAATCTCAGAAAACCCCAATCCACCCGATCATACGCTTTACTGAGATCAAACTTCATCACAGTGGCATTCAAGTTCTGGGAGTGTATAATGTGTAGTATCTCTTGATTTGTAGCAACAACATCATGAATGCTGTGATTTTGGAGGAAGACATATTTTTCGAGGGAAATGAATCTCGAGAGCACCACTTTTAATCTTTCAACAATAGTCTTGGAGATTATTTTGTATAGAGTATTACAAAGGGATATTGGTCTGTAGTCCTCAAAAGAATTCGAGGGTTATTTTTTGGGATGAGTGCCAAAATAGTAGAGTTAACAGCACCATGAATCATGCCCAGTGTATGAGCTTCTTCAACCATCTCAAAAATATCGTTGATAAACAAATCATTGAAATGGATGAAAAATTCAGGTGTCCATCAGTCCAGACCCAGAATTTTATCTGGGGTGAAATACTTAAGAACCTTCTCCACCTCAGCGATACTAACTGGACGATTGAGACTGACGTTGTTAGCAGCCCCAAAAATCACCAGATGATCATCCAAAGCCAACAACAAATCCTCCACCACCGGGTCATCTCGAGCCTTATTTATATTCTCAAAAAACTTAACCGCCTCATCCTGGATCTGGTCCATGGTGAGAAAATATCTTCCATCAGCATCGATATGCCATATAGCATTATTAATATTTCTCCCATTTGCATAGGAGTGGAAATAATTAGTATTTTTGTCTCCTTATTTAAGCCATAAAGCGCATCTTTTAAGTCGCCAGTTTTTATTTAATTAAGAAAATGCTCCTTTTATCAATTTCCATCTGCTAAAGTCTGGACTAACTTTCTGATACCTGTATACCAACGTCCATCGCTTTGAGATTTCGGGCCATTTCCACTTCAATATGTTTTAATTCCTCATCCATAAGCATCTTCTTCCTCTTTCCCACTCACAGACCTTCCCCTTCAGACCTATGAGTGTTTGTGATAAATGTTGCATAGCTGACTGTTAACATTGGAAAATCGTATCGCAGAAGATGAAATTAATTAATTTCAAGACAAAGGATTCACAGGGAATGAATACATTATGGAATCAAGAAAGTATTTAAAATCTCTAAGGTTTTGAGAAAATCAGATTTGAACTAGTCTTAAATGCTAAATTGCACGCTTAATCCTTCGAGAAGAGCGCCTTCTGCGCGCCTTTTTTCCTGATAAGCACGCATTCCTAAAAGTGGAAAAATGTCTCTTTCTGGGACCATACAAAGCAAAGGACAGTTACTCCTTATATTAAGCCGCCTAAGGACAGCTACCAGTGCCTCCTTAGACACTATGTGAGCACACAAAGGAATATTTGGAGCACACAATGGAATCATACCTCTCCCTTGGGTCACCATACACCATGTACCAAGGGAGGGAAGGAGGATTTGAAATCCCCTATATAAAGCCACCAAGAGATGAAGAAAGAGTGATCACATTGTTATGCTGGCCAAAATTTCCCAAGCAATACCAGTAGTGTGTGACTCGGAGTTGGAGATAGAGGGGACTCGACTTTTGGCCACCCAAAAATCCTAGTCCATCACAACAGAGAGAGAGGGAGACTACATCAGAGGCGGAGCTTGGAAGAACAACATCCTTGCATCGGGACCTAGAACCATTGTCTAGGGGCCCTTTGTCAATTGGGTAAAATTTCTTCTCCATATCAAACGTTTAATAAGAAGAGGCCTTGAGCCATCGTTTGCATTATTATCGTTTTGACTTTCTTCAATAACTTCTGTATAATTGTGTTTTAGTTTTAAGTTTATTTCAAGCATAAATTCGCATATTTTTTCCTCTAGATTATATGCTTTTGAGATCCACCACTTTCTTCCTGTTACCAATAGTTTATAGGGGTAGACCACACCCCTTAAACTTGTGCGATTTTGTACACCCGTGCTTCAAATCCACCACAACAGGATTGGTGACTCCACTAACATTTTACAAGTTTATGTGGTTGTGCCATCTCTTGCAGGAGACCTTTGTCTAGACTGGAGAGTGGAGCTGATAGTCCTTTGATCCATCTTGCAGTCCCTAGATTCAATTGGAGTGATAGACCGAAGAAGGAAACTCCTAATATTTTTACTTGCAAGATTTTTGCGCGCAGTTGTTTCTCACAGACGCGCATTGTGCGCGTTCAGGACTAACCTGCGCGTAGGAAAGCGCACATGTCAAAGCATTTTCCGCGCAAATTACAGAATGAGATTTTTCTCCCTATATTCTGCATTTTTCTACTTGTAAGTCTATTGGGCAGCCCCTAATGTATCTGCTAGCACTTGTGTTGATACCCCACAGCTTCTGAGAACTTACTTTTAATTTCCTTCTGTAGGCTTAGAGTTAGTTTTCCTTTAAGTTGGTTTTTTGTAAAAATATTCACATAGTTTAAGTAAGGGGAAAATTAACCATTGCATTCCAAACAATATATGTTTTGCAAATTATGGTATTCACACTTACATAAACTAGTCTGAGCAAGTGGCCCAAGACCACGCATGCATAGCTAGTTTCATTTTCTAGTGTAGAAATTGTTTAGTTTAGTTCAATTTTTGCATTAGGAATTATGGGACTAGGATTGAATTGTTGATTAGAGCAAGTAATATCTACTACCTTTGCACCCTCTGGTGATCATAGGTAAGCATATGAACGCTCTATATTTACAATTCACCATATCCCTTTAGTTAGTCACATAGATTAACTAGGAAAATTTGAAAGCGGCCCTTTATCCGCAAGTGTTTTCCATTTGAGCGAGGAACAACATAACATAGTTTAACTAGGGGACTTTTGTAAAGGATATTCAATGATATCCATATGTTCAAACTATGAGATTGTTCACCATATGCTTGCACACACTCACCCACTAAGCAAAGAAAGACACCTAAAACGAACTTAACCAAACTCACTAAATTCTCCCCACAGGGGCCACAAAAGAATTTATAGTTTAAGTTAGGATCAAGGGGGTAGGCATCCAATAAGCTGCCTTGATCATACTTCATATTGAAATATAGAAGTTGAGTATTTAGGGAGCTTCAAATCCACCTATCAACCCATGGCAAATAAAACCTGAGTGCGGTAGAGACCCGATTCAGAGGGGGTTAGGCTTAGGCGCAGTGTGTGCGGTATCAGTTGGGGCTACCTGACCCGGCTGATACTCGGTACTGTTAGCTGACTAACAAGAATCCCAAGACTCGAACGCTCACATGGGATGGTGGTTCTTAGTGGCCAAAATCTAGTGCACCTTTACCCTATAGGTGACGGTGCAGGCAAGCACTAGATCCTCTACCCTTACCTTGGTGGATTCTCTTCGGCTACCTAGGGGCATCGCCATCTCTTACGGGACGTTGTGCCAACACTCGCAAGAAATATTCTTAAGGCCCATTTACTTTTTAGTGTGTGAGGATGCATAGGTCTTCTAGGATTTTGGTTATCATGCGCAAACAAACAAAAACCATCTTTTTTTCTTGATTGATCACATAGATTAAGTTAAAGGGAAAATTTATTTTATTTTCGGTTGTTTGATGTATGTGGCCATAAATTTGCTTTGATCATAGACTCTATCCTCTCAAATTTTTCCAAAATATAACCTGGTCGACACCTGAATGGTCCCAATGAAACCTCGTCGATCCAGGTGTCTTTTGGATCTCCCCCCATTACAGGGAGGGGTTACAGATCTTTCACCATTTAGGCGTCAAATACGGAACGCTACCACCGTCATTGGTTCATCCTTCATTGGAGCAACCATATTTGGGAACCCTAGTCGGTCTCCCAACACCACACCGCACACCACTCCCCCCTCGACCCCTAGGGGGGCAGAGGAGTGTGTCCCATTTGAGAAGCCAGCTAAACACACATCAAGGTACGTCACAGAATCACCCTCATTCTAACCAGAACTTCATGTCTTCACACGTTGCAATGGTGTCAACCTCCCAGTCACCTTACTTAGCTACTTTGAATCTACCCGATTTAACCAAGCTCACAAATGACCCCATCGCCCACGATCCCTCATGGCCTCCCATGCCCACGAAGCTCCCTTCGGATATACCAAAGTTTGAAGGAAAGCAAGCAGAAGACCCAGGTAATCATGTAATGACCTTTCACCTATGGTGCTCATCGAATAGTATCATCGATGACACTATTCGATTGAGGATATTTCAATGCATTCTTACGAGAGTAGCCGCGAAGTGGTATGTGGAGAAACCTCTCGCTTCACATGAAACCTTTAGCGCCCTTGCTATCACATTCCTCACATATTTTCAGTTACCCATTCACCATGATTTTGGAATGGAGTTACTGACTCATTTTAGACAAACACCTGCCATCCATATCTTTGACCATCTTCATGAATGGAGGCGGCGTTGCAGTTTATGTAAAGCTAAACTCGATAATCTGGTCCTATTAGATTTATTTCTGAAAACTCTGATGACGGAGATTTCAAAGGATGTGGCGCAGCAATACCCCACATCCAAAGAGGATGCAATCAGTAAAGCCCAGAAGCTTGAACTGATTTATACGCAGTCATGATACATTTACAACATCCTGCCTAATGCCCCATGCCTGCAAAATTATCAATAATTCCCGGATGCGTCGAACTCTGCAGACGAATTAATAGGGTCAATGACCCAAGGTTACCTAGGCAGCAGTAGTCAAAATCCCGGCTATGCATATAATTCTACTCAGAACATGCCTCAACCCGGATTTCAAAGTCATCATATGCCTCAACAAGATTTGACTAATAGGGCACGAGAGTATCACCAAGGAGGACCCTATCCTCCAGCTGAAGGGACCCAGTACGCAGAAAGAAACACTGACGGAAGAGCTCCCCTCCAATGGCCAGGTGCAAATAAGGGATAGTGTTATGCTCAGTCCCAAGCACACAACCCACCTACGGAAACCAATACACAGGTGAACTTTGTGCAGTCATCCCAAAATCAACCACACCAATATAACTAGGAGAACTACCCTCCTAACGTGGTTAAGAAAAAGTAAAAAAACAAGCCCAAAGGGAACCCTAGGCAGGGGGGCAACAACCAACAGTGCCCACCGCGATCCCAGGCTGGAGGCAACTCCAACAGGAATCAAAACCAGGAGCCAAGCAATGCCCAACGACAAGGAAAAATGCCACCTCTGAGAACAAACCACTCTTTTTAAATATGTGGTGAGTACGGGCACTATACTCACCATTGTCCTGATATCCGTGAACTGAAAAAGCTGCAAAGTAATCGAGGACAAGGAGGATCTTCCCAGCAACCCTCTCTTATGCAAGAACCTTTCCCCCACCAAGGGACGGTCAACACTTAGCAACAAAACCCAAATGATTCTGGGAAAAGCAACCATGAAATTTACATGATTAGGGAAGAAATGTTTTTCCAAACATGGAACCATAGTTACGACACCCCACCAGACACCACTATTTCAGGGGCTAGTACTAGTGCGCTGACTGCACCTTTGACCATTTCAAAGATGCCTATAGAGCCATTGCCAAAGATAGAAAAGGGACCTAATAGGAGATTGGGTAACTACTCCAAAGCAGCCCATAATTATAGCATCGTGGATGATTTAGCTCAATCACCCACTGCTATGTCCGTGCTGTAAGTACTGCAGTCGTGCTCAAAGCAATGGAAAGCCCTACTTTCCACATTAGGCGCTAACGACCCTGCTGATACGCGCATGATGGCTTTTGAATTAGAAAAAGCCACCCCTAGGCTTCCTTCTATGGTCGCCTTCCAGATACTAGTGTCAGTCCAGAATATCACTATTCACTAATGTGTCATTTATGAGTGTGCATCGACATGCATCATGCCGAAAAATGTTTGGCAGAAGTTGGGTTCTCCTGAACAAAAACCCTCGGTCATAATGCTTCGAGCATACGACGACCGTCCCTCGACCCCCGTCGGGCTCTACCAAAATGTCTTGGTCTGCTTATCCAGAAAGACGGTGCACATAGACATTGAAGTCTTGGATTCCCACTTGGATTACAATATACTCCTCGGGCGGAGTTACATGTATGCCATGTCAGCCATAGCATCCTCTGTCTTCCGCATTATGATGTTCCCCCATGAGGATCACATCATTACTGTAGACCAGCTGACAAACAGCGAGAAGCGTCCCCTAACTAACACGGATGTAATTCTACCCTATGTAGATACAGCCTCGGATGGTCTTTTATGGTACCAATAATATGGCCCTGGCCAGTTCAAACCGTTGTCCGTTCTGGGGTCATTCCTAGGAGATCCTCCCATTGTCCCTGAAGCATCACCTGAAGTCACAAGGGCCCCGGTGTGTATGATGTCCACATCAAGAAATGAGGTTATTCAAGACACAGACTCAAGTAGTAACGACACCGAGGCATTGGCCACGACAGCCTCTCTAGCCTATGCCGCCTCCCAAACCCCTTTCCTCTACCCCCCCAGCTAGCTTTGTCTCCCAGCAGGTTTTGGCAACATTGGTATTATCCAACATATCGTTGGTGTTCCCAGTTTGGTACCTCATTTCTCCTTCCAGAATAGGAGCCACCAATGTTACTACCATGGGGTTAAAGCCCCTCAGTCCTGAGAAACTCTCACCTACCCAAGAAACGGTCAAGACCACCCCCGCAAAGGAAATTCCCATTGCGAAACCGATGATCACGGCCAAGAAAACCGCAAATAGAGGAAAGAATATGGTGACCCCATCCATTCAAAGGGAATCACCAATATGCGCCATATGCGGCATTATAGGCCATCCTACCCATATATGTTCAGAGCTAGACAAATTAAAACCACTCCTCAGCCCCGAAGCAAACATCTCAACGTCGCATTCCCGTAAAAAGGAACCTACCACCGAAGGTAAAGGCAAATGCTGCGTACCAATCATGCATGTGTTGTCTATGGAAACTATGGGCACCACACCCACCATTGTCCAAAGATACCGTGATATAGGGATTCCTTACATGCAATCGAACGATCCTATCAAGAGGATCCCTCCATCTAGTCTATCAGCGATGAACCTCGTACCATCCTGTACCTGTAGGGAGAGTGACGGTCACCAGAAAGACAACCATTTGTCCCTCCTCCCCCCAAGCCACCATACACCAACCAGGGACAGGGGAACCTGGTTGCCTCATCCTCTTTATTTATCACGCGCATCGATTACTACAGAAATTTTGATGGAGTCTTTGACCCAAGGTCACCTTGGCAGCAGTAATCTGTATTCGGGGAGTGACCATGCACGCCGATTCTGCAGACAGCTTGATCGGTTCTTTGACCCAAGATATCCTAGGTAGCAGTAACACCCATGGTACTTAGGGAGTTACCAAGTAGGTAGATTCTGTAGATGGCTTGATCGGGTCTTTTACCCAAGATCACCTAGGCAACAGTAGTACCATGCGCATCGATTCTGCAGATGGCTTGATCGGGTATTTTTCCCAAGATCTCCTAGGTAGCAGTAGCACCATGCACATTGATTCTACAGATGGTTCGATCGGGTCTTTGGCCCAAGGACACCTAGGCAGTAGTAATCAATATTCGGGATACTCATACAATTCTACTTAGAACGTATCACAACCTAGCTATCATGAAAGTCACCCCAGCACTCATATACCAACCAGGGCCAAGGGAACGGATATCCCCCATTCCCCGCACAGAATGGACCAATGGAACAATGTAATGCATCGATCAATCTAGTGCAACCCTTCCTAGGCTCATCAGCAACCATACAACCAGGAGAATTATGACAATCCTCCAAATGTTGCAAAAAGAAGTTGAGGAACAAACAAAAGCGAGATCCTAGATAGGGGGCAGTAACCGGCAACGCCCCCCCTGATCTCAGTCTGGGGGCAACCCAAACTAAAATCAAAACTAGGACCCAAGGGAAAACCAGAGCTTAGAGTATCTGATCACCAGACCTAAAGCAACACTGTGATTAGCACTCCATAACAAACAAAGGCAATGCCACACATTCGCACTCCTGAAAAAATAATTTTTCAGTGCTGGCAGGTATGCCTTCTCTCATCTTCCTTTGTAAAGCTCATGCCTTTCAATAAGATTTGATAAAGAAGATGCTTTCACTTGAGGTAGTTTTTTTTGCAGGAAAAGCTCGCAGAACCATTCACAACACCACCTACTGAAAGTCCCAGAGCAGGTATCGTTCTACCCCTAGCATGATAGAGTCCCAGTCAACTCTGCATATCTTGATATCATTTCTCCATCAGATATCGATCATAGGGTCCTCATATCCGACCATGTTTATCGTCACCCCACCCTGCACATGATAAACAACCTCGTTGGTCGATAGAGCCTCCCCTCCATGGCGCTCGTCACCCACAGTAGACCATTTCACAACAAAAGTGATGCCATGGCTATACCACTTTAGTCTGAGAAACACCTCATGCCCATCCATTCGTCATGCATAAGGTCAATTTAAACATACAAACTAAACCCTTTTCCCAGAAGACCAGGTTGTACAAGCATATCAAAATCGCACCACTGCGCCTCGCATTTGGCCCACCATACCTCCACCAGCATAATCCCATCTGTGACACTTTTTCATCCGCTTCATCAACCCGACACATGAGACCAACCAATGGGACCCACACCCTCAACAAAACACTGTCCTCACACCTTCAGTGAGTGAACCCTTTCATGTTTTGGGGTACCCATCTCTGTGTTTTGTACAAACCAAACCTCATTATTTTATTCTTTTGGCAAGTGTACAAAGGCTACAAATGATGCACTTTGCCCCCTCACCCTCATATTTCATATTTTCCCCCATGGCAGCAGTCCCTCATTCCCTTGGTCGAAGTATTTCACCCCCACGCACACACCATCACAACATTCATAGCCAATTCACACCTGCCCTGGAAGTCCTACCGACTCCAGGGATTTTTCCTTTAGAAATAACTATGACTGCCGCTGAGTTGCTAAATTATACTCCGACCTCGGGCCACTGAATCCCCATCCTCCATTTTCATTCACCTCTCACCAACATGCCTATGTTAAACCCATCACATCCAAGTCCCCAACCCCTCAGGTTAGTGACCCATGGTTCAGTTAAGGCTTCCTTTTTTTCGACTTCAACACATCTTTTCCAAAAAGGAAGCGGTACCTTGGATTACCAGTCCCCATGCAAAGGGTTATCCTTGGGTGGCACCGTGGGACACATCATTTTCCACAGATGTTATCGATCCTCCTGACATTCGACTACAGCAAAAGATTTCATGTCATGATGGTATCATACCTTACAACCATTGCACTTTGATTAGATCCGTCAAAGACTCGTGCCTCCATAAGTGTCTCTGTCCACAATGCTTTTACGAGAAGGAAGGTCCCAACCAGTACATATGCGTACATTGTGCAGCTATATGCCATACTAAGTTTATGCATATGGATACCACATTCCACCTATCTTCAAAGAAAAAACGCCCCTGAGGGCATCAGTTGTCATCGTCAACAACCACCAGCATCACTACCACAGTGGTGACGCAGACAACACATGTATCTGTCAATTTTGTTTAACTAGCCATAGCATAACGAGCATGGGACATGCCCGCCTCATTGAAATTTTGTATATATTTTGTATATTTTTTTTGCTTGCGGGGGTCCCTTAGGCCATGGTCATCTCGGAAATGGTGCAAGGTGTTGCCAATTCCAAGATTCACGCTGACCTCTCTCTCTCTCTCTGCGCACGATACAGAAAAGAAACTATAATGTATTTCGGCAATACAGTCCTTCCTAGAACTCACACATTAGGGGGAAATTTTTAACACTGGAAAATCGTACAGCAGAAGATGACATTAATTAATTTCAACCCAAAGGATTTACAAGGCAGGAAGACATTATGGAATCAAGAAAGTATTTAAAATCTCTAAGGTTTTGAGAAAATCAGATTTGAACTAGTCTTAAATGCTAAATTGCGCGCTTAATCCTTCGAGAAGATCACCTTCTACGCACCTTTTTTCCTGATAAGCGCGCATTCCTGAGAGTGGCAAAATTTCTCTTTCCGGGACCACACAAAGCAAAGGACGGTTACTCCTTATATGAAGCCGCCTAAGGATAGCCACCAACACCACCTCAGACACTATGTGAGCACACAAAGGAATATTTGGAGCACACAATAGAATCATACCTCTCCCTTGGGTCACCATCCACCATGTACCAAGGGAGGGAAGGAGGATTTGAAATCCCCTATATAAAGCCACCAAGAGATGAAGAAAGAGTGATCACATTGTTATGCTGGCCATAATTTCCCAAGCAATACCAGCAGTGTGTGACCCAGAGCTGGAGATAGAGGGGACTCGATTTTTGGCCACCCAACAATCTTAGTCCATCACAACAGAGAGAGAGAGAGAGATTGCATCAGAGGCAGAGCTTGGAAAAATAACATCCTTGGCAAGTGGGTAAAATTTCTTCTCCATATCAAACGTTTAATAAGAAGAGGCATTGAGCCATCGTTTGCATTATTATCATTTTGACTCTCTTCAATAGCTTCTGTATATTTGTGTTTTAGTTTTAAGTTTACTTCGAGCATACATTCACATATTTTTTCCTCTAGATTATATGTTTTTGAGCTCCACCACTTTATGCTTGTTACCAATATTTTATAGGGGTAGACCACACCCCTTAAACTGGTGCGATTCTGTACACTCGTGCGTCAAATCCACCACAACATTGACATTCCACCTTGTATCCTGTGAGTGGCCATATATCCACGAACCAGCTCTTCAAAACCCTTATCCTCTAACCACACCTGATTAAACTTGAAAGGAAAACCCACAAATTTTTTCTCAAAGTGCCACTCCATTATGATTGGTCTATGATCCGAAATCGCAAGAGCCTCCAACCTAGCAGACACATTGCCCATCCGAGCTAAAATATCAGCCTGTACCATATATATATCAAGACGCTTCCCGATGAAGTCAGCCCCCCTCCTCCCATTATACTAGGACGGGAAATTAACCTCCATATTGATATCCATAAAGTTTTCTTATCATTCCAATTCCCCCACAAAATTAGCCAGAGGGTCCCTTCTTCCCCTATGCTCCCAACTCTCATCCTCATGTAAAGTGCAATTGAAGTCACCTGTGATAATAGAGCATTCCAACAAAAGAATGT
Source organism: Pinus albicaulis (assembly GCA_034641835.2). NCBI lineage: Eukaryota > Viridiplantae > Streptophyta > Pinopsida > Pinales > Pinaceae > Pinus > Pinus albicaulis. The sequence continues at coordinate 245,734,693 of CM076575.1, read as the reverse complement.
TACACACCTCCATTTTCCTCCAAAAAATTGGTCTATCAATATATGGAGCATATAGGTTAACCAGGTGGACTCTATGATTTAATCCCCGGAGAGAGCCAGTAAGGATGATACCCCCAAAAAAACTGAAAACTTGAAAAGCTGCCTAATGGGGATCCTAGATCACCTCCAGACCACCCAAACACCCAACAACATCCTTAGCAACCATGTGCCATGCTGGATACATGGCACATAAAAAGGAAATAGAGAGTTCAGTCGTGGACATAGTTTCTTGTATGAGGATAATGTAAGGATTTAAAAGCTACAAAAAATCCCTTAAGGACACAAATTTCCCAGTCCCTACCAACCCACGAATATTAAGAGAGAAAATAATCATCACAAACACCTCGCCGAGGGTGTTAATGATCTAAGAATCCTTTCCAAAGCCAGTGTCACAGGCAGATCACAAAAATCCCTAGATTTAAGATCCTCCCCAAGTCCCGACACCGAGATTGATTTTTTCTTCAATCTGGGTCTTCCCTTTCCCTTCCTAACAATGACATTCGATAGAGAGGTTGGATTGATGACAATCGAAGGGGATGGGGGACGACCCTTATCAACCACCAACGAAACCAAATTGGCCTCCGGGATTTTTAAAATGAAGACCAGATAACTCCCAATAGAATTTTGTGGGGAGATATGAGCTAGAGGTTCCAGAGAAACAAGTGAAACATCAGATGAAGGATTGCCAGGGGGGCGCATAACGAGAGGTCAACGAAAGGCGGGTCAGGAACGGGCAGAACAGGTAAGACAGGGTGAGACACCAAAACCTGCAGAATGGGAGGAAGGGCCAAAAGAGGTTTACTGAAGGGCACAATCAATAAATGGGAGTCCATAACAGACAGGGGGACCCCATCATCATCCACGGGCTGAGACTAAGAAGGAACACCCCTGCAGAAGACCACCTACCAATTCCTCCTCAGAAAAAGTAGCAATCTCAATTGAAGGGGATAGAGAGGACGATGCAAACTTACCAGGAGTGAGAGCGCCAGAATGTTCAGACAACCACTGGTGAATAGATGATTGAGTGTGCCTAGTACCATTCCTCATATCCCGCCCTCTGTCCTGGTTCATGTCCGGATAGTCCCCTGACTTCTAGCTTTGGAAATGTCGACAGAGATGACTCGTTTTATGACAAATATAACATCTGAACAAATTTTTCCAATAATCAATAATCTAGTGGTGCACCACCCCCTCCCACTCCAAATCAACATGTTCCGGAAGACCACTCGAGAAGGATGCCTCCACAAGAAGCTATGCCACCCGCTTATCAAATTCACCAACACACTTTGGATCCACGAACCGACACATACCAATGCTATTTCCAATAGCAGAAAGAGAAAGAAGATACCATAATTCCAATGGAAGTCCAAGAAGTTTTACCCACAGTAGATGGTGTTTGGGCATGTCTCTAGTCAGATGAAAACCAGCATACCATCTGTAAAGGCCAGAAAAAAGTAGTTGGTCTCCCAGGTGCGCCAGAGCACCTCACCCACATAATCCATAGTATAAAGTGATAATCAAACCACCTACCCTGCAACTTACTCACCTTAAGAGGATATAGAGTAATTTGAACCATGCAGCTGACAACCAAGAGTGCATATTGACCTCACTCTATTTTTCGAAGGACCACCGCCCCCCCAATGTTCGAGTCAGAAGGCTTTCTGCTTGCTCCCTCATAATATCACCACCAAAGCGCAACAATCAGTACCCTTATGTAGGTTTGAAATGTTTCGAAGATTTCTTTAAGGGGGATTTTAACCAGTCAAAGAGGGTTTCAGATTCCCCAGAGGTGGAGAGGCAAAAAGCAGATGTCGAACAACACTGGTCTGAGCGAGTGAATCAATGGAATTCACCTTAGAGGAGGGTGAAATAGAATGCAAGGTGTCTGAAACACCACCTTCTGCCACCTCAATTTCATGCAAGAACTCCTCGTCTATGGTCTTAGAATCAATCTTCTCGATGAAAGAGCCCATCCCTGACATATCAAATCCCGAAACAACAAAACACTTAATCGTCGATCTGAGGAATAAAAGGCAGATAGCTACCAAATTAAAGTCACTCCGCGATCCCCATAAGGTTGTCTACCATAAAATACGGAACAAATCTATGATATATTGAAAACATAAAAGGAATTAAAAGGCATTTAGCCTTCGCCACCCACCCTAGTCCCAGTATGGTCGTCAAAGGACGTGAGCCCACACCCCTTCTAGGGAATAAATAATTAATATTAAAGAATATGTATGGAGGCTTTAAAACCCGAGCTGTGTATGTCAGAATGAGCCACCCACCTGGAAAATAGGATTTGAAGAAAGAGAGATGACACCAGCTACCAGAAAAATACACCGAGAAAACCAGTAGCATCCCGGCAAACGAAAATGCACCAGAAACCAGAATATCGAACAAGAAGAGTATCAGATACGAGGAGTAAAAGTGAGAGCTAACATGCTCCCCATGTAATAAAAATGTCCCACATAGAGGAATAACGTGAAAAAATTGGTGTCGATAAGTCCCTGCAAAGGAGAAACTAATGATCACCAGCCCAAATCCCCAGCATCACCCACCAGAGAGCTATTGGTCACAACAACAGCAAATATAGAAACCAAGATTCCACGATTTGTGACACAACTGCACCTTCATACTCCTGTAGGGGCGACTGAGGAAAAAATAATGATACCATAAGTGATCCGGATTTATGCAGGAACGCAACAAAATAAACACATAACCATAAATACAGAGATGCAGTGGAAATAACACTTCATTTCATTAATATCAAGAACTGAAATTTGCTTACAGACAGAATGGAAATAAAACTAGCTAGGGCGCTGGTAGTTATCTCTGAGAAGAGATGTGGCGGCTACAGGCCTCTGAACTGAGTTAAAATGAGGCTCAAGGGCCTATTTATTATTGAGAAACAATGAAGAACTCTAAACATCCAAAAACCTAACCCTAGGAGATGAATCGCCAAAACTATGGGCCCCGTTTGGGTAAATTGGTGTTTCAACTTCCCAGGGACGTAACTTTGGCATACTATCTTCGTTTGACGCACTTGATACATCATTAGAAATATCTATCCAAGGACTACAACTTTCACCATGAATATCCATTATAAGATAGAATGATATTCACTAAAGGGCGCGATGCCCAAAAAACGTCGTTTAGGACCTCAAAACGGCTCCGAAAGTTTAGGACCCGAAAAACTGCTAAAAATAGTAAGTTGTGCTGAAATTGAAAAACTGAAAGAGGCAATGGTGGGGCCCCAAGTGGAATAGGTGGGTGGCCACCAATATCCACCTGGATCATTCCTCCCCCCTTAGGAAGCAATGGTCCCCATTGTGTTGAGTTCTTCCATGAGATGAGGAAACCTCTGCTGAACTTGGTCCCTGGTGAACCACTTGCCTTGGTGCAGGAGTTGGCCAGCTTTGACAACCCGATACAGTTGGATGTTCTGTTGGCAAGTGCTCTTTATTTTCATGTCCCTGATACAATCTGTGGTGGCATGTTCCATGCAGTCTGGGTTTAACTCTGTTGGTATGAGTTGTTCTGCAATGTTTGAGGTGTCCAGTAAAGGTGGGAAGTAAGGACGAAGCCAATCCACATTGAAGATTGGGTGCAGACCAAAGAATGGTGGAATACTGAACTCGAAGGCATTGTTCCCTACATCCTTGGTGATGGTGTACGGCCCGTATCGGAGCGGGCGAAGCTTGCGGTGGGGTCCAGTGAGGCGCTCCTTCTGCAAATGTAGCCATACTTTGTCGCCCACCTGGAAGTTGTGTGGCACCCAGTGTTGATCATGGCATTGCTTGTACTTGGCATTGGCTCTGTCCAATATATCATGAACCTATTGGCAGATGTGTTGGATGCGCTCGATGAAGCTACTTGCTTTGTCAACTTCAGACTGAACATGAGCTGAATCGGCCTTAGCAGCTGCAAATGGTATGGCTACGTCAATAGGACATAGTGGCTGGAATCCCAAGCCCACCTGAAAGGGGCTATGGCCGATTGAACTGTGGAGAGCCCGATTATAACTATGTTGTACATATGGGAGGCTCTCGTCCCATGTGTGTGGATGCTTTGAATTTTACATGCGCAGAATGTGTACAATCATTCTGTTGATGACCTCTGTCTGGCCATCTATTTGGGGATGGAAAGCTGTGGACTTGGTGAGATTGTTATCCAACATTGACCAGAGGCTGGACCAAAATGTGCTGAGGAACCTGCTATCCCGATCTGATATGATAGACTGTGGGATCCCAAAGTGCACCCACACTCGTTCAAAGAAGAGTTTAGCAGTGGCTTCTATTGTGATATTCTTCTTGCAGGCCGCCATAATGGCCATCTTCGAGAATCTGTCGACAACCACAAAAACACAGTCATTTCCCTGCTTAGTAGAAGGCAGGCCTGACATGTAATCCATGGAGATGGATTCCCAAGGTCGACTAGGGGTAGGTAGAGGAGTATATAGGCCTTGCTTCTTGATGGTCGGTTTGGCAATGGCACAAGCAATGCAGGATCTGATGTGCTTCTCGACATCCTTTCGAAGGTTCGGCCAATAGAAATACTTCTGTAGTATTGCTACTGTTTTCTCGACCCCGAAATGCCCAGCGACTCGACTGTAGTGTGCTTCCCATATCATCTTGGCACGCTCGCTTGAAGGAACACAAAGGTGTCCCAGGTGACATAAAAGTGCATCTTGGAGGTGAAAATTCGGAACTTGCGTGCCCCCCAAGAGTGCCTTGTAAGTGTGGCCGAATTCTGGGTCACTCTCATAGAGAAGCGGCCAATCAGAAGTCTCGTGCCCACAAGAGTTGAGCACGGTGGTGAGCGCCACGATCGGTGGTCGGCTGAGGCAGTCTGCAACATTATTGGTGCTACCCTTCTCGTACTTGATGTTCAAATGAAACTGTTGCAGATATGTGGACCACTTCTGATGGCGATCATTCTGCAACTTCCCTTGTGTCTGTATGAACTGCAGGGGCCGGTGGTCTGTGTGGATGATTGTTTCCTTTCCCAAAATGTAATGCTTCCATTGTCGACAAGCTTGCACAATGGAATACATTTCTTTGTCATAAGTGGGATACTTGCGAACTGTGTCAGACAATGTCTCACTGTGATATGCCACTAGATGTCCCTATTGAGTAAGAACTGCCCCAATAGCATAGTCAGAGGCATTTGTCTCGATCTCAAATGGTTGTTGCAAGTCTGGTAAAGTGAGCACTGGGGCAGAACATAGGCGATTTTTCAATTCTGTGAATGCCTTCTATTGAGGTTCCGACCAAAACAATTTTGCTCTCGCTCCTCCCTTGGTGACTTGACTCAAGGGCCAAGTGATATGAGAGAATCCCAACACGAACCTCAGGTAGAAATTAGCAAGACCCAAAAAGCTGCGAAGCTCTATTATAGTAGTTGGGGCTGGCCAATCCCGAATGACTTGGATCTTGGCTGGATCCACATGCACCCCCCTTTCATCAATAATGTATCCCAAATATTGAACCTGGGTCATGCCAAAAGTGCACTTCTCCAGATTAGCATACAACTTGTGTTGCCGCAGTGTTTGGAGGACTTTTCGGATGTGGTGAAGGTGCTCTTCCTAAGTTTGGCTGAAGATCAGAATGTCATCCAAGTACACCACTACAAATGAGTTGGTGAATGGCCACAAGATGTCGTCCATCATCCTCATGGAGGTTGCGGGAGCATTCGTCAACCCGAAAGGCATGACCAGCGATTCGAAAAGGCCTTCCTTGGCTTTGAAGGCAGTCTTCCACACATCGGAGGGTTCAATCGGTACCTGGTGATACCCCGAATTCAAGTCAATCTTGCTGAAATATTTTGCACCTTTGAGTTGGTCCAGAATTTCATCAATCCATGGGATCGGTTACCTATTCTGAACAGTGATCTTGTTCAGCGCCCGATAGTCAATACAGAGTCTCCACATCCCATCCTTCTTCTGTACCAACACGATCAGGCTCCCACAAGGCGATGAACTTGGTTGTATGTGACCTTTCTGCAGCAGCTCCTGAATCTGCCTCTTGATTTCATCGTTCTCCAAAACAGAGCGTCGATAGATCGATCCATTGGGTAGCGGCGCACCTGGGGTCAGATCAATCGGGTGCTTGACCTGACAGTGCAGAGGAACCCCTGTGGGTGAGGTGAAGATGTCCCCGTACTCCACAACCTTATCCATTTGTTGTTGTCGTGCAGAGGAGCCTTGTCTGGAGGTCATGACCACAGTCTTCTTCTTGCCATAGGGGTGGATCATCAGGAAAAAGAATTTCCTGTTTTGGGAAATGATCTTACTGCATTGTTTTGCAGTAACCAAAGAGATAGCAACAGGAGGTGGTACCTTTGGTATCCTGTACAACTTATTTCCCAAAGTAACAATAACAGCGCGAGGCTGAGACTCATACACAACATGACTCTTCCACAAGTATGGTTGTCCTAATAATACATCAGAAAAATCAATAGGAGCAACGTCACATAATACCTCATCCGTGAAGGGCTTGATGCTATAGGGAAGGCGTCACTGCTGGCTGACGCGGAGATCTCATCCTTGGTGAAGCCACCCGATGGTGTATGGGTGTGGGTGAGCTATGGTCGACAAGCCCAACCGCTTCACGGCATCTGCTGAAATGAGGTTCTTTTGGCTCCCATTGTCGACAATGAACTGTACCGGGGAGCCCTTTACCCACATCTGGGAGTGGAAGAGACGTTCCTCCTCCTCTGGATCTTCCGGTTCCTCCTTTTGGATCTTTGCAGTGGCAACAGTGGCATTGGGATCCGCATCAATAATCTGTTTCCCTTTTTCATTCGCCTTTTCAGGTTCTGATTCAGAGTCAGAGCATGCATCTGACTCAGAAGCCCTCATCTCGGCCACTAGCGACTGCTTGGCCCGACACTCACTTGTGTTGTGAGTGGAGCTCTTATGAAACTCACACCACTTTCCCGTGTCCTTCTTTGGCTTTGCGGTGTTGTTATTTTCTTGTGGCTTCGATGAGTTGTCTTTAGCCGCCATGCCTTGGCTCGGTCCTTTGTTCTGCGGTTTGGAAGCACCTTTCCCTTGCTTTTGATTCGCAAATCCAAAGTCTCGCTTCTTCTGCTTGAATTTCTGCTCAATCTTGGCAGCATACCGGTATGCCGTACCAAGAGAGGAGATGTCAAGGAACTCCATTTCCTCCTGAATGTATTTGTGCAGACAGCTGCGATACTTTAGCACCAGATGTTTCTCTGAATCTTTGATACCCAACTTTGTGCACAGGGTATGGAACAGATTCGTCAGCTCATGCACATCTTGATCTCTTTGTTGTCGCATCGTGGTCCATTGTATGTACTTGTCCTCATAGCTCCCCACGGGATAGTACTGTTCCTTGACGGCGTCTCGGAAAGAATTCCAAGTTGGTACAACCGAGAACAAAGAGGGTTCTGTCTGGTCCTTGTTCTCACAGTAGGTTTCCCACCAGTCCTTAACATGGGGGGTAGCTTTGAGGAGTGCAAAAATAATCTTCTCTCGGTCTGAAAAGTCATGAACCGAGAAATATCCTTCTAACAGATTCAACCATTTATCTACAACATCTGCGTCTATTTGACCCTCAAATATGGGAATGTCAAAATTTACTTGTACCTTAAAAGGAGTCGCGCCTCCAGAGTGGCTGCTGGATGCAGATGCGCCGCCGGTGGGTAGCCATTGAAGGATCTGAGAAAAGTTATCCATCATCGCGTTCCTTTGTTTTTTGAGGGCCTCCTCGAGCAATATTTTGATAGGATCTCCTGCTCCCTCATCTTTCTTTTCGTCCCCCATGGGCGTCCGTCGAGGTTTGCGAGGCTGATCTTGCAAAGGTTCCACCAGATCGAGCCCTAGCTCCTTATACCCCGACCTCGTTGGGGACATGCAAAGAAGGATCGAGAAAAAAGCAGCCTGCTCTGATACCACTGATCCGGATTTATGCAGGAACGCAACAGAATAAACATATAACCATAAATACAGAGATGCAGCGGAAATAACACTTCATTTCATTAATATCAAGAACTGAAATTTGCTTACAGACAGAATGGAAATAAAACTAGCTAGGGCGCTGGTAGCTATCTCTGAGAAGAGATGTGGCGGCTACAGGCCTCTGAACTGAGTTACAATGAGGCTCGAGGGCCTATTGATTATTGAGAAACAATGGAGAATCCTAAACATCCAAAAACCTAACCCTAGGAGATGAAGCGCCAAAACTATGGGCCCCGTTTGGGTAAATTGGTGTTTCAACTTCCCAGGGACGTAACTTTGGCATACTATCTCCGTTTGACGCACATGATACATCATTATAAAGATCTATCTGAGGAATACAACTTTCACCATGAATATCCTTTCCAAAACAGAATGATATTCGCTAGAGGGCGCGATGCCCAAAAAACATCGTTTAGGGCCTTAAAACGGCTCTGGAAGTTTAGGACCCGAAAAACTGCTAAAAATAATAAGTTGTGCCAAAACCGAAAAACTGAAAGAGGCAATGGTGGGGCCCCAAGTGGAATAGGTGGGTGGCCACCAATATCCACCTGGATCAATAAGGGATCTCCCTCTGTCCGGCACAAGTCAGCCTCACTCGAAATATTGGCATTGGAAGACTTTAAAAAACTCCAAAAATGACTCCATAGCCATGGAGCCATTCTCCCACCCCTGCTTGTAAGATATTTCATCACACCTTACAAATATATTCAAATCATGCACTAACAGGCCGTGTTATCACCCTAGTAATTTATAAATATTGTGAGCTTTTGATTTTTAGTTTTAAGAAAACTAGGGGTAACCACAAACCTACTTTGGAAATATAGGATCTAGCCTTCCTAAATTTCAGAGAGGGCTCTCTCTTTATGATTTAACTTTGTTTTTGTTTAATGTTTTTAGGCGAGTTATGATAGTTCAATTTGGTTTTGGTTTTTAAATTTTTGGTGGAAAATAAGATTACTTGAAGACAAATTAAAGAGGGATCTACTATTCCATTGGGCTATGGAGTCAAAGTCTAGCAAGCAGAACTAGAAGGCAAGGCCAAGAGGATGCTAATGTATTCAGGGCAAGGTAGATAACCCTCATAAATTTGGATAGATTGTTTTGATGGGATGGCTTGCTTCGGGATAAAGGGAAATGAAGGATCCTTTGATCCGGAAAAAGATGAAGGAGGCAGGGGTCAAACGGGACTAGGAGCAATTAAGAATTCCTAAATCCAGAAATCAGCAGAAAACATTTAAATGATTAAGTAGTTAAGACGGGGAGTTCTAACACTAGTCCTGAAGTAATACTCCTAATTAATCATTAAGATTGAACAACATATATGAAATTAATGGAACTCAGAAAGTAAACAATGACAAGATAGATGCACTTTACTCTTCAAATTATTGCATGAATCCAGAATTATGAAGTCCAATTGGCTATTTTCTAGACTGTTGCTTTGAAATCAACACATGTGAGCCTCCAACGTACCAGCAAAATGTCTATACTGATATTAGCAATTTTATTCCACACTAAAAACTTCATAAACTGAAGTATTTATACAAAATGTTTATTACAAATATCCTAGAGATATTTAGGAATAACTCTAGGAAATCAAAATATCTTTACACATTAAGAGGGACAGTTGCTTAACAACTTAGCAAGTTGTCCTCTTATCTAGAAAATATAGTACTATCTTATCTAACAAAACTTGTTTGTTTGAATAACTGTCCATACTTGCTGGCATATTGCAAAATATCTTTTTAGAAAATGTCTTCACTGATACTCTTTCCACTTATACTCTTTGACCCTGTACTTTATCTCTGATACTCTTTCACATTGCTTACTTACCATTTCACTGCTGTAAAAAAGGAAATTACAGTAGTCAAATTAGCTAGCTTTTGTTTTCATTTTTGATACACTTTAACTCTAGATTCTCACTCTGATATTCTTTAACCTGACAATTTGACATTTAATTGTTGTAAAAAGAGATTTCTTAGCAATAAAAAATTCAAAATCAAGTACTGTGTTATTTGTTTTCTTCTCAAACTGATTTCTTCATCTGCACTATCTTTCATTGTTTTCTTTGTTGCTATAATAAATCTGTGAAGGTCTGCCATTGTTCAGCATCTGAAATCTTCATACTTTTCAACTTTTTGTAGTTCTCATCTACTTTAGTGTACTTAGAAAATTTTGGCTTAATCGCAAATAAATGTTTGATTTCATTTTAAAGGAAGAATAAATCTTCAAGGTATTGGAGAACTACTTTCCCTATTGGAGATCCCTGTGGCAGTTGCTTATTCACTTGTTCTTTGGCATGATCTCTGATCTTCTTATCATATTATTTCTGGTCCATTAACTTGTCATTGAATACATGCATGTCTGGAATTCATGCTTGGTTGAGCATAGTATACTTTGCTAAAAACTTGGTAATGGAAAAATTCATAGCATCACATTTTTCTTTCAAGTTACTCATCAAATTTTTCTTTGTCAATACCTTTTTGATTTGAAATATAGCTCTTGTCCTGTCCTATATCTTCAATTCCTCTAGCTCAGTCATGTTCTTACTGTTTAAGAAGGTAATTAGCCTTTCTGCCTGTGCTGGTTTGTCTGCTAATTCTTCTGTAGTCCTTTGTATTTCATTTTGAGCTGCCAAGAGGAGGTCCCTTTTTTCATAAATTATTTGAATTGATGGCCATTGAAGATGTATGGTTTCAATAATGTTGGCCCATAGGTGATTTCTTATGTAAGAAATATGTGTGGTAAAGCTCAAATCCTTTTGAAGATTTTTTACTTACTCTTCAAGTCTTTTTGCTTTTTGTTCATAATTATTTGCATTAATCAATGCTGCTTTATTTGATACCTCCATATTGTGAATTTTCTTCTTCAAATTGTTAATTTCATGGGTTTTCAATGTCATTTCTTCCATTTCTTTGACAATTTTCTCTACATCATTTGACTGCTGCATGTGTGATGTTGAGGAATCAGTATTGGAAGTGGTAGCTGATTGCACTGACACTGCAGTTTCCAGTGGCTCTTTGGGTGCTAACTTCTCTCCCAATGTAGAAGGAACAACATTTGTAATAATGTGAATAACTGTGGGAATGGTGGAAGAATCTATTTCCTTCACAGTTTCCTTTTCTTTCATCAGTAAATCCAATTGGCTTTCCATGTCCTTGATTTGAGCAGTAAGCTTTATAATCAACTGCATCATGTTTTCTTTCTCTTTCTGTTCCTGAAGTATTTCTTTGCTCTGTGGGTGCTCACTTTGAGGAAGTTTTGATTGTTTCCTCAAAGCAGCAATGTCATCATTTTTCTTTTTGATTAAGACTTCAACAACTTGTACATTGGATGGGTGCACTCCTATCTGTAGAAGCAAGTCTTCTAAGGCTTTGATCCTTAGATCTTTTGCATATAAGGAGCCTTTATCAATTATTTACAATTGATCTTTGATCTGGGACATAATACTGTTGGCACAGTCTTACCAAGTCGTGACTAGGGTGTGTTAAGGGGATTACATACTTGGGTAGATTTGTATCCCAGATAGGCATTTCTTCTTTGTCAAGGAACTTTTCATGACACCAGTTGTGTACCTCTAATAGATTGAATTCTACTTGAGGGTCTACAATTTTGAAATCTACATCAACCAAGGGAATGACTTCTTCATTTGACACTAGAGGTTGAAGAGGATTTACAGTCACAGAGCTCTTAGCAGTGATAGCAGGAGTTGACTTTGGGGCTTTTGTTGCTTCAGTCCTGGGAGGTTTGTATCCTCTAGACTTAGCAGATTTGGATCCCCCAGCCTTGGGTGTAATTTGATTATTTGTCATTTTGAGGTAACTACAGTAAGATTAAATTGTTTGCTATAGTTGGTTTTTCTTCAACAGAGGGTAATTGAGCAACTTTATGGGTAAGAATGATAGCAGTGGGAAATTTAATGCTCAATTTAGGATTTTTAGGACACAAGGAATAAACTTGAGAGAGAAAAATTAGGTTTTTTGAATGTTTAGGGCTGTAAAAAAAAATATGTTTTAAGGTTTTGAGTGGGTTTTAAAACCTTTTGAACCGTAGAATTTATTTTCAAAGGGTTTGGACTGAGAATTTAAGCTTCAAATTGAGATTTTTTGCAAATTGTAATTTATGGGAAAAATTTGCGAGGGTTTACCCTCTTTTTTCGAGTTTTTGGACAAAACTGATGGGAAATTTAGCTCTTTGATTCTTAGTTGGTTCGATTGGCAGTTCAACTTGTGAATTTGCAGGTTAAATTTAGGAAAATGCCTGATTTGTAGGTATCTTGAATCTTCTGAGAAGGGTTTCGACAACTTTGATGGTTCCTGTAACGCTGGTGCAAAGGAATGGCTTCAAATGTTCTTTAAGCAGTAGAGCAATGGTTGAAATCAGGTTTAAAATGGGAAATCAGGGCATTCTCTGGTTAAATTTCAACAATTCTGAGCAAAATGGTTTTCTTTGCAGTCGGGCAAGTTTTTTTTTTTTTTAAACAGTCGGGAACGCGCACAATAACATTATAAACATTATAACAAAACTTTTAACTTTTGTTATTAATCGTTTAGAATTTTCATAAATGTGAGTTGAATTAAATGGCGGGAGCAGTTTTCATTTTACAAATGCGGAAAACCATCAGTGGTTTTCACGCTGGGTTAGGGTGGTAAATGGTTTCTCTCCAAATGAATGCGATCGTATCAGGAAATGACATGTCATAGGAGGCGGTAAGGAGAAAAGCACCCTTTTCGCGCTTGTTTGGGATTTTGGCGATCGTTTACTTTGGGAGCGCGAAAAGGGTCTTAAGCCGTCAGATCTTAAAAGTGAAAGCGAACGGTTGAGATGCCTTTGGAAGCTGCGGTTAGATGAAGGGTGGGACAGGGCAGTTTTATATGCGCGGAAATTAATATATGTTTAAACCTTTTCAAAGTATATCAAATGAGTAAGGTTAAAATCATATATGGGCGGGGTTTATATGCTTGCAAAGGGAAATATGGGCGGAAATATATATAAAAAATTTGTAATAATGCTTATATATATAAGGTAAAAACGTGCATGAGGCGGAATGTGTATTTAACCAAAGGTTTTAATTTATATATAAAACATGAGGTTTTATACATCGGGGAAATGGTATTTAAGTATTATAAAGGCGCAGAAAATCAACCTTTATAAAACTTAGGATAAAATGATATAATGGGGGAAATATTTTTTGCTTAGACATATATATATCATGTCTAAAGCCTTTTCGATCTTTGTTTTTATTATTTAGTTATAGACTATGGAAGTGTCTATCACTATAGAGGGCAGGATATTTACATAAGGTTAGTTTTATGCCAAAGGGGGTGTAATTGGGGGTTTTTATTTAAACATGTGAGTAATTAACTTTGGAAAAAAGCTTATATTAGTGGGTTTTTTGGGAATATTTAAAATAAAAGGATTTATATTAATAGGATAAGGTATTTTATAAGGAATTAATAACTAAGTTAGAAATTAATATGACATAGGACAATGAAAACACCAAAATATATTCATATGACTAAGTAAAGTGATGATGTAAAAAGGCAAAGCTTTATCATTTGTAATTTGACCACTTTCACTTAGAATATAATATTTTTGGAGGGCTTTTATGCTTTTATGAATGAAGGAAATTAATCAAAGGGGATTTTCTTTTTTCATTAAGTAAAGAGGTCTTTACATAAGAACTTAAAGTGCAAATGGATGAATGTAGGGTAAATGATGATAGTTAGGGATTAACATAAGAATTCAACACTTTTTAACCTAATAGTCATTAAGCCTTGGGTTCAGTCCCAACAGAAGTCAGAGAAGTGCTCTGAGCCTCTTTGACTGAAAGTCTAGAATGCAGAATAACTATAAGGGAGGGGAAATTAGTGATTTTTTCCTGGTGAAAAGTATTTACATGATTCTCCCACTTTTTTCTACCTACCCAACTTTTAATATAACATTTTTTTCTTCCATTTTGCAAGTGCATTTGATCTAGCAACCTTGAACATTTTATTCTTTTGAAAGCAATAAAAACTATCTAAATCTACCTTATATCATCTGAGGGCTCAGATTAAACTAATGAGCACCTCTTTATTCTCTACCTATCTACTAATTAGTCTGGATTAAACTGTCTGACTAATCTTTATTCACTATTCTATAACAATAAAATTTAAAACATGACAAGTCAAGATTAAACAATTCAACTCATCATGGATTATGACATTTATTGACACTCTGCCATAATCATTAGTAAAAAGTAGTGGCATTTGGAATTGCTCACTTTCATGTTTTATTTCTTTTTCTTTGGGGTATATTATTTTTTATAAGTCCTTTGATCTTTCTTTTAGGACTTTACCCTCTTTTTGCTTTTCTATTTTTTATTTTTTACAAAATATGGGAAAACAACTTGCAAAAAGTAAGGTATGTACATATTTTTACAAGAATATCATAAGTCAATTCCAAATTATGAATCCTATACTTATAGGACCCTAACAGGTCGCACCAAATCTGTTGCCCACATCTCTGATCTCCAGGGCACCCAAAAAAAATCCTAGCCCTAGTTTACTCCACACAGGTTCGCAACCTCTAACCCTCTTGACTGTATTTGCAGGGCACTGCAAAAAAATTTGGACCATTTCTCAATTTGTGTGTTTCATCCTTGTGCAGGGGCCATGCTAATCTTCTTTGTATCATTCCAATTTTATCGGATGGCTTTTAAATGAATTTAAATTTTTAGATGCCTCTAAATTTGGCTTTCTAGAAATTTGTGATAAGGAGGGGCTTGTTCATAAGAATGAAATACAATTTGTAGCAATTACACATGCATAAGGTGACTGTGTTGATATACAAAGAAACTATGGAAACATTATATTGAAAGTTCAGTAGAGAGTTGCAAACAACTTGCAAGAGATTATGTTCAAGCTCTTGTAGAGAGTTTAAATGGAAGATTCCCTAATCTTGCATTTTTCAACTCAACAAAGTTAATTAGCCCTTACCATTATTTAGAGGATGTTCATGGCAGAGAATGAAATTCAAAGCGTTGGCTCGAAAGAAAAAAAATTCAAGAATTATAACATCCTTATTGTGAAAGTGAAGAAAACAAAACATGTAATTTTTAAGCTTGTCTGAAAGAGTTGCAACCATTTATTGAGACTCTTCATGTTAATTGTGAGGGATCATCCATGAAAGATTATTGGAGGATTTTTTTATGTTACATTGTTGCATACAAATTTTCCTAACATGTCAAAGTTATGGCAGACAATACTTACTATTCTTGCAAGTACAGTCACGTGTGAGAGAGGATTCTCAAGACAAAACATAATAAAGGATGTCTAAAGAACAAAACTATTGTTTGCTACATTTAATGCCTTGATGTGAGTGTCCCCAATTGGGCTTGATTCATCAATGGTGGAATGGGATAGGGTATATGACATCTGGAAATATTCTAAAGAAAGAAGAATCTTAAATGCTTAAAATTTTTGGTTTTATGTTTATGTTTGTAATGGAGTTGTGTTTTGAAAATTACCTCTTTTGGTGAAACTATCCAAAATTTAGTTCATTTACATGATGATATTGAATGTACTTTTTGAACATTTACACAGTTCATGCACATTATGTTTAATGGGATTGGCATTGAAGTGACTTAAATGGAAAACATAGTACATGTATTTCAATTTTTGTTAAGTTAAATTTTATTGTCTAATTTAGTTGCAACAATATCTACATTCACTATTTTTGTGTGAGAGAAATTATGAATATAAGTTGCAAGAATTAGATGAAATGATTGAAATAACATGATTTTGATTATTAAGAAGGGAAGTAGGCTAAATATTAGACTTTTTAACCTATATTCCATTGATGTTTTCCAATCAAATCTAATTAAAAATTGGCCAAAATTCTTGAAACCCCAACCCCAATGGGGGTTCTTGATGATGTTGAATCCATTTACATATTGAAAAATTCATTTCAGATAACACAAAATTGAGATCTTGACATTTTTTACTCACTGAATTCTAGTAATAAAATGCCCAAAAAAGCCAAAAATTATAATAGTTAACCAATTCCTTATGAATGCATTTCTAGAATAAAAAATGATGAATTATCATTGATTATGTTTTTATATGAAAAATATTATCTAGGGTAAAAACAAATATTAAAATTCATGTGAAGGGTACTTTAAAAATAAAATCGTCATTAAAAAAAAAAAAAATCCTTCATGGCTATGAGGACCCGTCAAATTTAACCCGTGATGGGGAATCAATGTCAAGAACAACTATAGTGGATATAATTCCTTAACCAAAATTTTAGACCGAGGTACTCAATAAGGAATCCACATCATTAGAATTAATTCCAACCATAGAGTTGTATTTGGAGTTGTAATAATTCCTAACCATTGTAGGGGAATCAAACTCAAGAAATACTCGTGGATATGGGTTCTAAATCAAAATTTCAAACTAAGGCATTCAGTAAGGTGTATACATCATTGGTCGAGATTCAAACCATGAATTTATAGTGATGCACAGCTGTGGTGGGAGGAATCAAGCCCAATACCAACTACCAATAGATATGGGTCCTTAACCAATTTGTTATAGTGACACAATTGATAAGATAATAGCCATGTATTTGGTGGAAATTCAATCCCTAGAGTTGTATTTGTAGTAGTGTATGGGCTTTGTTATCCCTTAACATGTAGGGGTAGCTAGAGAAGACTTTATTCACTTCAAATAGGAATTCCAAAAATGAGATATATGGTCCTCCCATGGACATGTGGATAGAGATGCTTCTCACATTTGCTTAGCTCACTCACATATGATGATTATGCTTATGAGGATTGATATACATAATGTAAATTATTTTATTGCTTCATATTAAGTGTTAATGTCTTATGTACTTTCCATGATAGTGGTGATCATTGTTGAATTGGATCATGGATCATAACAGTCTAAATTTATGTTATTTTTGTCATTTTCCATAGTGGGTCATAATCATCCCGTAGATCATTGGTGTTACTCTTGGGTTGAGTTGTACTATTGGGGAGCTATGAAAATTATATAATGTCCATATCCCAATCCATAATTAACATTGTCCATACTTCTCAATTTCCATTGTCCCACTCATAGTTGGTTGTCATGTGTCACAAAAAGGTTCATGCTTCATACTCCAATTAGAAGAAGAAGCTATAAGCTCAAGGTTTATGCAACTAAGTAATTTATACAAAAAGAAATTGAAAAAAAAAATTCGAAACTAAAGTAAAGTTTGAACAATGCCCCATCATTATGAGGCCACTAACCCATGTCCTAAAAAAACAAATAAAAATGCAAGTGAAGGGATAGTAAGAAATAGTAATAAGGAAAGGGTAAATCAATCTCACATTACTATACAATGCAACTCATGAGATTACCTACTAAACCATACCATCTATCACTACACGTGTTCCTTGATTAATATTCTAGGAATTGCTTCTTTTCTTTGGCGTTGACACATGTAAAAGGGGTTGACCATGTCCTGATCATATCCTAACTTGGCAAGTGATATAAATTCTATGAGTTATTAGGAAGCTAGAAGATGATATTTATTTTTTCTCTACCTAATTACAATTACATGTGATATGAATCACTATTTTATGTTGCGTTGGGACTTGTATACAAGCTTTGAGATCCATGATTACATTAAGATCAATGACACATGCCTTAAGATTGGTGACTTCTTCGGGACCCTTAAGCTTTTCTTTGGGCATGGTGCCTTGCATAGATCATTGAGATGACTTGCATAGACCATTGCACTTCCTGGAGGATATTGAAAAGGTCATTTTACTTATTTAATTAATATTGGCCCACCTTTGGAGGAAGTCGTTGTAGTTCTTGGAGATGACATGACACATTTTGAGTATAATGTTGCACCCTTTGAAGGGAATGTTCCATTTTGGAGACCCTTCATGATTTTTTACATCATTTTTTAGGGATTTTTCCACTCTTATAGGCCCCTATGTAAGGTCAGGAAGAAGGCTAGTGAACATAATGCAAAAAACATGAATGTTATGTCCATGGGGTCTTGGATAGATGGTGATCGGGTGTGTTATTAAGGAACTCCTATATGTTAAGTCACCATTTCAATTCCCCGCCATTTTGGGTGTTATTCTTGAACATGACCATGATGTAGCCTCATTGTTGCCGAAGTTGCAAAAAGAAAAGAAACCATGAATGCTATCATGTGTGGCCTATCAGAATTAGAATTGTCAAGGTGATGCATTTTGGATCAACAAAAGAAACTTAGGACAAACTTAAAAACATTTATGAAGGTGATGACAAGGTGAAGAAAGCAAAGCTCTAAACCCATAGAAGACAATTCAAGAGCTTTAAAATGAAAGACAAAGAAAATGTTGAAGCCTATTCCCTCCATGTGGATAAAATTATCAACACCAACAAAGGAATTGGTGATAAGGTTGAAGAACCAATGATTGTGCAAAAGGATCTAAGGTAAGTTTCCTTAAGATTTGATGCAAAGGTTACATCTGCCATTGAAGAAATGAAGAATCTGGGGAAACTGATAATGAATGAACTGCATTTTCACTTCATATGAAATGAAGATAGCAAAATAAAATATCTAGCATAGAAGGAAGAATATTTTAACGCATAAAGAAGAAGAAATGACACTATTATTGTGATTGTTCTAGCCATGAGTCAAATGCAAAAGAAACACAATTTCTAATAAAGCTAAAAAGAGGATCTAGAAAATACAAAGGTAAGCTACCCTTCAAATGTTTTAATTGTGGTAGAGTAGGACATTTTGTTTCTAAATGTCCATATGAAAAAATGGAAGACAATGAAGATGAAGAAGAAGAACATAGTAATAAAAACAAACATTATACACATAAAGAAGAAGAATAATGAGTGTTTACTCTAGAGAGGAAAATATCTCATCTAAAGAAAGTGATGGACATGTTTTTAATATTGAAAAAGAATTATTTTTCATAGCCATGGACAAAAAGTCTACTCATAAAAAATAAAAATAAAAGATAGTCTTAAATAAAAATCAGATTAAGAAGAATACATTGACAGGGAAGTTAATCTTGAAGCAGAACTCATTAGTGCCTTAGAAGATATAGATGGGCTCAAGGGAAATAATAAAATGCAGAAGGAGCACTTGTAGAAATATGAAAATAAATGATGATCTTGATGAAACAAAAAAATAGTTGTCATCTTGAAGACTCAACTAGAAGAGACAAAAAATATAGAAGAAGCGTTGAGAAGCCAGCTAAAAGAATAGGAAGAAAATTGTGTGAAGCTAGAAGTTGAAATTGTTTCCTTAAGAAAGGAACTAGAGAAAAAAATTGATCAGTTGAATAAAAGTTTGATGTTTGGAAAGAGCATTGAAATATTAGATAATATTCTCATTTGAAAAAGGTCACCATTCATCAATAAAGGTGTTGGCTACAATGAAAAACAAAATACCCCTAAGGGAGATGCAAGCGTTAAGATCACAAAGCCATTAGAAAAGAAAAATGATGAAAAGCCTAAAAGTTATGTTAATATTCTTAAAGGCTCCATCAACTATGAAAGTAGTAGCAGGAAGGGAAATGAGTACCAACAAAAATATAATTCTTCTCATAAGAACAACAAGAATGAGTTTAGAAGAGCTATTCCACCAAGAAGGCCTTCCATAACTAGATACCAAAATCTCTTCCTTTTGTATTATTTTTCTTGCCATAATTTTAGCCATAAAGACATAGATTGTACAATCTATGTAAGAAGTGATCGTGTGAGAGACAGAAATAGAGGATCTTATAACACCTCAACAAACGATTATGTTTGCAACAAAACCAGAAGTTCTCATGAGTTTGTTGATATAAATTATAGTTCACTTACTCCCCTACTTGATTACTGAATGTTATAAGTGCAATAATTATAGGCACATAGCACGTATTTGTAGAAGGATCCTTGCAAAAGAAAAACATATCTACCTTATATTCAAGGTGTCACTGATAAAAGTTTAAAATTCCTAAGGAATAAAGACATTGTATCCTCCTTCAAACCTCTTATCACCATCTGGAAAAATATGAGATCAGTCAAAGATAGGATTGACTACCTCCAGCTAAAGGGCATTTAAAAAGTAGTTTGTTATTGTGGGAAACATTACATTGGAGAGACAGGTAGAGCATTCCAAGTTAGATTGAAGGAGCATGGAGCATATATTAATAATGGAAGGACTAGATCCTCAAATCTTGCAGAACATTCTTCCAAAACTAATAACCATATATGCTTGCAAAATACGGAAATCCTTACCAAGGAATGCCACCAATATAGAAGCAAATATAGAGAAGCCTTGGAAATATTGAAAAATCCAAATAATCTCAACAGGGATAGTGGTCTTGAGGTTAGTGTAATTGGCTCCCTTTACTCACCCAATATTATAGTCTCCTATAATTATTGCTTGTCTTGATCCCTCTACTTTTCCTCTCTCTTTTCACAGTCTCCTTTTTTTTTTCTTTGTTAGGATCCCCTTCTTCCCAGGGTCAATGTGTCTTTGTTTTCTTTTATTTTTTCTCTTCTTTCTCCTTTCTCTCATTCTTCCTTGTTTTTCCTTCTTCTTCTCTGCTCTCCTGCTTGGGTTCATCTTCACCCCCCCTTTTTTCTTTCCTATTTTCCTTACCCTCTTTCCATCATTCTTCTTGACTTATCCTTTCTCATTTGTATATATATTCCCTTCTCCTTTATTGAAGTTTGCAACAAGAAACAATGAAATTGGCATCTAGAAACAACATGCAGCACCTACACTAAGTGTGGGACCAGGAGGTCCAAGCAACACCTACACTGGTGTGGGCTAAATTTGGTGCATGTCTATTTTAGTTATCCCTTAATTAAGATGGACAATAAAATGTAATCTGGCCTCAAAATAAATTGTAATACTTAATTGAGAGCGATAAACTCATTTAGCTCATGAATTTCGAGTTAGAGGTAGTTTGTGAGGCATGCAAAGTAATTCTAGCTATAACAGAGTTCGAAGTGCAATGGTGCATTAGTTAATGCATGTTGTAATTAGTTTAACTCAGTTAAGTGAGTTAAACTCAATTGTGCTAGTTGTAACTGTTAGATACACTAGTGAAAGATAAAGTGAATTAAATATTAATTAATTCACAATCAATGATCTCACATGCAACTGAGGATTTACTATTATTAGCTACATGCATGTCAGATCCAGTGGAGACCCAGTTGAGATCTAGGTGAAAGGGAAGTTGACTATTAGTTGTAGGATTATTGGGTTGTACCCATGCAACCAAACACCCATTGGAGTGCCCATGATACTTGTGCAGTCAAGGAAGGACAAAATTCCTAAATAATAGGGATTACATTCATCAGGGATTGTGCAAGCAAGGAAGGTTGTCTGGAGGCAGTAAATTGGCTAAGTATTGCTTAGTTTTATGTGTGACAGTGTGAGACAATTAGTTGAGTACAAGAGGGCTCTTGTGAGAAGAGTTGTATGTAATTGTTTCATGATTCCATGTTGAATATACAATAGAAAATAGTGGGGTTTTGAGTAGTAAGCTTTCCCCGAGAAATTATCTGTGTTGTGGCTTGATTGATTCTTCTTTTCTTTATGTGATTGGCGATTATGTTTTTAATTCCGCAATTTATTTGTAGAAGCGATTCAATATTTAACTTTAATACATTGTTAGATCGGATTGAATCCATGATATATATGCTTGTTGTATAATTTCTACATGGTATCAAAGCACAGGAAATCACAATTGTGAAGGAGGAGCTAAGTTTGTGACTGGATAGAATTCGGATTTGCAGAAAGACTTTCTTAGTGCTACAATTGATTCAGGATCGAAATGGATTTCAATGGCTTCAGGTTGGAGTATGCACTTGAGGGAAGCTCAAACTATATTGCTTGGAAGGACAGGATGGAGGCAGTACTCGAAGACAATGGCTTGAAGGAATTCATATTTGACAATGATGTTCCTAAACCCGTTGTGACAGATGCTGCAAATCTTGATGCATGGCAAAAGAAAGTGGCAAAGGCGAGGAGGATCCTATTGGAGGGAGTACGAGAGCACATTGTCTCAAGCCTCCATGGGAAAGCCACACCATATGCAATGTGGAAGGCTTTGAAGGATCTATTTCAGAGTAGCAACGACCATATGAAATTGGCGCTTAAAGATAAACTTAGGAATATCAAGATGGAGAAAGGCGACTCCATGTAAAAATATTTAACAAAGTTTGTCCAATGTCGGGATGAACTGGGGAGAGTTGGCATAATTGTCGTTAATGAGGATTTGGTGAGATTGACTCTCCTATGACTTCCCAAGAGTTGGCACAGTTATCAAGACTCTGTCAATGGAAGGGAAAATCTACTTGATTGGGAACGAGTGTGGTCGGATTTGGTGCAGGAGGAGTTCATACGAAACACCAGAGATGGATCTTCATCTAAGAATGAAGATGAAGAAGATTTTGCTTTGGTTGTCAATTCCAAGAAGGGGAAGGGGAAGAAATTCCATTCCTGATCCAGCTGGATATCGGTGGCCAACCACCTATTCTATTTGGACTCGCACCATCAATTCCTGCAGCTTTTCACATTCAACACCACTTACTATTTTCAGCAGGTTTTCGGGTCCTACACTCCCGGAGCCATTTTGGGGCCTTAATGATCCATGTGGATATTGGTGTCCACCCACCTATTCCATTTGAAGCCCCACCATCAGTTTGTTCATTTTTTAAGTTGCAGCACAACTTACTATTTTTAGTAGTTTTTCGGGTCCTAAACTTCCAGAGCCATTTTGAGGCCCTAAACAACGTTTTTTGGGAAAACCGGGAGCAAGATGGGTCCATGGATAGAACTTTCTAACGAGCTATTAAGCACGTCGAAAGTTGTACTCCTTGGATAGATCTTTCTAACGAGCTATTGATCACGTCAATTGGAGATCATATGCCAAAGTTACGTCCCCAGGAAGTTGAAACACCAATTTACCCAAACAAGACCCACAGTTTTGGTGCTTCATTTCCTAGGGTTAGGTTTTTGGAAGTTTCAGTTTTTCCATTGTTTATAAATAATAAATAGGCCCTCGAGCCTCATTGTAACACAATTCAGAGGCCAATAGCCACCACATCTCTTCTCAGAGATAAGCTACCAGTGCCCTAGCTAGTTTATTTCCATTATGTCTGCAAGCAAATTTCAGTTCTTTGATATTAATGAAATGAAGTGTTATTTCCACTGTGTCTTTGTATTTCTGGTTATATGTGTATTATGTTGCGTTCCTTCATAAATCCGGATCAATTCCAAATCCGAGTCCAAATATGGCAAGAAGCGAGACATGTCCAGGGTGAAGTGTTTTCACTGTTACGAGCATGGGCATTATGCTACTAACTGTCCACAAAAGAAGAAGAAAAAGAAGGCTGGAGGATATGCAACTGGTGAGTATTTGGCCTCGCAATTTGAGCTTTACTTCTCATTGATCACATGCATGGTGTCAAGTGCATTGGGATCTGTGTAGTGTTTGGATAGTGGCGCTTTCTTTCACATGATGGGAGACAATGAACTTTTCAGTAGCTTGGAGGAGTCAGTAGCTTGGAGGAGAAGGATCTCTAGATGCATATTGAAATGGGTGATGACGAGCGGTACAATGCTACCAGGATTGGTACCATTACCTTCCAGAGGCAGTCAAGTAAACCCTTTCAATTAAAGGATGTAATGCATGTACCAGGTTTGAAGAAAAATTTAGTCTTAGTTGCAATGTTGGAGGATAGAGGCTATAATGTTGTTTTTAGTGAAGGAAAAGATTTCCTGCGACACAAAACAACAGGACAAGCCAAGAAGATAGGGATTCGAGTTAAGAATATCTATAAGCTAGATGTAGATGGCTGCGCAACATTGATGGGCAAGGCAGACAAAGTGGTGAGCCGGGATGAGGGTGAATTATGGCATGGGAGATTGTGCCATCTTCACCATGGAGCCTTGAAAGTCATGCATCAGATTTCTATTGGTCTTCCTAAGGGTACACTTGCGCAGTTAGACACATGCAAGGGATGTAATATGGGAAAATATGTAAAGGCCACCTTTCATGAGAAGGAGAATCGAGCTTTGGGGATCCTTGAGAGAGTTCACACAGATGTGTGTGGACCATTCTCTATTGCTTTGACAACAAAACATAAGTATTATGTGATATTTGTTGATGAATTTTCTCATAAGTGCTGGATCTTCTTCATGCAAAAGAAAAATCAAACATTCTCAAAGTTTCTTGAGTTTAAGGCACTGGTGGAGAAAGAGTCGGGGAAGCAAGTGAAGGCTCTTAGGAGCGATAATGGTGGATAATACATCTCTAATGAATTCAAGAACTTTTGCAGCAAAGAAGGAATTCGAAGAGAACTGATAGCGCCTCATAACCCACAACAGAATGGGGTCGCTGAAAGAAAGAACATAACGATTGTGGGTGCAACAAGAGAGATGTTGCATGATCAAGGCCTACCAATGCATCTGTGGGCAGAAGCATGCAACACTGCAGTATTTGTGCAAGATCGTTGTCCTCATAGGATACTTGGCATGAGTACACCTGAAGAGGCTTTCACTGGTAAGAAACCTCATGTTTCACACTTTAATATTTTTGGCTCACATGTTTATGTGCATGTGACCAAAGATGCCAGGAAGAAGCTGGAACTGACAACTAAGATCGGGATTTTTGTGGGGTACACAGAAACACCCCACAACCATCGAGTGTATTTTCCAAACAATAGAATGACTGTTGTGCGACGAGATATAAAATTTGATGAGGAGAAAGCCATGTGGTTGTCCCTTAAGAGGGAGCTAGACTTGCATGCAAAGGAGGAATTGTTGGTTCCCAAAGAATTAACCTCAAGATGTGGAGCAGCCACATGCAGAGGATCATGGAGTGGCAGAAACCACTCAAGCAAAGAAATTTCAAGCCAGAAGGGTAGAGGGAGTACATGCAGCCATACCTCCAGGTGTGAGGTGGGGCGATGTACAAGATTAATCCCAAGAATAAATTTGGACAGGGTCCTAGAAATGGTGCATCTCATGGATCGAACCTAGCTACGAGGAGCCCACAGAGAAGGAGTAGCAAGATCAGTTAGATTGATGCAGTCAGATGTCAGGAGGAAAGAAATCAGAGTGAAAAGTGTCAGATATTAGAGCGCAGATCAAAGTTGGCAGTAGTGCAGAGTGCATGGATGTAGATGTCAACAACACAGAGAATCCAGTAGACACTATGATGACAGATGCATTATACAGATTCAGTTGTTTGGAGGCTATTCAGTTTCGGAAGTGTTGCATGCAAATGTTGCATGTGTGAGAAACACTAGAGAAGTGTTGGATACAATGGTTGCATGTGCGAGAAACACTAGAGAAGTGTTGCATGCAAGAGGTGCATGTCGCATACAAGGGTTGCATGTCGCATGCAAGAGGTGCATGTCGCATGCAATGGCATTCCTTTCTTATTGAGAGGGAGTGTTGAAGTTTGCAACAAGAAACAGTGAAATTGGCATTCGGAAAAAACAAGCAACACCTACACTAGGTGTGGGACCATGAGGTCCAAGTAGCACCTACACTGGTGTGGGCTAAATTTGGTGCATGTCTATTTTAGTTATCTCTTAATTAAGATAGACAATAAGATGTAATCTAGTCTCAAAATAACTTGTAATAGTTAACTGAGTGTGATAAACTCAGTTAGCTCATGAATTTCGAGTTAGAGGTAGTTGGTGAGGCATGCAGAGTAATTCTAGTTGTAACAGAGTTCAAAGTGCAGTGGTGCATTAGTTAATGTAGGTTGTAATCAGTTTAACTCAGTTAAGTGAGTTAAACTTAGTTGTGTTAGTTGTAATTGTTAGATACACTAGTGAGAGATCAAGTGAATTAAATATTAATTAATTTACAATTAGTGATCTCACATGCAACTGAGGATTGACTATTATTAGTTGTATGCATGTCAAATCCAGTGGAGACCCAGTTGAGATCTAGGTGAAAGGGAAGTTAACTATCAGTTGTAGGATTATTGGGTTGCACCCATGCAACCAAACACCCATTGGAGTGCCCATAATACTTGTGCAGTCAAGGAAGGCCAAAATTCCTAAATAATAGGGATTGCATTCATCAGGGATTGTGAAAGCAAGGCAGGCTGTATGGAGGCAGTAAATTGGCTAAGTATTGGTCGGTTTTATGTGTGACAATGTGAAACAATTAGCTGAGTACAGGAGGGCTCTTGTGAGAAGAGTTTTATGTAATTGTTTCATGATTCCATGCTAAATATACAATATAAGATAGTGGGGTTTTGAGAGGTAAGCTTTCCTTAGGAAATTATCTGTGTTGTGGCTTGATTGATTCTTCTTTGCTTCTTGTGATTGGCGATTGTGTTTTTAATTCCGCAATTGATTTGTAGAAGCGATTTAGTATTTAACTTTAGTACATTGTCAGATCGAATTGAATCCATGATATACATGCTTGTTGTATAATTTCTATATCCTTGAGCATGTCCCCACCCTCCCCTATCTATTCAATTTGATCCCTCTTTTGATTGTTGTTGCTTCTCTTAACCTTCTTTTCACTTTTCTCATTATAGTCTTTCTTGGAATTTTTCTCATTATAATCTTTCCCTGGTTCTCATGTTCCTTATTATTATTTGGCCTTTTTTTTTTCATTCTTTCTTCGTAGTATTATAGTTTTTATTGCTTCTCTAAATAAATGCTTAACTTCAGTTAAGTTTTTTTTCCACAGAAAAAAATCAGTAACTTTTTATTAAGAAAATGAAAAGTTACATGGAGCATAATGCACTTAAGCATTCTCAGACAACTGCCCATAAGGCTCATGTGCTAAGGCACACACTGCATCATAGCTGGGCTACGACTGCAAAAGAAAAAAGAAAAGAAAAAAAGAAAAGAAAAGGGTCGAGAGAAGACTGGGAAAAAACCACTGCTTCCAAGGAGTGAGTAGAGGACTCACACCTCAAGTTTTCCTCCCCTTCTTCTTCTCAACCTTGCGCCATTCTCCCTGAGAAGGCTCAATGGTTGCAAGAACTAACTGCTTTTCAGCCATCTGGGAACCTGTGTCCTTATCTGAATCTGAGGTATCTGAGGAGTGGTGCCGTTTGATCCCGCCAATACTCAACTCCTCACTGGTCTTTTCTGCCTGATTTGGGTGGAGCTGTGAAGCCTGATTAGCTGTTTTGTTTTCCTTTTGGATTTCTTGTCCTTGAGTTGGCACAATATTCTCTGTGGGAGGAGCCTCCTTCTCTGCTTCTGATTCATCTTCCTCTGACTCAGGTGGGGGGTATTGCCACCCTTTTCTCTGTTTCCCTTTCTGTTTCTTCTTGTTGTTTGCTTTCTTAGCTTCTGTGCATGTATTTTGCAAGTGTCTAGTCATCCTACAAACTCTGCATCTGAATGCAGTGTTTTCGTAGTCTAGTCCTTGCAGCCAGTTCTGTTGTTTGTATATCAGCCTTATATTTTTCGGCAGTCCTTTACTTAGATCTACTTCCACACAAATACGTGCAAAAGTGTAGATCCTCTCCTCAAGTCTCTCCAGATCTGTTTTGATGTATTTCCCTATGCTGTTCCCAATTCCCTCCAGAACTTTTTCACTCCAAAAATGGAGTGGGAGGTTATATAACCGGACCCAAACTGGCATTCGGGTGACAGTCATTGTGTTTGGGTCGAAATCTGGAAACCATGGAGTCGTAAAAAGACCCGTTGTTCCCCAAAACCATGGCCCTGAGTTGATGACTAGATCTCTGGTTTCCGTAGAGGCAAACTTGACAATAAAAAACCCCTTTGAACAGAGATGAATATCACATTCCATGGTCCAACGCGTGAAGATCCAGTGAAATAGATCCATTGGCTTCGGCCAAAAACAGTTAAAACGACATATTAGAGCCTGAGTTTCATATAACTTAACATACTCTTTTGTTCCTGCAGAGTCAATATTAAGGGCTGGGGTTTGCCCAAGCTGATCTACTATGTATGGCCTAGGAGTATATCCACTTTGATCTGGCAGGGATTCTGCATTTTTATTACCCTGTAAGATATTTTTGAAAAAGAGGCCTCCAGTAGGTTGTTGCTGAGAGGTGGCCTTTTTCCCTTTATCTCCTCCAGTAGTGCTTGATCTTGCCTAGGGCGCAGCACCCCCTTTCAGCCTGAGATTCAGGGCAATGGTTATTTCTGGGCAAATGTCGTATTCCTTCAGGGTTCTGCTGTCCTGAAGGGAATGTCTGCCGCTGACCAAATGTTGAATCTGAACAGGGTAGCCCATCAATCTCCATATTTGCTGTTTCAGCTGTAGAATGGAGTTATCTGCATGCACCCAGACTAAGCAAGATTTCACCACAGGGGGGTTTATAAATATCTGAAAACATCTTGGTATTACCTGTTGCCTCTGATTAGAGTGTGTTGGCGGCTCATTACTTTGTTCTGCCTCCAGGTGCATTGGTAAGGGCGAGACTGTCTTCAGCAAGAGACCCTTGAAAAACTTCTTTTCTGTGCAAAAATCTCCAGATCTAACCTGTATCTGAGATTCCAGTGCCCGCTGGTAACTGATCAGATCGAAGTCCCTGGCTTTTACCGCCAGTTCCTCCACACGACTACGTAAAAGAGGGAGGCAGGGTCTTAAAAGGATCAGTAGAACCAGCGTTCCAAAAGGAGGGTTGTCTAGAGGATCCTCAGTACATGCAAACGTGGCCTCCCTGACCAGAAATGTCGCCTGAGACTCCTCGACAGAGAGCGGCTCTTGGCTACCACAAAAGAGCAGAAAAAAGTTAGATCTGCTTCCTGTTGGCCGGCCGTTGACGTCAGAATTGATCTCCAGCGCCATAGATCTGGGACAGGGGCCAGATCTGAGTCCCCTGTTAGCTTCTGTCTTTTTTCCGCCATTAAACCAGCGCAATTCCAAGACATTTTCATCGTTGCCGTTGCCCTGGAAGGTCAGACCAGTTGGGTTTGACATGCACCAATCCTTCGCTCTGGATTCATCCCTCTCCGCAGATCCTTGATGTGGGAAGATAACATTTAAACTATCTTTGCTAACTGCATTAGCTTTGGACCAGAGATCCAATCCTGATCCGCGGAGCAGAGCCGATTTTATCTCATCACGAGGTTCATGGTCTCCTTATGTCCAAAAAACAGCAGCAAATACCACTGTATTCGCCCTAAGAGCAAGATTCCCCGGATCTACAGCTCCAAGAAGAGCCTTCTCTGCCGCTGCGGAAGTCTGCAAAAACCTAGCGAAAACCTTGACTGACGCCATCGCTCCAAAATCTCCCACACCAAATGGGTATCCTAGTGAGAATCAACTTCAGTTAAGTTTTATATTATATTAATATTCTAATTTATAATAATATAGCTTATTACAAATTATATGGGTATGTCATTTTGACATATACATATATATATCTATGACATATTTTATCTCACTAACATGTCTTATATGCTTTTATATTAATTAATATAGGATTATTATGGACCTTTATTATTTTCCCTCCTTTTAGTTTTTAGACTTTTATATATTATTTCTTTACCCTCTTTTTATAGGGTTCTCTATTTGCCTCTTTTCTCTCTCTTTTCCTTAGAAAAAAAATTATGTATTAATATCTTACGCTTTACATATATAATCCCATTGATGACGTACACTATGCATATAATTTGTAATTTATAATATTTCATTTGTATTGATGTTGCTTTCAATAGGCAAGTATTGAATTCTGAAAGCAATGAAAACATCATTATCAATTCCCATATTCTCTTTGCCTGTATAACGTATGAGAGTTGTGTTAGATTTCATTTTGTTTGTATTGATTGATAGTTTATTTTTGTTGGTTCTCAGTCATGAAGGTAACAAGACTCAGTTGTGCATCTAGAGTGAGGAGCATCTCCAGATGGCTGATGTGAATTGGTTTTCATGGTGTGAATTAAGAATACATTTTATTGCCTTGTAATTATAGAATGAAATTTTAGTAAACTTGGACCAACATTTTGTATTGTTTCTTAAAATAATATCACACCATATTTCCAATTATAAAATAATCTATTAATCTATACACACCTAAGGAGCTTCAGAGCACACCAACCACATGCAACATACTTTTGTTATTCTTTGTAAGAACTGCCCTAAATAAATGTGTAATCTGCATTCTTCCACTTTAAATAAAGTGTTTTATTCTGAAAAGAAAATGAGCGTGGGTATGCATTTAAATTTGTAATAACTATAATTGAGATTTAAAGTTATTTTCAGATGGGTCCATATTATAATTGAGGTAACTAGAGAGGATTGACATTGTCTATGTTCTCCTAAAATGAAATAGCATTGTGGCTCAGGTTTTTCCCAATTCCACACCCCTGCAAACATTCTGAACTGGAGATATCACAAAAAAGTAAATCCCCTGGCCTCAATTGAAAGATTTTCATTTTATTTGAAAATAAGAATGTTGCATAATAAATGATTACATGATTACAGCAATAGTGAAAGATCGCAGTAAGTTAAATAACTCAAATCAATTTTCATGAGCAAAATAATGTGAGCAGCATCCAAACAGACATCTCCAGACAACTGAAACATATAACAGGGGTTTATCTAGTTGTAGTAAACAAATCCAAAAAGGTGTAGTTGCAGGGATCACTTCAAAAATATTTGAGGCATGTGGAAGGAACATATCATTCAAATGAAAGAAGAAACAAATATGGTTCATAAATCAAAATAAGAAAACCAAAATTGCAAACAAACCAAAAAAACAAACCAGATTTTCCAAAACGATCAGAATGATCTGAGCTCATACTGAATTGATTGGAAATTTCTGTAATCTATTAGCCCAACAAAGAATATCAATGACTTATTATCTGACCAAGTCAGTGAACCCAAACCAGAACTGAGTACCCAATATGTAAGGAAGCAGCTAGACTATCATAAGCACAAACTTAATAAAGTCCTAATACAATAGCTTGCTGCTAACTTGTAATAACTGTGGATAACAGAACATCTAGATTCTAGATAAAATACAGTTCATACTGATCAGAAAGCTATGATAGAAAGCTCCTTTATAATGAGGAAATAAAAATGCTTTTGATGAAGATAAAACAATTTCAATAAAAATTATTGAGAAGCCCACTCAACATTGGAAAATTCCATATCATGTTAGGGTTAGATTAGTGTGAGGTCGTGCCCAAGATTTCTAAACTTTTTTCGTTTGTCTTGTTTTCATGTTTTGCTGCAGATAGATATGTCCTGGATCCATTAAAGTATATTCACATTATCTGAGTGTATGTCATATGTTTCTTAATGCTTTTCATTCATATATCTCAGCTTCAAATGAAAATGGTACATAACTCATGATACACAATATATATGAATCGGATGATGGTGTACAAAATTTATACAAATAAGCTGTAAGTTTCATTCAAACTTTAGTTTTGTACAGTAAGCTCAAAGTCATTTTCTTATTGTTTCTTCTCAGGTTTGAAACAATTTGGAAGAAAACTGAGTTACATTACTGTGCACATCTAACCTGTTATTGTCCTTCTAGCTACCAGAGAGCTGGAGAAACCATCCACTCTGAACCAGTCACAAGGTTGAGTAGGACTTCTATGAACCCTGCGGCTTCAAATCCTTCTCTGAATTATCCGCTCTAGGCCATGTGATCTTCCAGGGGATAAGAGGCCACAGCAGTACTCTAGACCCATTATCTCAAGACCTGAAAGATCAAATAAGCGATTTGGTCCAATCACCTTGGCTTGCATTCCAGAATAGACAGTGTCTCACGTTGCATTCACATATCTCTGCAGTGGCTAATGCAGATTTTAAAGAAAGGCAATGGACTAGGATTGAGTCCAGATCTGCAGATCCAGCCTTCCTCTTATCAAACTTGTAATGGAAACGGTCAGATTGTACTAAAATTAAAGAACATGTCACCGTTTCACCCAATTCAAGTTATACTAAAAGCAAGCCTCGACAAGCACGCCAGGCAGCCAAGCGACCTTAAAATCAACCACTGCATCATAGATTAGTTCTCCTGTTAAGTTTTGAATACACCCACACAGAACAAAGTTGCAGTGAAAACTGCAAAATTGCCTGTGCACGTGATTCCTATATCTGGAGATAAATTAACGGAATCTGTTACTATTTCATTTGACTCAAGCAGCAATGCTAAATAGCCATTGTAACCAGCCATCAAATTCTGTAATGAACGACCTTATCATGGAATTGCTTCCCTGCAGCTGGTTGAAAACCCCCATTCCAAAATAAATGCCAGAGGCGAAATTTTCCCTACCTTAGAAACAAACGCAATCCAGATTGTGGTTGCAAACCGTTCACAGAAAAGTTGCAGATGTTGCAGATCTCAGATTTTTGGCCTCCGCACAAATTCTCGAAAGTCCATTGGTGCTTGAAAGCCAAATTGAGGCGGATGAGTTAGCAAAGAAGTGGAAAAAGAAAAGAGGAGGATAATGTTTACCAGCAGTAAAGTAAAGTCGATAAGAAGGGTATTATGTGGATGATGAATGGCATAAATTATGGAGTGGAAAGAGGGAAAAGAAGGATGGAATATGTTCATTTTATAATGGTTGCGAGTTGAAAAGCGGGCAAAGAAATGCAGAGATTCTGCTGATCAGGACCTTCACTTTACTTTAGTGGAACATATCAGGATCACATGAATTGTAAAGTAGATAAAGAAAGTAACATCAAGATCACTAAGGTCTAAATTAACCAAAGTCTAAATTAAATGAAATACTATATTAATGGTGAAGTTGAAGTTGATAAATTTTTTTGAGGGAAATATATTTATACTAGTTTAGAATCTAATTAAATCAATTTTGTAAGATGTTTTATTTTTTTTAGGTTGCATTATTTAATATTGGATTGTTGATGTATGATATTTTCTTATTTGTGAGATAAGGGATTCATCTCCAGATAACTGTTAAGTTTAGAAAGACATAAAGAAACACATACTCTAACCATTAGGCCCACTCAAATTGTATATATATATAAAATGTGAAATTGATAACAAAATTTAAGAAATATATTTATATTATAAATTTTAATTAAATAATTATATTAAAATATAAATTAAAAAACCAAATATAAAATTGTAATAAATAAATGAAAAAGTAAAGATTTAAGTAAAATATTTTAATAGAAATCATATCGGAAATTATTTCTACCAATTTTTTTTATTTAATTTATTATAAATCACAGCAATATTCAGAAAATTTTAACCCTATAAGCAAAAACCTCAATCTCCTCTATGATTTCTACAAAATTTTGTTTTACTTAATTCATTATAAAACACAAAAACATGAATTCAGAAATTAACTACTATTAATATTAAAAATAAACATTAAAAATATAATTTAAATATTATTAGTATTAAAAATAAACATCAAAAAATATAATTTAAATATTATTAACATTAAAAATAAACATAAAAAATATAACATATATAAAATTTGTGTGTATTTCAAAATTGAAAAGTTATTAAGTAATATTTACTTTTAATTTATAGTTAATTTAATTATTTATTATTTTAATTAATTTCATATTGTTATTTTTTAATATAAAATAAGCTTCCATATTATTGATAAAAATCAAATCAAATAATTGATAAGGTTCCCACTTCATTGATAAGCTTCTCATGTCATTTGTAGAAATTAAATCGATGTAGTATATGGAGTTGTACAAGTGCATGAACATCATGGGGAACCGGCTTTAAACTACTTTAAAATTGAGATCACCTCTACTTCCACTTACAATTCTAGAATTCTGGAACAAAGAAAACAAATATAAAGCAATATACTATAATGTCTCCACTTATAATGATAATAGTATAATTATTTTTTACTCGAAAGTAGCTAATAGAAATATTTGGTAATAAAAATTTATTAAAAATTTATATAAATATTTGATAAACATGATTTGTCAAATTTAGTTAAATACAAATTATTTTAACTTTAATATTAATAAATTGATTTGGTTAGATATTTTTATAAAAAATAAACGGTAGAGTTTATTGAATTTTTTATATTTTATATTTTTATATTTATTAGTATAAAATTATTAGATTTTTACACTTGTAGATTTGTGTTTTAATTATTATGAAGTAACTTCAAATTTGATTTATTATTAAATTTTTTTCACAATAAAAAACTATGGTTTATATATTGTGTCATTCAAAAATCTTGAAATATCATTAATCTTTATAAAATATTTATAGATAAAAAGATAATAAGTTTCAAATGTTTTTCTTGGATGGAACAAAACTGAAATTTATTAATTTTTATTTTATTTTTTTCTTTAACCTTTGATAGATTTGGATAAGATAAGATTTTTTATTTTATTTTATTTAAACTTTAGACTTTGTCAAATTTATCTAGATTGTTATCAAAATTATGCATGATAGACTAACTCATATTTAAACTATTTGTTATTTATCTTATTTCTACGGCTTGTCATATGAGTAAATTGATTTTGACATTGAAACGATGCAAATTTAAATTTTGATGGATGAATAAAAATGATAAGATTAAATTATTGAATTTTGAGTTGTGTCAACTTTATTCACCTGAAAATAAATAGACGCATTTAGGAGGGATATTGTTAAGGAATGTCAAATCCAAGTGCTCATAAATATTTTCAATACTCTAATTGAAATGGGTGAGCACTTTCTCCTTCCTAGTGAGTTGTAAAATATGTTTTTTAACATAAAAAGTTATTTATATTAATAAATTATTTTTTCTCAATCTAGATTATATGAGAATCTGTATCCCGACAAAGGAATCATTTTTTGGCTTGAGGGGTCCTGACCCAGGTTCGGAGGTTAAGGTTTTCCAACAAACTCCTATACTACTAGTCCTTTTGGCAATGACCCACTTGCGCAGGCCAAAGTCTCACCCGGAGCAATATGGAAGGGTGCTGGAACCAGGTTTCTGCACCCTGAGAGACAATAGGTAAGTCGAGGCAGATCTGTGTTCGCAACCTATTGAATTCGCACAAAGTAAGTCTATTCGTGGGCTTTTATTAGTATAATCAATTATTAACCATAACAAAGCTATTACCATTCACAAATCTAATCAGTACCTTCGCATCCATGTGTGTATCAGCAATTACCAACACATAATATCATAAACGCAGCTACAGATACATTCGCAGCATAGACAGATAACACCGAAGTATTCGCAGCTTAAATGGATACCATCACAGAGAATTTACCAATATAATTATGCAAAAACACAGATAAATTCGCAGCTAAATAACCATCACAGATACACTTCAGCAGTAAACATCACTGATCCAGATACCACACAGATACTTTAACAATACTTCACATTCATTAACTTTCAGATCCATTTACAACCAAAACCAGCCTGCGCACACAGCCTAGCGAGGTCCACACATAGTAGGACTGAGGATCTCCGCACACACAACCAACAGGAGTCCTTACCCAAAACAACCCAAAAGAGATCTAACAGTTCGCACGTAGCATCGATCTTAATTCCTGCCTACCTATAGACTCAAACTATTCATCTATTTATATCAATATAGCTTACGCTACCTTGTGGTTCGCAAACCGTGGTTTGCAGACTCTAGGTCTACCCTTTGACCCATTACAATGCGTTCGGGGCTTTGACCCACCTCAAAACCCCTGCGTTAGACTCAGTAATACAAAAATATACAAAATTCGCAACTTAGGGAGCCCCATTCCAACAGATGCATTTAGGAGGGATATTGTTAAGGACTATCAAATCCAAGTGCTCACAAATATTTTCAATACTCCAATTGAAATGGTTGAGCACTTTCTCCTTCTGAGTGAGTTGTAAAATATGTTTTTTAACACAAAATTAATTTATATTAATAAATTATTTTTTCTCAATCTAGACTATATGAGAATCCGTATCCTTTTCATACAAATTTTGATCTCATAAAAAACTTAATGATATCTTATTTTCCATTCATAGTCTTCATGGTTACATCTAATATGTTCACTATTAGCATGTGTTGTTTATGGTACTTCTAATGTGTGACTACACTAGCGACCTTAGTGCAATAATGCTCTAAAAAAATGGCATCTTGGGTGGGGTTGCAACTAAGAGTTAACAAACATATTTAGGTCGCCATTTCCTTATAAAGAATCTTTTGGTTTCAACAGTAGGAATTTACACTTATAATTGTAGCTTCTCATATTCTCTTAGATGATAAAGGTCACCATTCGATTAAATAAATATTAGTCTTAACATTTGGTTAGTTCCACAACCTCATGGATAAGAGTTAATACCCACTCTAACCTTTGTTCCAAATCATATTAAATACCATGGAACATGGTCAATGTTATTTAATGTATACTAGTTGCATTGTATGCGTGCATGTTTTTTTTTAAATTTTTGTTGCTCTATTCCCCTCATGATTATTTTTTTTCCAACGAAAAAATTCGTAATTTTTCATTATAATAAAAAAAATTACATGTTGAATCATCAGCATAAACATCTATGCAAAGATCAAGTAGGGACCGTATACTCTCGATAGAGTCATATATCTGCCATCATTAATGTCTTGTAAAAGCAGGAAAAAAAAGTGCAAATAATTACATAAATATGTACAATAATAACATAGTAAATTAGCCAGCCAAAAAAAACCAAAATTGTGTAGTTAGAAACTAGAATGCCCTTGGCTCCTCCAGATCCTCAATGAAGGGTCTAGGGTAGTATTGATACTCCAACACACCATCCTGTTCAAGAATGTGCCATCTTTCCCATGCTGGCTGTGAGGCTTCTTTGGATAATTGATCAGCCATTTGGTTCCTTTACCTGTAAATATGAGTAACAGATTCCCCTCATGATTATTGGTCTTAATGCTTGTATTTTTATTTTTTTAAAGGTGTATTGATATGATAAATATAACACATAGTTAGTTATGATCTCATTCTTAGTTGTGATGGCATTTGATTGTCACTTATAAAAGTTAAAGAATTAAGTAAATGTATTTTGAAATTCAAGCATATTTTAAAAAACCATGAGATTGACACCTTTGCTTGATGATAGCAATTTTGGGTAATTTATTAAGTTCGTGCAAGATTAATTTTTTAATACGTTTTTTAATTGATGAATTTGAAATTCATGTATATCTAATTAAATTAATTTTATTATATATATATATATATATATATATATATATATATATATATATATATATATATATATATATATAATGTCTTTAAAAAAAAGGAATCAACTTTCTATCAAAAAAGTTCTTTGGATGGTCTACTACCTCTTAGGTTTCATTGTCTGATAAAGAGGATCGCAATTTGATCTGAATGAAGATTTAGATATCTTCGGGCATAATGAAGAATTTGACATCTCGGGGCATAATGAAGAATGTGATGAAGAATTTCAAGTGGGGGGGGACCTAGAACCCAAAGGGAAAAAAATGAAAGTAAGAAGATAGTTTTGTAAGCAATGGAAAACTAAGTATAAGTGGTTGAGAAAGGAAAAAAATGAAGGAAAAGCCGTTATGAAATGCATATATTGTGAAACACATAAGGCAATGGGACCATGAAGAATTGGCACTGGTTTCTCTACCTTGCAACATGATTCTATAGTTGTTCATGATAGTTCAAGTATCTATAAACTATCACAGGCAAAGTGGATATGTGAAAATGAGAAGAAAGCGAAGCCTATTATAGAACACATTGCATGCATTGACGATAGGAAAAAAGAAAGAGTCATCACTACTATGAAATTAGTGTATTGGATGGTGCAAGAAGATCTACCACTCTCAAAATATGGATCTCTTTGCTTATTTGCAATGTCCTTACAAACACCAAATATGCCAAAGAATTAAGACTATCCACCATATACAAATCACATGGCTGCAAAATAATTCATTTTTGCTATATCTCAATATCTTGAAGATCTACAAATTTAAAAAATGTTAGACATCCCTTCCTTTTCATTGATTCTAGATGAAAGTACAAATCATAGCTTAGAGAAACATCTTGTGGTTTATGCCACATTTTTAAACTCAAAAGGGTTGGGGCCTCTAGTTTCATAGTTTTTAAAGCTCATAAATGTTTGTGATGGAAGAGGGAAAACAAATTATGATGCAATCAAACATTTAACAGAATCAAGGGGTCTTTCAAAAGAAAGATTGATATTGAGTTTCCACAGATGGTACTTCTTCAATGTTTGGTAATGAAAATGGTTTTAATACTTTCTTAAAGAAATATGTACATAATATTATAGGTGTTCATTGCATTTCTCATTGTGAAG
This sequence comes from Pinus albicaulis, assembly GCA_034641835.2. Classification (NCBI taxonomy): domain Eukaryota; kingdom Viridiplantae; phylum Streptophyta; class Pinopsida; order Pinales; family Pinaceae; genus Pinus; species Pinus albicaulis. Next base: position 245,696,446 of record CM076575.1, on the reverse strand, counting down.
CTTTAGCCACGCCATGCGCTTCAAAAAGAATACCTGAATTATTGTTTGTTGAGAAATTAGCAAATAAGGTATATTCACAGGTGCAAAATTCTACAAAAAGAAATAGTCAACTTATTGCTTTACAAGAACTTATGCAACTTGAAACTCTTCAAGCTCTTCAAATCCATGGAGTTAGATGGCTTTCTAGGGGACAAAGTCATTGAAAGACTTGTTGTACTTATGCCTCCCATATTAACATTGTGGAAAAATGAAAGAAAAGACTCATGGTATGATAAGGCAAGGATCTTTCAATATAATTTTGTTTACATATGCTTGAAAATATAATGTGTGAATTAAACAAGTTGAACAAGAAATTCCAAGAAGAGTACGTTGATGCCATCTCTTTAGGGGTGGTCATAGATGTTACTGTAAACACTTTAAAAAGGTGTTTTTTAAGAATTGACACATTTGCATATGGAACATGTTATTCATCTAAATTTTTAGATGCCTCTAGATTTGGCTTTCTAGAAATTTGTGATAAGGAGGGGCTTTTTCATAAGCATGAATTACGATATGTAGCAATTCCACATGCATAAGGTGACTGTGTTGATATACAAAAACAATCATGGAAACTTTGTATTGAAGGTTCAATAGAGAGTTGCAAACAACTTGCAAAAGGTTATATTCAAGCTCTTGTAGAGAGTTTAAATGGAATATTCCCTGATCTTTCATTTTTCAACTCAGTAAGGTTGTTAAGCCCTTGCCATTATTTAGAGGATGTTCATAGAAGAGAATGAAATTAAAAGCATTGGCTCGAAAAAAAAATTCAACAATTACAACATCCTTATTGTGAAAGTGAAGAAAACAAAGAAACATTTAATTTTTAAGCTTGTTTGAAAGAGTTGCATCCATTTGTTGACACTTTTCATGTTAATTGTGAGGGATCATCCATGAAATATGCTTGGAGGGATTTTTATGTTACATGTTTGCATACAAATTTTCCTAACATGTCAAAGTTATGGCAGGAAATACTTACTACTCTTGCAAGTAAAGTTGCATGTGAGAGAGGATTCTCAAGACAAAACATAATAAAGGATGTATGAAGAACAAAACTATCATTAGCTGCATTGGATGCCTTGACGTGAGTGTCCCTATTGGGCTTGATTCATCAATGGTGGAATGGGATAGGGTATATGACATCTGGAAAGATGTTAAAGAAAGAAGAATATTAAATGTTTAAAGTTTTTTTCTTTTATGTTTATGTTTGTAATGGTTTTGTGTTTTGACAATTACCTCTTTTGGTAAAACTACCCAAATTATATTTCATTTACATGATGGTATTGAATGTACTTTTTGAACATTTACATAGTTTATGCACATTATGTTTAATGGGACTGGCATTGAAATGACATAATTGGAAAACATAGTACATGTATTTCAATTTTTGTTAAGTTAAATTTTATTGTCTAATTTAGTTGCAACAATATCTACATTCACTATTTTCATGTGAGAGAAATTATGAATATAATTTGCATAAGTTAGATGAAATGGTTGAACTAACATGATTTTGATTATTATGAAGGGAAATAGACTAAATATTATACTTTTAACCTATTTTCCAGTGATGTTTTCCATTCAATCTAATCAAAATCTAGCCAAAATTCTTGAAACCCTAACCCCAATGTTGAGCTAACAAATTTTTAGAATATGGGTGTCTTAGGGGTTCTTGAAGATGTTGAATCCATTTACGTATTGAAAATGCATTTCAGATAACACAAAATTGAGATCTTGACAATTTTTACTCATTGAATTCTAGTAATAAAATGCCCATAAAATCCAAAAATTCTAATAGTTAGCCAATTCCTTATGAATGAATTTATAGAATAAAAAATGATAAATTTTCATTGATTATGTTTTTATATGAAAAATATTACACAGGGTAAAAATAAATATTAAAATTCATGTGAAGGTAAGTTTAAAAATAAAATTGTAATAAAAAATTCCTTTATGGGTACGAGGACCTGTCAAATTTAACCCCTGATGGGGAATCAATGTCAAGAACAACTACTAGTGGATATAATTCCTTAACCAAAATGTTAGGTTGACGTACTCAATAAGGTATCCACATCATTGGTATTAATTCCAACCATAAAGTTGTAATAATTCACAACCATTGTAGGGGAATCAAACTCAAGACATACTTGTGGATATGGGTTCTAAATCAAAATGCCAAAATAAGGCATTTAGTAAGGTTTATACATCATTAGTATAGATTCAAACCATGACGTTATAGTGATGCACAGGTGTGGTGGGAGGAATCAAGCTCAATACCAACTACCAATAGATATGGGTCCTTAACCAAAATGTTATAGTGACACATTTGATAAGATACGAGCCATGTCTTTGGTAGAAATTAAATCCCTAGAGTTGTATTTGCAGTGGTGTGTGGGCATTGTTAGCCCTTAACATGTAGGTGTAACTAGAGGATATTGTATTCACTTGAAATAGGAATTCCACAAATGAGATATATGGTCCTCCCATGGACATGTGGATAGAGATGCTACTCACATTTTCTTAGCTCACTCACATATGATGATTATGCTTATGAGGCTTGATATATTTGAGGTACATTATTTCATTGCTTCATACTAACTATTAATGTCTTATGTAATTTCCATGAAAGTGTTGATTATTTTTGAATTGGATCATGGATCATAACACTCTAAATTTATGTTATCTTTGTCATTTTTCCATAGTGGGTCATAATCATCCCTTAGATAATTGTTGTTACTCTTGGGTTGAGTTGTACTATTGGGGAGCTATGAAAGTTGTAGCATCTCCATATCCCAATCCATAATTAACATTGTCCATCATTCTCAATTTTCATTGTCCCACTCATAATTGATTGTCATATGTCACAAAAAGGTTCATGCTTCATATTCCCATTAGAAGAAGAAGCTATAAGCTCAAGGTTTATGCAGCTAAAAAATTTATACAAAAAAAAGTGAAAAAATAAATAAATTGAAAGCTAAAGTAAAGATTGAACAATGACCCATCATTATAAGGCCACTAACCCATGTCCTAAAGAACACAAATAAAAATGCAAGTGATGAGAGAGTAAGAAATAGCAATAAGAAAAGGGTAAATCAACCTCACATTACTATACAATGCAACTCATGAAGTTACCTACTAAGTATACCATCTATCACTACACATGTTCCTTTATTAGTTTTCTAGTAATTGCTTCTTTTCTTGGGTGTTGACACATGTAAAAGGGTTTGACCAAGTCCTAATCATATCTTAACTTGGCAAGTGATATAAATTTTATGAGTTATTAGGAAGTTAGAAGATGGTATTTAATTTTTCTCTACCTAATCACATTTACATTTGATATGACTCACTTTTTTATGTTGCATTAGGATTTGTATATATGCTTTGAGATCCATTATTACATTAAGATCCATCACACATGCGTTAAGATTGGTGACTTCGACCCTTGAGCTTTGCTTTGGGCATGGTGCCTTGCATAGATCGTTGAGATGACTTTCATAGAGCATTACACTTCTTGGAGGATCTTGAAGAGTTCATTTTACTTATTTCATTAATATTGGCCCACCTTTGGAGGAAGTCGTTGTAGTTATTGGAGATGACATGACACATTTTGAGTGGAATGTTGCACTTTTTGAAGGGAATGTTTCATTTTGGAGACCATTCATGCTTTTTTATATCAATTTTTAGTGAGTTGTCCACTCTTAAAGGCCCCTATGTAAGGTTAGGAAGAGGGCTAGTGATCATAATGAAAAAACAATGAATGTTATGTCCATGGGGTCTTGGATAGATGATGATCAGGTACGTTGTTAAGGAACTCCTAGACAAGGAAAATTTTAAGGATGGAAGTTTATCTTAAAGTTTAGAAACCTTGGTGAATCTTACTATTCCTTAATATGCAAATTGTTAAACATTTGGAAATATTTTTGTAAAAATATTTAGATTTTTAAGGATTTTATATTTGTCTATATAAAATTTTGGTTAATTTTAGGGTAAATAATTTTATACTATAAAATGTAGGCAAATCATTTTTAGAAAAAAAAAGGAAATTGGTGAATCTCGTTTTTGGAAAAATCATGGAAAAATATCCCACCCGCGAATATTAGCCACAAAAATTTTCCCTGCTCCTAGATGTTAAGTCATTGGTTCAATTCCCCACCCTTTTGGGTGTTATTCTTGAGCATGACCATGGTGTAGCCTCACTATTTTCGAAGTTACAAAAAGAAAATAAACCATGAATGATAGCTTGTGTGGCCTATCAAAATTAGAATTGTCAAGGTGATGCATTTTGGATCAACAAAAGAAATTTGGGACAAACTTCAAAACATTTATGAAGGTGATGACAAGGTGAAGAAGGCAAAGCTCCAAACCCATAGAAGACAATTCAAGAGCTTGAAAATGAAAGACAAAGAAAATGTTGAAGCTTATTTCCTCCACGTGGATGAAATTTTCAACACCAACAAAGGAATTTGTGAGTTGAAGAACCAAGGATTGTGCAAAAGAATCTAAGGTAACTTTCCTTAAGATTTGATGCAAAGGTATCTGCCATTAAAGAAATGAAGAATCTGGAGAAATTGACAATGGATGAACTGCATAGGATTTTCACTTCATATGATATGAAGATAGCAAAAGAAAATATAACATAGAAGGAAGAAGCTTTTGAAGCATTAAAGAAGAAAAAATGACACAATTCTTGTGATTGGTCTAGCCATGAGTCAGATGCAGAAGAAACTCTATTTCTAACCAAGCTAAAAAGAGGATCTAGAAAATACAAAGGTAAGCTACCCTTAAATGTTTTAATTGTGGTAGAATGGGACATTTTGTGCTAAATGTCCATATGAAAAAATGGAAGACAATGGTGATGAAGAAGAAGAACATACTAATAAAAACAAGCATTGTACACATAAAAAAAGGAAAATATGCTAAGAAGAAGAGTTTTTACTCTAGAGAGGACAATAACTCATCTAAAGAAAGTGATGGATATGTTTCTAACATTGAAAAAGAAAAATTGTTTTTCATAGCCATGGACAAAAAGTCTACTGATAAAAAAAATAAAGACAATCTTAAATAAAAATCAGATTAAGAAGAAGACATTGATAGGGAAGTGAATCTTGAAGCGGAACTCATTAGTGCCTTAGAAGATATAAATGGGCTCAAGGGAAAGAATAAAAGGCAGAAGGAGCACTTGTAGAAATATGAAAAGAAATTATGATCTTGATGAAACAAAAAAATAATTATCATCTAGAAGACACAACTAGAAGAGACAAAAAGGATAGAAGAAGTGTTGATGTTGGCGAGTGATCAGGTCTCGCGGGCAAGACCCAGGTTCAGGAGTTGTGGCCAACAAAGGAATCCGCTGTAGTCTAGGATCACGCCGGCATTATCACCCTACTCTGGAGAGTAGAGAGTCTCACCCGAGGCGTGCCGCGACCACATGCAGGAGGGGAATAGACCAATGGCAAGGAACGGATCCGCAATTCATTCTTATCAGTGATTAGATTGCATAAATAGAATCACATACGCGACAACATTCAGAGAGCATACAGATATTAGACAAATGAAATTTTAAAGCATCTCAACCAACACCCATGCATGTGAATCACACAAATAGATAGTAACCTGCAATTATGTTAAGCTCTTGACCAAATCCCCAGTTACATAGCTTTGCAATGGGCTTACACATATGATACATATGCCTTGCGGAACAGAGATGTACATCAACAGAACCCTAGGAACTACAGAGACCTCATCCATAATCTGGGTTCCTGCTGCAACATGCGTTTCTTCTCCTTCAGTCGCTCTCCTCTCTCTGCTTTCTTCCGGGTGACGGCTATTTATTCACCTGCTGTCGCGACTGTTAGTTCTTCTTATGTCCTTCTTCAGCTGCTTCTAGCTTTTCTCTGATTATCTGTGTGTTTCGCTTGCGTTCTTCTGCTGTATCTTCTCCTTATCTGTACTTATGCATCTAGTTTCCTCCGCTATGTGCCTGTTCCTTTGCAACCTTGGTAGCTCCGCCGTTTGATGTGGTTGCGACTTGGTTGCGGCTGCCATGTGCCCTCGTTCCGCAACCCCAAAATCTGGCCGTTGTTTCAATTCAAAACGTTCAAAACAAGGTTTTTCAAAACAAGGGCCCCAACAGGCTCGACCACAATTCCTTGACTCGTCCTTGAGTCAATCACAAATCACGGTTTCTACCTCCATTGCCCTGCTTGACCCCTTGCCCTGTTCGCCCTGTATGCCTTCATCTTGTGCTCGTTCCTGTTGTCCGCCTTCAGGTGGCTGTTCAAACAAGGGCCCCAACTCCGGGACCCTTTGGAACGTTGTAGCTCGAAGCTCAGTAAAAGCCAACACAGCTTGCTGCCACCCCTGGATGAGCGAGTCTGTTTCCTCAGCAAGCTTGGTGACAGCAGCCTCCTCGATGGGCGTTGGGACAGCTCCAAACATTGTGCTGATCTGGGTCTCGGCTGCCGCTGCGAGCTGTTGTATGGTCCGGGCGCTAGATTGAAGGGGCGGACGGAGCTCACGAATGACGCGTTTGGCCTCCGTCGAGCAAGCCTCTGTGTGTTGGAGTTGTGCCTCGAGTTCATCAGCCTGGGCGTATAATTGATCCAGCCTTGCGGGGTCCGTAGCATCTTGAATTTCCCTTGAAACCTGCTGGAGTTGGGTTGAAATCGGCTGGGTCTTGATGGTGAGGGCCAGAGAGCATTCCTGAAGGCCCTTCAGGAGGTCATGAGCCTCTCGTGCCGTGGAATGAAGTGCTTCTTGCATCTAAGCTGCCTGGCCCTGCTTGGCGACCACCTGGGCTGAATAGTCGACCTCGGGCTCGGGCGGCACGGGACGGGCCGCTAACGTGGCACGAAGCTCATGATTCTCCTGGTGTAATTCCTGAATGACACTTCGGAGGTGGATAACTTGCTTGGAGAGGCTGGCCGTAGCGATTTCGGGAGGTAGCAGGGGATAATGAGGTTCTACAGATGGCCAGAACTCGGAGAACATCCGAGTGACATTGGTGATCATTGCTTCCATCTGCTCCCGTGCTGTTCAGAGTTGGTCGCGCTGTTCAGTAAGCGCAGAAATTTGGTGTTGCTGCTCGGCACACTGCTGCTGGAGTCCCAAATGTAATCTTTCGGCCTGTTGGGCCGCCCTTTGAATCAGTAGGTACAGATGAGCTGGATTGTCCAGCTGGAAGGTGGCGGTCCCAGAAGCACTCTGCGCCAGCATTCGCTCCGGCAACGGTTGCCCACCGGCAACTGTTCGAGTGACATGCCCAGGAGGTGAGAAGGGCGTGGCCTCTGGATGTGCAGAGTCAACCATATTCAGATCCTGCGGTTCTTGCTGATCAATGTGGGCCGGTTGTGGAGGGACTGTGGCCTCAGGTGGAACCTCGGCAGAATCAGACCCGGTGCGTAGCTACTGTGTGAATATATCAGTGAAAGGAGGGTGGAGTTCGACCGCTGGGTCGATCGGTGGTATGACTGTGGCAGCACCAGAGTCAACCTCAGCCCCGCGGTCCCCACCCATGAGTTCCTGGACAATGGGGTCGGACACCGTAGCCGAGGAATTAGACGGGGCGGATGAAGTGGTAGGCGGATGAACGGTGGATGGAGCGATGGACAGTGTGGTGGGGGTATGTGGCAAGCGAATGTTGATGAATTCAGATGGGTCGATGAGGGGTTCCTCTTGAATCAGTACCCCTATGCTTGGGGGCAGTGGTGGATCATCAGTAGTGAGGTCCACCACCGGATTTGCCTCGGTGGTGCGGGCCCTCTTAGCTTGAGGGGCCTCGGGTGGATCCCTAGGCCCGCTCGTCTCGCCCATCGGGGTCGTGAGTGGATCAGCAGAGGTAAACAAGATAGTGGGGATGAGGGAGGTGAGTGGAGCGGTACGGGGTTGCGAATTGGAGCGAGTGAGCTGAAATTCAGAAAATAAAGGAAACGGGGTAGCACCGCTAGAAATACCCTGGGCTACCACATTGAAATTTTGTACCTGGTTGTTGAAGTGGCGGACAACGGGGATGAGCGGTTCGGGGATTTCTTGTGATGGAGCTGCCACCTTCGTCTCGGCAGGCTGTTGCACTGGTGCCATCCTGTCAAAATTGTATCTAGGGAGCCCATCCCGCATGTGCTTCGTGACCCTCGGCCATGAACAGACTTCACGATGGAAGGTAGCATCGTGCAACTGAAATTTCAGCGGCGTCATTCGGAAGGTGTCTGCCGGAACGCAAGCGGGTCGGAGGTAAGTATGCTTGTGACTTACCTCGAACCACACTTGCTTGCTATATTCATCCAACAAGTTCCTGGGCACTCGTTGTTGGCATGCCACCACATCCATCATTAGCCGGTACCACGACCGAAACGAATCTGCATTCACCAGTTTGGTACTGGGGTCATTTGAGACCTGCCATGGAGTGAATTTCATCGCGAGGGGCTGGCCCTTGGGGATCTCTGCTAGGAACCGGATGTGTGGAGTGCGCCATTTCCACATGGCAAAAGCAATAATCAAATATCCATAAATAAAAGTAGTTGTGTGCTTATAATTCTCCTCACACGCATCGAACAACTCTTTTAACAAGAAGGAACACCAATTCAGTTTGGTGCCTTGGACACCATGTTCAACAATAGAAATAGTATCAAGAGTGCATTCGCCCTTGGTGTAATGCCTCATTGTCTTGCTGGCAATGAGGTAACAGGCGAATCGAATCTCGGGCTTGTTAATGAGGTCGATCTTGGCTCCTTTCCCCCCCCTGCGAGTGCCATATTTCGCATAGAGGTCCGCATCGCTCGACTTTCGTGCGTGCTTGGAGGAGTTCTGGCAGGTCGTTGAGACGTCTACGCCCATCTGCGAAAGCCCTGTGAGGCGATGAATATCTTCGGCGTGAATGGGAATTTCCTGGGTCAGCCACAAGGACCCATTCTGAATTCGGCTGAGGAGGAAGCGTGTACACTGCAGAACCGGTCCGGTGGTGCCAAAGACCAGAAGATTTCTCAAGTTCATCAGGGACGAGTTCTGAAGGCCCCTGAACTCTGGTAACAGGTGGCTGGCGGGGTTTCCAGCTGTAGTGCAGTAGTGCTCCATATATGCCTGCTGCTGGAGGGATGGAAATTCGATAGCATTTGAGAGGTTGGCATCAATCAAGGCTGCATTATCATATTTACCCACAAGGAACTCAGTCTTGTGAATCCGAGTGTCAAGCTTTGGTTCAATGATGGCTGGGACGGCCTTCGGCATTTTGGCCCGGCGCTGATAGACCTGTAGAATCTGCCTTGGTCGCCTTTCCTGGTGCAATGCGTTCTGAGAATTCAACGGCTCTGGTGCAGCTGCAATTGCTAATTCGAATGGGTCCGACATTCTCATGCTTTTGGTGTCCATGCAAGTTATGTCAGCACCTGGCACAAGTGGAGTTGACGAGACCCCCTAACGAGGTAATTCCTGCTGGCATTCTTTCTGCGATAATCGTGCGATCAATCGCATGCCAATGAGTGTGGTGACAGTTGTTGACGGTGGCATGGGGAAATGGGCGGACGCGATGGCTGAGGTTATTGCGGGTGATGGCCAAATGATGACGGCGCGGTTACTTCCAAGTATGGTAATTAATGATGCAGATATAGGCGATCCTACGGACTGACACAAGTACGTGGGTGGACTGAGCTGGACTGACGTGGAGACCGGTACGGATCCGACAGGGATGACACGCTGGACCGGCGCCGCCCCGACCACAGTCGGTTGCGGTGCGGCCCCCGCAACTGAGTGGTTATTGACACACTACCTATGAATAGGGAAGACCTCCTACGCTCATCCCGGTTGCAGGAGAGTTATTCAACTATGCTATGCTACAGGTGCTCTTGGGTGCGAGAGTTATTGATGAGAAATGAAAGGTACTTACTCCTGGTAGGGTTTCAGGCGTGCGCCATTCATCCACCCAGGAAGAACCGTACCGTCCAGCTGTGCCAACCGAACAGCTCCGGAATCGCGAATCTCGATAATGAATTAGGGTCCCAACCAGTGCATCTGTAGCTTTCCTGGGAACTTCTGGAACCTGCTATCGTATAAAAGAACTCTGCCGCCAACTTGAAATATTTTGTACTTAATGTGGCAATCGTGCCACGCTTTCTGCCGGTCCTTTTGAACCTTCTGGTGGAATTCGGCAAGGAAGCAGGCCTCATCCAGTTCCTGTAATTCATGGAGGTGCTCCTGGAGGGAGGCCTCCTCCGAAAACTTCAGAGACATGGCGATCAACAGGCTTGGTACAATAAAATCAGCGGGGATCACAGCCTCCCGGCCGTACACAAGTTGGAACGGCGTTTGATTGGTCAAGCGCTTCACCGTAGTCCGATAGGCCCATAAGGCCGCTGATAGGCGCTCGTCCCAATCATCATGCTGGGCATTGCAAATCTTAGTCAAGCCTTTCTCAAGAATCTTATTGAAGGCTTCCACCGTACCATTATCCTGCGGGTGATACGGGCTACTCTTGTGATGCTGAACCATGAAGGTGTCCAGCAGTGTCTTGACTGTGTCATTAATGAAGTGCGTACCCTGATCACTGGTTAAACTTCGCGGGCAGCCAAACCGACAAATGATGCGCTAAAAAATGAACCGGGTGGCGGTATCCACTGTGTAGTCGCGTACCGCGGCTGCCTCAGCCCACCTGGTGAGGTAATCCATGGCGGTAATGATGTACCGGGCCTTGGAGTGTCTGGTGACCGGGGCTATGGGGCCCACAAAATCGACAGCCCACTTCTCGAACGGCCGCAACACATGCACTAGGTGTAACGGAAGCTCGTCCCGGTGAGAGGGCCTTCCCGTCCGCTGGCAGACGTCGCATCGCTTCGCATAGGCCTTACAATCAGTATGTACTGTCGGCCACCACAGGCCATCTTGGAGCACCTTTCTTGCGGTGGGTTTCGCACCCACATGCCCTCCCGCAACACCGTTGTGACATTCCCACATTACCGCTTCCCGTTCGTGGTCAAGGACGCATCTGTGCAAAACCTCGTCGAGGCCCAGTTTGTATAGCTTCCCTGCGATCAATTGGTAGTCGGTGGCACGGAAAACCAAATGCCTTTTCTGGAGCGAGGTGTAATCCTGAGGGCATTGCCCCGTGGTCAGATAGGCGGCAATGTCGGCCAAGTAATCTGGTACAGCTTCGACTCGGAAGAGGTCAGCGTCTGGCAGCTGATCATCGAGGGAGCCGTCATTCTCCCCCGTCTCCAACCTGGATAGGTGATCGGGCCCGACCTTCAACCTTCCGGGCTTGACGATTACTTCGAACGTGAATTCTTGAAATAGCAGAAGCCAACGGCAAATCCGTCCTTCCAGAACAGGCTTATTGACCAGGTACTTCAGGGCAGAGTGGTCTGTGAAGAACTTGAACTTGCCCCCTAGAAGATAGTGGCGGAACTTCTGAAGAGAGTACACCATCGCCAGCGCCTCCCTCTCAGTCGTGGTATAGTTATTCTCCGCATTGGACAGTTTGCGGCTGGCGAAGTAGACCGGGTGGTCAACTGTTGTATCGCCGGGTTGTGCCAAGACAGCCCCAAGTGCAACACTGGAAGCGTCGATATGCACATGGAACTGCTTATCCCAGTCTGGATGAACTAGAATAGGCGCCGACGCCAGATTTTCCTTCAGGGTGTCCAGGGCTACCCGATACTCCTCCGTCCACTGAAAGACTGCGGACTTCCGCAGAAGTTTTTCTAACGGAGCAGTGATCTTGGCATAGTTGCAGATAAACCTCCTGTAGTATCCCGTGTGCCCGAGCAATGCCCGCAACTGTTTCACCGTCTCGGGGGCTTCCATGTGTACGATCACCGCAACCTTGGCGGGGTCGACGCAGACCCCTTGCTTGCATACCACATGTCCCAACAACGTGCCGAATGGAACGAAAAAAATACATTTCTTTAAGTTCAAGGAAATCTGCAGCTGGCGACACCGATCAAACATGAACCACAACAAGGTAGCGTGTTTCTTTAATAAACAGTAGACAATCCAGTCGTCCATGTAGACTTCCAGGAACTTGTGAATGTACTCCTAGAAGGCGGCGATGACAATCTGGGAAAACACGGCCGGAGCGTTCTTCAAGCCAAACGGCATGACGTGGTATGCGAATGACCCCCATTCAGTGGTGAATGTTATATTTGACTTATCTTCTTCCGCAATACGCACCTTATGGTAGCCCGAAAAGCCATCAGTGAAAGAGTAGGCTTCGTTCCCCGCAACATGGTCCAACACTTCATCGCTGAAAGGGGTGGGAAACGGATCATGAATGCAGGCATTGTTCAGACTGCGATAATCGACACAAACCCGTATCTCCGCCTTGTCCTTCTTATTCTGGATGACGATAGGGCTCACCCACTCTGCTTCCTCCACGGGAAAGATTAGACCCGCGGCCAACATCTTATCGATTTCCATCTTAACCTTCTCTTTAGCCTGAGGGTTCAACCGGTAGGGTCGGTGCTTCACAGGCCTGGCACCCAGTTTCAGCACGATGCGCATTTCGCCAAGGTCGTCTTTGATGCCCTTCAGATCTGCTACTGACGAAGGGAACAAGTCCTCATATTCCTGGAGGAGGCTGAAAATCTCCTTGGTCCTCTCTTCATCCCAGTAATCACCCACTGTAGCCAACTTAGGCTTCTCCTCCATACCGATGTTTAGCTTCTTTGTCTTCAGTGGCCGTAAATGGACCCCTTCGGTGGCCGGCTCTTCGTTAACGTTCCACTCGCCTTCCTTCTCTTCGAAATATAGGTGCCTCAGGTCCTCCAGACCATCGTCCTTCGGATCGCCGTCAATCCTTTGGCAAACCAACTCTTGCACGGCCTCAGGACGGGCAGGAAGCGTGCAGCTGTCAGTCTGCGGATCACGGAAAAACAATACTGCCCTGATAGCGTGCAATGCCTGAGATTCCAACTCTGTATCTCCCGCGAAAGAGAAGCACCGCGCAAATTTGCACGCGACTTCCGTCCAAGAACTAGTCCCTCGTTTCCGTTCTTCCTCCAAGTACCATGCGTGGGGGATGGTGTCTAAAGAGTGGACAAACCGATGAGCCCATAGCTCTTCCAGGTATCCTATACTTCGCCACTGCTCGTCACAGGTCCGCAAGTGGTCCTGCGGATTGGAAGTCCTAGAGTACCGCTGCCTGCTTCGAGGGCCTTCATCTTCTTTGAACCGTGCCTGCAACGCGTCCGCCACACTACTCCACCGCGACAAGGTATTGCAGTGATTTTTCCACCACCGGGCTGCTGTAGACTGTAGTGCGACATCCAAAAGGGGTAGTCTGCTCCCTTCCAGCACCATGTCCTCAACCTTAGCAATAAAGGTATTGACAGCTTGCATGTCTGACAGGGTGGGGTACTCTCTGAACTTAGCCCCAATCCAACTGACGCGGCCAACATGAGCACATATCCGCATGTTGGTCTCATACCCCCCTGCTGCCAGTCTTCCCACGCGAGTTCGGATCCTAGCTCCGAGCTCTGGACACTCCGCCAACTGACAGAGCCAGTCGCGGTCGGGTTAATATAGTCTTCCCGCTTCCCTGCAGTCATCTGGTAGAGGTGGTCCATCATCTGAGCATCCTCCCAGTTATCCACCATCTCGGTATACCTCGGGCCTTGATATGGGTCGAGAGGCTGAGTGACCCGGACCTCCCCATCTTCAAAGATCATCAGCGCCTTTTTGAGGTCGATGACAGCATAATTCTCAAAAGCCCAATCAATGCCTAACAGGGCGGGGTAAGGATCCTTGTCTCCCATAATATCAATAACCTCAAAATCAGTGTAATTCTTTACCCCTGCAATGTCGACCTCGACACCTTCGAGTCGACCAATCGATAGAATGCAGTACTGGTTCACCATTCTAAGTTGGATGGGCGAGTAGGCCAGCCGTGGCTTTCCGAGAGCCTCCCACGTCTTACGCGGCAGGATGTTGACGTCAGACCCTAAACCAAGCATGGTGTCGCTGATTTGGAATCCCCCAACCTGCGTATTGAGTCGGAACTCTTTACCCGTTTGTCGCTTATTTCGCTTGATGCGCTGCACCGATTGGGGGGCTGTGTCCACTGGTTCCCCCAATCCTGTCCTCCCCTGCAGTGCCCCTTCCAAAGTACACTTGAGCTGCTGCCATAGAGCAGCACTATCAACAATCTTGAGGAATAGCTGGAGCCACTCTTCAATCAGGGTTCCTAGGGCATGCTGTGGCCCAGGATCTGTCGGCAGGGGTGCCTCCAGGCCTCCCGCTTCGCGCAGCTGAGCAAATGCCTCAACCACCTCCTGAAAATACTTCTTCTGTGCCTCGGGTCTGATTACCTGGTGTGGGGATGCTGGCCTAACAACTGGTGCCGACTCCTTTCCGCGAGCGTCCTCCCCCGTTTTCTTACCGCCCCTCATCACAATAGTGACGTTCTGCATGGCCGGAGTCGCGGCCGCCTGCGGCTCAACGTTTACCAAATTCTTGCCCCTCTGCCGTGCACGTTCTTCCCACTTTTTGATGAGCTCGGGACAGTCTTCTGTCGCATGGGTGTTTACGCGGCACTGGGAACACCACGGATGGCGAGGAAGGGGACATTCGCGAGCCACATGGCCCTCCTGGTCACAGTTATAGTATTTCTCCGGCCCGCGCCCCCCAACGCGGCCTTCGCGTGCCCTGCCCCCTCTTCCTGTAGGAGCCTCATTCACCCTGTAGGAGGGTCAGTCCAACCGGTCCGTGAGTGCGTCGAGAGCCCGAAATTGCTTAGTGTTGTGAGTCGTGGAAGCGCAAAACTCAAAATATATGTTGTTTGGCACGTTGGAATACTTCTGTAGGATCGGGCACATCCGAGGTGGATGTCCCACCATCCGGCAAATCTCACAATACTCCGTGGCGGCTGAGTTGAGTTGGGAGGGGAACCCCACATAAGGCTGTTGCGGCTGGTATACCCCCTGCGGATTCAGTGCCGCGCCACCCCCCGTGGGTGGACCCCCTTGAATTGCCGCGACCGAGGGTCCCACCCCCGCGCCACGCAACCAAGGACACTCAGTTGCAACATGGCCTTCGATCAGGCAGTGAGTGCACCAAACGTTTGGCCTGGCTGGTCTGACCGGTTGTATCTCCTTGAGCTTTTCGGTCAAGCTAGCTATTTGATGCTGCAATCCCACTGAGGAGGGATCATGCGGGCCCGGCCCTCCCCTATATTCCTGAGGGTATCCCGCCATGGCCTCAATCTTCATGGCCTGCTCCAAAGCGTCCTGTAGATTGTCAATCTTCTGTTGGGTGAGGGGGGTTCGCGTCAAGGGAAGCAAAGCCTTGATGAACCAGTCCCTCTGATGGTTCGGATCGATCAGGTAACTGAGTTTCCCGATTGCGTCCTTGAATCGCCGCATTAGCTCCCATGCGGTTTCTCCTTCCCTCTGTTTAATTTCCCAGAGCTCGGACAGACCCTGTTGGTTCGTCTAGGGAAGCTTAAATTCCCGGATAAAATCTCGCTTCACTATCCGCAATGACGAGATTCAGGTGGGCCTTGGACCACTTGATGAACCATCGCAGAGCCCTCTCTCTGAGCGTGGTTTGGAACTCTATTAGTTTCCTTGCGTCCGGTGTCTGCCGAGCCCTCCAAATGGCTTCGCACAGGTACCAGTGTTGCTCTACATCATCATTACCCCGGCCCGAGAACTCGGGATATCGAGTAAAAGACCCAGCCATGTTCACTTGCGGCGGGTTGACCAGAATAAATCCTCCGGGTCCTGTTTGCGTGACTGTTCCACTCGGGAATGCAATACTACTAGTGCAGCTGCTACTAACGGGTGTCACCGTCGACACTGAACTACTGTGCAATTGACTCAATGCTTGGAGTTTAATGAAAATATTACTCAAAGGTTGGTAAAGTAACAGGGGAAGGTAGGGATCCTGGCCATGCAGATTGGGGGGGGGGTATGGCAGCCTGGAGAACTGAATGTCGTCTGCTCTTGAAACAACTGCTGCATCACAACGTACCACTCACCATCAGAACTTTCCTCAGGCTGCATACCTTCATCATCTTCGTCAGGCACCGTCTCCCTTGCTTGCTTGGCTGGGCTCCCATGCACCCATCGCACTCCCACAGCGGTCACTTCTCGTCCCTGGGTATCCACGTCCATAATTCCTACCCTCTGAGGCACCTCCTTCTGATTCTTCCTCTCGATCTCTCGTTTTTTCAGATCTCGCATCACCCTTCTTCGCCACCTATCGGCAATCTGTGCCCGCCAATGTGCACGTCGCTCCCTCAACGTCCTTGCGGCCTCAACATCCATTCCCCACTCCCCTCGTCACATTCTACGTGGCATCGATCCCTTCAACCCTTCCCCCAGCACCTGTGGTTTACGCTTCCATACTCGTCTTGTGGAATTCTATCAACCCTTCATCCACCATCAGAGCTTTAATCCACAGCGGAATCTCCTTAAGCAACTTCCCTCTGAGCCCGGAGCGGAATATAGCCTCGGCCTTCGAGAAATATTGATAGCACTCAGTAGAAAAATCCACAATGTATTCTTCCAACGTGGTCTCCACCCAAAAATCCACCGCGCGGGTCAACTCGGTGTTCAACCGATGCAGAGCCACCAGATCTCCGTGCGCCCACCTGCGGTTTATCTTCCGCGAGCCATCTCGAGGCACCTTCCTCTGTAACCTCCATAACCAATTGTAAAGGTCGGTAGGGAACTTTCCCCAGAAAATTTCGTACGTATCACCGGCTAAATCTGAGAAAAGGACGAGTTCCTTGATCGCTGCCTCCCCTTTCTTAGTCAACTCCGCTTGCTGAGCAATGAAATGGTCTAAATGATTATCCCACCATCGCCATATCTCCCCTTCGAAGATCCGCGATACCATGGTCTAGATCCCCTCATATCATGCGGGTCCCGTCAACGGAACCATTGTTGGCGAGTGATCAGGTCTCGCGCGCAAGACCCAAGTTCAGGAGTTGTGGCCAACAAAGGAATCCGCTGTAGTATAGGATCACGCCGACATTATCACCCTACTCTGGAGAGTAGAGAGTCTCACCCGAGGCGTGCCGCGACCACATGCAGGAGGGGAATAGACCAATGGCAAGGAACGGATCCGCAATTCATTCTTATCAGTGATTAGATTGCATAAATAGAATCACATACACAACAGCATTCAGAGAGCATACAGATATTAGAAAAATGAAATTTTAAAGCATCTCAACCAACACCCATGCATGTGAATCACACAAATAAACAGTAACATGCAATTATATTAAGCTCTTGACCAAATCCCCAGTTACATAGCTTTGCAATGGGCTTACACATCTGATACATATGCCTTGCGGAACAGAGATGTACATCAACAGAACCCTAGGAACTACAGAGACCTCATCCATAATCTGGGTTCCTGCTGCAGCATGCGTTTCTTCTCCTTCAGTCGCTCTCCTCTCTCTGCTTTCTTCCGGGTGACGGCTATTTATTCACCCACTGTCGCGACTGTTAGTTATTCTTATGTTCTTCTTCAGCTGCTTCTATCTTTTCTCTGATTATCTGTGTTCCGCTTGCGTTCTTCTACTGTATCTTCTCCTTATCTGTACTTATGCATCTAGTTTCCTCCGCTATGTGCCTGTTCCTTCGCAAACTTGGTAGCTTCGCCGTTTGATGCGGTTGCGACTTGGTTGCGGCTGCCATGTGCCCTCATTCTGCAACCCCAAAATCTGGCTGTTGTTTCAATTCAAAATGTTCAAAACAAGGTTTTTCAAAACAAGGGCCCCAACAGTTGAGAAAACAGCTAAAAGAATAGGAAGAAATTTGTGTGAAGCTAGAAGTTGAAATTGTTTCCTTAAGAAAGGAACTAGAGAAAACAACTGATCAGTTGAATAGAAGTTTGATGTTTGGAAAGAGTGTTGAAATATTAGATAATATTCTCATTTGACAAAGGTCACCATTCATTAAGAAAGGTGTTGGCTACAATGAAAAACAAAATACCTCTAAGGGAGATGCAAGCACTAAGATCACAAAGACATTAGAAAAGAAAATTGATGAAAAGACTAAAAGTTATGATAATATTCTCAAAGGCTTCATGAACAATGAAAGCAATAGCAGGAAAGGAAATGAGTACCAAAAAAAATCTAATTCTTCTCATAAGAACAACAAGAATGAGTTCAGAAGGGCTCTTCAACCAAGAAGGCCTTTCATAACCTGATACAAGAATCTCTTCCTTTGCTGTTGTTTTTCTTGCAATAATCTTAGCCACAAAGAAATAGGTTGTACAATCTATGTAATAAGTGATCATGCGAGAGATAGAAATAGAGGATCTTATAAGACCTCAACAAATGATTATGTGAGAAACAAAACCAGAAGTTCTCATGAGTTTGTTGATAGAAACTATAATTCATTTACTCCCCTACTTGATTATTGAATGTTATAAGTGCAATAATTATGGGCACATAACACATGACTGTAGAAGGGTCCTTGCAAAATAAAAGCATATCTTCCTTATATTCGAGGTGTCACTTATAAAATTTCCAAATTCCTACGGAAGAAAGACATTGTATCCTCCTTCAAACCTCTTATCACCATCTGGAAAAATATGAGATTAGTCAAAGATAGGATTGACTACCTCCATCTAAAGGGGAATTACAATGTAGTTGTTCCTGTGGGAAACGTTAAATTGGAGAGACAGGTAGAACATTCAAAGTTAGATTGAAGGATCATGGAGCATATATTAAGATTGGATGGACTAGATCCTCAACTCCTGCAAAACATTCTTCCAAAACTAATAACCATATATGCTTGGAAAATACAGAAATCCTTGCCAAAGAATGCCACCAATATAGAAGAAAATATAGAGAAGCCTTGGAAATAAAGAAAAATCCAAACAATCTCAACGAGGACAATGGTTTTGAGGTTAGTAGTAATTGGCTCCATTTACTCACCCAAGATTATAGTCTCTAATTTTTGCTTGTCTTGATCCCTCTTTACTTTTCCTCTCTCTTTTCACATTCTCCCTTTTTTTTTGTTCTTTGTTTGGATCCCCTTCTTCCCAGGCTCAACGTGTCTTTTATTTTTCTTTTTCTCTTCTTTCTCATTTCTCTCCTTCTTCCTTCTTATTCTCCCCTCTCCTTCTTGGGTCCATCTTTCCCCCTCCTGTTTCATTCCTCTTTTCCTTACCCTCTTTCCATCCTTCTTCTTTACTTATCCTTTCTCATTTGTATATATATTTCCTTCTCCTTGGGCATGTCCCCACACTCCCCTAACTATTCAATTTGATCCCTCTTTTGATTGTTGTTGCTTCTCTTAACCTTCTCCTCACTTTTCTCATTATAGTCTTTCCCTGGAACTTTTCTCATTATAGCCTTTTCCTGGTTCTCTTATTCCTTATTATTATTTGGCCTTCGTTTTTCATTCTTTCTTCATGGTATTATAGTTTTTATTGCTTCTCTAAATAAATTCTTAACTCATTTAAGTTTGATATTCTATTAATATTATAATTTATAATGATATAGTTTATTACAAATTATATGGGTATGTCATTTTGACATATACATATATCTATGACATATTTTGTCTCACTGATATATGCCTTATATTCTTTTAAATTAATTAGTATAGGATTATTATCGACCTTTATTATCTTTCCCTCTTTTTAGTTTTTAACCTTGTATATATTATTTCTTTATTACTTCCTTCTATTCTCTCCCTCTTTTTCTAGGGTTCTCTATTTTCCTTTTTTGCTCTCTCTTTTCCTTAAGCTTACTGGTATTATTCCCTTAGTCAACTTATCCATTGGGTATCTCGTATTATTCCCTTAGTCAACTTATCCTTTGGGTATCTCCACCCTAATCGAGTTGTATATATGTAAGGTTTTCTATGCAGTCATCAAACTCATCTTGATGATGAATCTTGATTTAGATTTGGAAGGTCCATGAGAACTATTCGTCATTATCAGATTCTAAACTCTAATAATGCCACCAACCACAATAATCTACAAACAACAAATAACTTACACTTTACATATAATCGCATAAATGATTTACATTATAATTAGTTCTTATAAGATAAAGATCATATATTAATATCCTACACTTTACATATATAATCTCATTAATGGCTTACAATATGCATATAATTTGTAATGGCTCATTCTACAACCCAGTATGAGAGGGATGTGTAACTTTGTCCATCCCTCTGTTTCATTTTAAATAAAAATAAAAGTTAAAAATATGTTCTAAATAGAAAAATAATATCAACTATAATTAAAAAAAATGAATATGTTGGTAAAGTAATTAGAAGTAAAAAAAATGATAATTTGGTTATTGATAAAATATTTTAATACTAATTAATATTGACATATACTTAAAAATATGTTAATAATAAAAAATTGTTTTAATCTGCGTCATAAAATGTCTCGATGTACATGTTATATAAAATATTTTAATGTCAATTGTGTATACATTATATAATTTTAAAAATAATTATATATATATATATATATATATCATGAAAAATTTAAGTTTTTAATTTGGTCTTATACATATTTTTTTAGCATTCAAAAATACAATTTCAACAATGAAAAATAACACATTGGATTTTACACTCTAAAAAAGGTTGCATGTGAAGACATTTGATCCCTCTCAGCTCATGTTAGATCAATGCTTAAGATAAATCTATATTGATAATATTTCATATTTATTTATGTTGTAATCAATAGCCAAATATTGAAATCTTAAAGCAATGAAAACATCGA
Source organism: Pinus albicaulis (assembly GCA_034641835.2). NCBI lineage: Eukaryota > Viridiplantae > Streptophyta > Pinopsida > Pinales > Pinaceae > Pinus > Pinus albicaulis. The sequence continues at coordinate 245,675,725 of CM076575.1, read as the reverse complement.
TATCATTTAGCGTGAGAGTTGTGTTAGATTTCTTTTTGTTTTTATTGTTTGAGAGTATATTTTTGTTAGCTCTCAATCATGAAGGTAACAAGACCCACTTGTGCATCTAGAGGGAGGAACATTTCCAAATGGCTGATGTGAACTAGTTTTCATAGAGTGAGGAGAATCTCCAGATGGCTGATGTGAACTGATTTTATAGTGTGAACTAAGAATACATAGAATGAAATTTTAGTTAACTTGGACAACATTTTTTATTGTTTCTTAATTGATAATAATACCATACACCATATTTCCAATTACAAAATAATCTATTAATAAGGAGCTTCAGATCACACCAACTATATGCAACCTATTTTGTTTTTTTGTTCAGTAGAAAAATAATCCTGATTTATATTAATGTACCAGTCCAATTAAACTTTTAAAAGTCCTTTTACATTCAGAAAAATTTTGGTGATCATAAATAATTTCATCAAAAATATGAAATTTCCATCAGTTCTGCGAGTTACCAGAATGATGCAAAAACATACCTAAAATAAAATAAAATAAAAACAAACAAACATGTGACGGATCAATTCGAAAAGCATACGCAAAAACTGATCTCCACGGGGTCTGAAGATAACAATCCAAACATATTTTGTTATTCTTGGTAAGAAATGCCCTAAATAAATGTGCAATCTGCATTCTTCCTGCTTAAAAAACTATGAAGTATTTTATTAAATTTTTATTTTGAAAAAAAGAATGTGTTGATATGCATTTAAATATGTAATCACTATAATTGAGATTTAAAGGTATTTTCGATGGGCCCATATTATAATTAAGGTAACTGTAGAGGATTGATATTTTCTATGTTCTCCTAAAGTGAAATAGCATTGTGGCTCAAGTTTTTCCCAATTCCACACCCCTGCAAACAATCCAAACTAGAGATATCACAAAAGAAGTAAATCCCCTGGCCCTAATTGAAAGGTCTTCATTTTATTTGACACTAAGAGTTTTGCATAATAAATTATAACATGATTACAGAAATAGTGAAAGATCGCAATGAGTAAATACCTTACATCAATTTCCATGACCAAAATCTTGTGAACACCTAAATCTTGTGAACACCTATCCAAACAGAAATCTCCAGACAGTTGTAACTTATGATAGGAGTTTATCTAGTTGTTGTAAACATATCCATAATGGTGTAGTTGCAGGGTCACTTCAAAATTTTTGAGGCATATGGAAGGAACATATCACTCAAATTAAAGAAGAAACAAATAGGTAATTTCAGTAAATCAAATCAAACAACCCAAAATTGCAGACAACCAAAATAACAATCCAGATTTTCCAGATCTTAGTCTAATCTCCGACTAAGCTCCTAGTGAATTAATGGTAAATTTCTGTAATCTATTAGCCCAGCAAAGGCTAACAATGAATTGGTATCTGACCAAGTCAGTGAACCCAGCTGGACCATCATGAGCACAAACACAATAAAGTCCAGAGACTAATATGTAATGAAGCAGCTGGACCATCATAAGCACAAACACAATAAAGTCCAGAGACTAATATGTAATGAAGCAGCTGGACCATCATAAGCACAAACACAATAAAGTCCAAATAGAATAGCTTGCTGCTAACTTGTAATAATTGTGGATAACAGGGTATCCAGAATCAAACATGGTTCATACTCATCAGAAAGTTATGATAGAAAGTTCCTTTATAGTTGGGAAATAAAAATGCTTTTGATTAACATAAAACAATTTCAATACACATGATTGAGAAGCCCTCCAAGCATTGGAAAAGTCCAGATCATTATAAGCCTATAGAAGTACGTTAGGGTTAGATTAGTGTGAGATCGTGCCCAAGATTTTTGGACCTTATTCTCTTGTCTTGTTTTCATGTTTTGCTGCAGATAGATATGTCCTGCAGCCATTAGAGCATATTCAGTCTATCCCAGATGTTTCTTAATGCTTTTGATTCATATCAAATCAGCTTCAAATGAAAATAGTAAATAACTCATAATACATAATATATATGAATCAGATGACGATGCACAAAATTTATATAAATAAACTGTAAATTTCATTCAAACTCTAGCTTTGTACATCAAGCTAAAACTCATTTTCTTATTTTTTTCTCCTCAGGTTTGAAATACATTGGTAAAAAACTCAATTACATTACTGTCCACATATAATCTCTTATTGTCCTTCTAGCTACCAGAGAGCTGGAGAAACCATCCACTCTGAACCAGCCACAAGGTTGAGTAAGACTTCCATGAACCCTGCCACTTCAAATCCTTGTCTGAATCATCTGCTCTGGGACATGTGATCTTTCAGGGCATATAAGGCCACATCAGTGCTCTAGACACTTTATCTCTATACCTGAAAGATCAGATGTGCATTTTGGTCCAATCACCTTGGGTTGCATTCCATAATAGATAGTGTCTCACGTTGCACTCACATATCTCTGCAGTGGCTGCTGCAGATTTTAAAGAAAGGCAATGCAGTAGGATTGAGTCCACATCTGCAGATCCAGCCTTCCGCTTATCAAACTTATAATGGAAACGGCCAGATTGTAATAAAATAAAAGAACCTGTTACCGTTTCACCCAATTCAAGTTCTACTAAAAGCAAAACTAGATAAGCATGCGAGGCAGCCAAGCAACCTTAAAATCAACTACTGCATCAAAAAATAGTTCTCTTGTCAAGTTTTGAATACGTCCACACAGAACAAACTTGCTGTAAAAGCTGCTAAATTGTATGTGCATGTGATTCCTATATCTGGAGATAAATTAACGGAATATGTTACTGTTTCATTTAATTCAAGCAGCTATGCTAAATAGCCATTGTAACCAGCCAATCAATTCTGTAATGAAGAACCTCATCATGGATTGGATTCCCTGCAGGTCTTTGAATACCCCCATGTCAAAATAAATTCCAGAGGAGAAATCCCCCCCAACTGAGAAACAAACGCAATCCAGATTATGCTTGCAAACCGTTCACAGAAAAGTTGCAGATATCAGATTCTTGGCTTCCACACATATTTTCCAAACTCCATTGTTGAGTGAAAGCCAAATTGAGGCGGATGAGTTAGTGAAGTAGAAAAAGGAAAGAGGAGAATAATGTTTACCAGTCGTAAATCCGATAAGAAGTTTTGTGGCGATGATGAATCTCATAAATTGCGCAATGGGGAAAAATAAAAAGAGGATGGGATATGTTTATTTTATAATGCCGGTTAATCGTAAAGTGGGAAAAGATCATTAGCGGAATTTTGAAGTCTAAAATAGGCCTTCTAAGGAAATAATAAAATAATAGCTAAACCAATAAATAATACTTATGAAGTTTCAATTCACTTTTTGCATCACAATCCATGTAACTATAGTCAAATTCAATTCAAAATTTGTACCAAAATAAAATTAATAAAAAAATTGTATTGATGTGATTATAAATAAGAATGAATTTTTCAAGAAAAGTTATTATCATCGAACAACTAATGCATTTGTTCTTTGTACTTAAATAACTTAAAATAAAATACAAATATAAATTTATAAATTTAAATTCTCTTAATTACATTATATGCTATTAATTAAAATTTATATTATTTAAATTGTATAATAACATGTAATTAATATACTATATAAAAATAATATAATATAATATAATAAATGTATAGGGATATGCATTGTTTCTTTCAAGAAATATGGAATGACAATAATATATTTTTATTCAAAAGTATGAAATAACATTTATTATGAGTACTTTACTTTGACTTTAAAAGTACTTAGAGCACTACCATGGTTAACCATGATTTTTTATCCACCATTGAGAATGTGACAAGTAAGTACCTTTAACTCGAGCAATGCCACCTCAACCATTAGAGATGATGTCATTCCCTAAAATGTGATTGGTTCTCATAAAGTGAATTTTGATTGTACATTTTCCTTAGGAGGCCCATTTTAAGCCTCAAAATTCCTCTAATGTAGATGCTGATTATTTATCTCAGCTAAAGGATTTCACTTTAGTGGAACATATCAAAACAAGGCTAACTACCTGCCGCTTAGTTTAAATATAGTAATGTTAGAGTGTGATGTTGGAAAATGTCTATGGATAGCTATTACGGCTATTACATGTTGTTTAATGTAATGATAGAGATGTTACAATTTGAGTTTGAGCATGTCTATGAGGATTTGCTAAATGTTGCCATTTGAATTAAAGGATGTCTATGAGGATTTTCTTTGTAATGCGCTATATAGTAGTAGTTTAAATCTATCTAAACTATAGTAAAACAACTTTTGTGTTGATGATGGTAACCAACCCATAAGCATATGCATTTGATGTATAGATAAGATCTGCTACATATGCTTAGCTTGTTTTTGGCATTAATAAGTGAATTATTTCTAGAATACATAGTTTGTATGTGAGATTCATGTTTTCAGAGACAATAATAAACGTTGCATCTTCCTTGTTTTGCAGTGATACTTTTGAAATACAGAGGGATGCAAAATAGGAACTAGTTACTTGCAACTTTACTTCTCTTATTTTATTGTTTTGAAATCAAAGTTGCAATATAATAGTAAAATTAGTATTTTGCGCTAGTAAACATTGTCATAGAGATATATTCAATAAACAAAAAAATCTTATAGAACCTATTCTCATCTTTGATGAAAAAAAATCTAAGATACATAGTACTTAGTAAAGAAATCACCATATGAATCTGAAGAATAAATACATGGAAAAAAATGGTTGAAATCATAGACATTGAAAACTACCATCTAGCAAGAAAACATTGCATAGATACTAATAGTGATATCACTATTATTTGGAGATCGATGTGACGATGATATACTACAAAGATTTCGTTACCAAGAAATAGTAAAGTGGGAGCTAATGCATTGCAGTGGTCAGTTTTCCTATCACATCACAAATTTTTTCTTCAAGACAATTCAAATACTCATTGAAAAGGTCATGTCATGCATCTCAGTATGAATAAGAAAAGGAAAATTACAAGGAAGAAAGTTGTTCGCAAAAGATGTTAAGTACAAGCCCAACTTAGAAAAGTTACTAAAAAGTGACATTGGATACATAGATTTCAAATACATAAGAATCTCTCCTAATTACCATCAACAAATGCAGGAACATATATTTGCAATGATACGATAATTAGGTCCTCCAACTTTCTTTGTTACATTTACAACTGCAAAGCATCTTTGGACACCACTAGTACAAATTCTTATTAAATTACATAGCAATAGAAATAAAGAGAAACACACTGAAACAGTTGAGGAATGCAACATTGATTATCTTGTCAGAAAGGACCTAGTAACATGTACACGTTACTATAGACATAAGACAAATGCATTGAAGCAATTGATCTGTTAACATAGCAAATTTTTTGGCAAAATGTTAGATCATTACTTTGTAATTGAGTTCCAAAATAGAGATAGTGCACATGAACATGCTCCTATATGGATAGAAAATTCTCTAGTATATGGAATTAATATTAACTTAGAAATTGAAAACTTCTTGGATAACTATATAACTTCTAGCACAAATCACCTTGATCTAGAACTTGCAAAGATACACAGTGTAGATACAAATTTCCAATGCTACCAATGAAAAGAACAAGGATTCTTGAACCAATTACTTTGTTACATGGTTCAATAAATGAAAAAGTTCCGTCCTTGCAAAGCACCTTAGAAAAAAAACAATATGACAAATTAACTAGCCATGAAGATTTCTTAGATGAATTTCAGTTAACAGAAACTGCTTACATCGAATTAATACAAAGTACATTAATACAACCAATGGTATTCTTGCAATGAAAACCATTAGAAATATGAAATAATAGCTTTGCATACAATATGCTACACCTATGGAATGCAAATACAGATGCTCAATATGTTCTAAGTGCATATGCTGCATCTAGGTAATTAGATATATCTATTATTATTTTCTTTGTAATAAAGTTGCTGCTTAATTTAGTTTAAATGTAATTAAATCAAAATAAAAATTTAAAATTTATATGCTATATAGTAGTAGTTTAAATCTATCTAAATTATAATAAAAGAACTTTTGTGTTGATGATGGTAACCAATTGATAATTACTAAGACGACCCGTGAGCATATGCATTTGTTGTGTAGATTAGATCTGCTACATATGCTTAGCTTATTTTTGGGATTAATATGAGTATGACAGAGTAACTGCTACCTGTTGCTTATCAATGATTGCTTTTTATAAATTAGTACTAATAATATTTTTATTTGTAACTTAGTACTAATAATATTTTTAGTACTAAAATAAAAGGTGGAATTTATTTTATAATTTATTTTATTTTTAATTCAATTTTTAAGAAAAAATATGTTGGGGTTTCCATGTTTTGGCCATATTGGCAAGATCAAAAGATGAGACAACATCATAACCACTTTGCGACCCTAGGATCTAGCGCTCCTGGACCCGGAGACATATCTCTCCAATAAACACAAAGAATAGTCAGCGAAAAACATTGAAGGTAGGGAGAGCAGAAACATAGGGTACCATGCCAGGGTAAATCCTATGCTATATTTCTGAAGCGTACCAGAAGACCAATGAACAGCATGAAAAATGTAAATAACAATGAGATAAGAGTAACATCACCCGTAGTAATAGACCAGGATCCTATGAAATTGCTTGATTAATTGATGCAAAACCAGTCTCAAATAGCTGATTACAGTCTCAACTTTCTCTTGGCAAACTACTACTTCGGTACACTCTCCCAAAACAATGTTCTCTGGGGTTCTTTATAGGAAAAATGGATAGCAAGAGTAGGTGATACACATTAAATCGATTCATTAAGACAGAGTGGGGGATGGTGCTTATGCCCACTCTGCTTAATAGCAATGTGCTGTGAGAGCAGATATGGCTTGATTCATTTTCTCTTTATCTTCAAACTGCGTCTTTTCCTTTGATCACGGGATTAGGTCTGAAATATTCAATTAACAGGCCTTAATCCTCTTAATCTGTCTCTGCTGTTTGACTGAGCTATTGTTGTAATGGCCTTCTCTATGTTTCAGATCGCAGTGACTGCGATTATAGCAAATAGAGTGAATTCATCACTCTGTGTACCCTGCACAATAAAACAAACCAATTGTAAAATCTAGGGCGGTGGGCTGCGGACTGTGGCATAAAGACAAAACTACTCATGGACTGAAAACTTTGCAGAAATTAAAAACACATGACTAAATGCTCACAGACTGAACTTTATTGATCTTTTGCTACCAACTCTATCCCAACTGGAATATTAATAAGTCTAGCTTACAAACATTGTCTTCCAATGCAACCAGTACATCAAGTGATCCCATGACTGGAGGTTGGTTAAGCAGGGCTGCTCCCACTCTTTCTGTTTTTGAACAGTAGCTTCGAAAAGTCTTCTTTCTGTTTGCAACGTGCTGCTCAACAAGACCTTTGATCCTTCTTCAAATGTTTGCAGGCAATGAACATAAGGATCATGATAAGATAGCTGGTTATGAATATTTGATAGGCAGGCTTCGACCAGTATTTCTCCTTCTTGCACTGGATCAAGGGGAAGACTCTCTCTCTCTCGAGAGTGTCTCCTTCATCTTCTGAACTGGAGGACTTATCGTATATTGCAGCTGTGTCCTCTCGGAGATTTGATATAATATGCTCTGATGTGCCGAGCCTGATGAGACTATGACCGATGATTAGAGCAGTAACAGAGTGAAGACTCAATGAATCTTCATCTATCACCAGGCTTTCATAACTTTGTTCATCAGTATCATAGATAGGTTGGCTATCATCAAACTGCACAGATGAATGAGCAAGGGTGTCTTATCTGTGGAGGATTTCAGAGGTGGAGTGCATGTTTAATATTTGATCCATCTCTTCTTCTGTCAACGGAGAGTTCTCGCATAGACAGAAGAACAACAATCCTCTGTTTCTTGTACTAACTGACCTGGAGGCTGGATATATTCTTGAGCCTCTTCTATGGGATCATCACTTGTGCTTGCAGGGAAATTCTGAGGAATTTCTGAGGTTTCCTGATCTGTTTCTGCTTCAGTCCATTCCTGATGATCAGGGTGCCACTCTTCTAGTGGAATCTGAGAAGAATAATCAGCTAGAGGAGGAGCGTCCATGCGTGCTAGTTTTTCTTCTGCTTTAGACTCTGCATCTTCCATGTGGTCACTTGTTCCCTCAATGTAGCACTCCCTGTTAGCTTTTGCTATCAGGCTGTGATGTTTTTTAGTCAGCATAGTGCAAGACAGGGGTGAGCCATTAGGCACCTCTTGATTACCTTCCTCCTCATCTTCCACATATACTTGAGCATCATACATGTCCTGCTCATTAGCATAGACAGAAGAATATCACTCCTCTATTTCTTGTACTAACTGAACTCGAGGCTGGATATCTTCTTAAGCCTTTTCTGTGGGATCACCAGTTGTGCTTGCAGGGAAATTCTGAGCAATTTCCGAGGTTTCCTGATCTCTTTCTGATTCAGTCCATTCTTGATGATCAGGGTGCCACTCTTCTAGTGGAATCTGAGAAGAATAATCAGCTAGAGGAGGAGCCTCCATGCGTGCTGGTTCTTCTTCTGCCTCAGACTCTGCATCTGCCATGTGGTCAGCTGTTCCCTCAATGCAGCATTCCCTGTTAGCTTCCGCTATTAGGCTGTGATATTTTTTAGTCAGCATAGTGCAAGACAGGGGTGAGCCATCAGGCACCTCCCGATTACCTTCTTCCTCATCTTCCGTAGATTCTTGAGCATCATACATGTCCTGCTCATTATCTGGGTCTGGAGTTTGCTCTTGGTCTGGAAAAATGCATGGGCTGTTCTAAGTAATCATTTAATTGATCACACAAAGTATCTAGCTTTGTATCTCTATCCATGTCTGGATCCATGTTTTTGCAAAGAAGGTCACTGCATCTTCTCAACTAGTTGACAGTCTTCTACCAGTGGAGTCATTTGGTCTTCTAGGAGTTATGGAATGTGGAGTCGCGAGGTGGATGAATTTGACTGTTTGGAGCAGGCTGATGTCCACCATCAACAATTAAAAGCCAATGTAGGCTAAGTGGTCTTTACCATTCATTGGGCCATGGAGTCATGAAAGGTAATTACATGCAAACAAATAGCTGAGGTTTTCAAAGGGCAAGTCATCTACACTAAAGGATCTTTTAGATAGATGGTGGAATGGGACAATAAGGGTGAGGGTGAAAGAAGGAAAGAAACACAATCTCCGCCTATAGATCATGTCAGAGGTCATTTAACTCCAGACTTGCTTGGAAATAATCAAAGGCAGCTTTCAATGAAGTCACTAGGGGGCAGCTTATAGATTGGACTAGAGGTGATTTAACTCCAGGTCTGCTTTAGCACACTCCAACGGAAAAACAGAGGCAACATTTGACACAAAACTAGAGTCTAGAGATCGGAGAAAGACCTTTAACCTTCCCTGCTTTGACACCAGCAAGAAACATCCAAGCAGCAAGCTTCAAGTTTAGACATCAGCTAGCAGGAAATAACATCTGCTACACTGGTTAAATCACATGAATTTACTCTTAGATTCATAGTCAGGGGAAAACATTGAAGGTAGGGAGAGCAGAAACATAGGGTACGATGCGAGGGTAAATCCTATGCTATATTTCTGATGCGTACTAGAAGACGAATAAACAGCATGAAAAATGTAAATAACAATGAGATAAGAATGACATCACCTGTAGTAGTAGACCATGATCCTGTGAAATTGCTAGATTAATTGATGCAAAACCAGTTACATATACTGAGCTGAAATAGCTGATTACAGTCTCAACTTTCTCTTTCCAACCTACTACTTTGCAAAATACTCTGCTACCCGCAATAACACAATCCAACGCTTTACAAAATGTTCTCTGGGGTTCTTTATAGGAAAAATGGATAGCAGGAGTAAGTGATACACATTAAATCAATTCATTAAGATAGAGTGGGGGATGGTGCTTATGCCCAGTCTGCTTAATAGCAATGCACTGTACTTGGTGGTCTGGTTCGAGGTCTCTGTTAGGTTGATAGGGAGGTAAGATGTTTCTTTGGAGTGATTTCTGACTGTAAGGAAATCTGTTCTATCTTTTGAAGCAAGTACGGTCACTGAAGGTCTTCTCGGTTTCGACACCTGCATTATTGCTGCCCTGACAGTATTTGGAAGCTTTTTGTCAGTGGAGTGGCCTTTGGGGACTCGGGAAGGCATGAAAACTTCTGCTAATGGCGTACTGTTCTGAGAAAATGTACTGCTGATGCTGAGAGCAGATATTGCTTGATTCATTTGCTCTTTATCTTGAAACTACGTCTTTTCCTTTGACAACGAGATTAGGTCTCAAATATTCAATTAACAGGAGCAGTGACTGTGACTATGGAAAATAGAGTGAATTCATCACTCTCTGTACCCTGCAAAATAAAACAAACCAATTATAAAATCCAGGGTGGTGGCGGAAGAATACTGTGAAGGAGTGGTGGGGTGGTGACGTAGAAGCGGGAACCGTGGCTATAGCGAGAATGTCAATATGCACTTAGGCAGAGAAATGAAATGAACTTTAATATGGAATATTAAAGTTCAAAGTAGGCGGATTACAAAGGTAATGAGTGAGAATGTGATGGAATGGGCTGACATAGTGGCACCCGGCGCTGGTGGAAGGCGATTAACTGAGGACGATTAGATCAGGGGAAATGGGCGGCTGCGATCCAATCGGCGGGTCGCAATCGGGAGGGACGAAGGCGCGACACAACGAGAAGTTTCGACTGCAGTTGGAGCGTAGATGCGATTGAATGACTGTTGTCCGATCTGGAGACAGATTGACGGCTCGCACGCAATCGAAGGAGTAGATGGATAGGGGTGACGGGCACACTGCGATTAGCATTGGGCCATCAGACCTAGGGAGATAGACGGCTCAGATCGCGACGGGGGTTGAACATAAAAAAAAGACTATCGCATGGGCGGTTTCGTTTACAAAGGAAAAAGGCGTTCCGCTCCAATCGTCCAATGCGATAAGCGCCTTAGGGGCTGGCCATTCGTCTTAGCGCTGGGTTCATGCGGGGAAGTGGTTAAGGGGCTGGCATTAAAAGGGACTAAACCTATCGTAGATAAGAGTGGGTTTCAGGCCTATTTTAATGCTTTTTAAGACCAGAGAAATCACCTAAATTTATGCAAGTTCTTCTCCCTAGGTAAGCAATTTACTTATCCAATTGACATCTCAATTTATTAGTACGTGCCAAAGCAAGACTACCACATATAAATGTTAAATGTTAAATTTTACAAATATTTATGCCTACACATCTCTCCTTACAAAATATAAATTGCTTCTTAAGACAACAAACACTTTATAAATGTAAATAAAAAAATTATTAAAATATTATAAATTTTATAATATTTTATTTTTTTGTTTTATAAATATTATATATTTTTAATTATATTTAGGTATTTATGAAAGCTGGCCATGAACCTAAATTTCATCCATATTTTCTTGATGTAATTGGTGTATTCAAACACTTTATAACATTAAGTGATCCAATATACCAACAAAAACTACAACTATATATAAGATTATTTTAAATAAATAAATAAATAACGAGACTATTTTAAATAAATATAAATAACTCTCAAAATAATAAAATTAGTTATTACAATTAAAATTTAATTAATAATTTTAAAATTAAAAATAGATTTATATCTATTTTTAAAATAATAAATATATTATAATTTAAATTTAAATAAATTTAATGTGATTTGGATTTTTAAATCAATATAGTTTTATTTAAATAATAATAAAAATATTTCACAAATTGTAAAAATATTTGCAAAAATTAAATATGTTTATATTTACTTTTTAAATATTGGAGTTAGTTTCCCCGATCGGGGTGCCAAATGGCAAAGATTGTGATAGGAACAACACAATTGTTTGTTTTGCTATGCTCGTTGGTTACATTTGCCTATTAATTTGCCTCTGCTTTGGACTGGGGTAGGTAGCAATTTAGGTAAGAAGGAAAAGGGGGTGGGAGGAATGCTTATAGTCTACTGAAGCATCATGGCGCTAATGATCGCTATCCCTCAACTACCTTCCTCAACCATTGTCAATTGTATGTTTTGTTCATTAACTGTTTCGGTATTTTCTATCGTGTTGTTGCTTTAGTGGTTATCGTCTTCCTCTTAGTTGAACATCCAAATATGGTGAAGAAAAACAGGGACAGAAAGGTCAATATGGACAAAGGCAAGGAAAAAATGTCAAGCTCGCCAGCCAAGAGAGGCAGGAAATCCAGTAGAGAGCTCATGGAGCCCTTATTTCAGGTATACTTAGAGGAAACAGCCTGTTTTATAAAATCTCTAATTAACGGATGGGAGACGGAAATTAGAACCAAAATTGAAGAAGAGGATGATATGGTAGCGAAAGAACTATAGCATGTGATTATCGACCCTGGGCATACCTGAGGGAGAGTGTCACTGTTTCATCACTCAATCAAAATCTATTGGTTAGTAAAATGCTTGCTAGTTAAGGCCATTACTTTAGTTCAGGAAGTAGGAGGGGATCCGAGGGCAGTCTCCATCCTGGCAGAGATTAACAGAAGCATCCTGGAAATAAACTTGCGTCAACTGCATCAGTATGCTTGTCTTGGCAGAATGGAGAAGGACATTAAGGCCATCCAACAAGTTGACATGCCAGGTTCCAGTGTTAAAGATCTGACCCCAGTGGAGTCAGGTGATGACTAGAGCAGCCAGATTCAGTTTTTTTAGATGTTAGCTTTCTTCATGCATTATGTAAAAAAACATATTATCTAACGTAATTAGTTAATGATTTATAAGACTACACACTTTTACTCTTACAAAGTATCTAGAATTTTGAATATTATTGTATTTCTTTATTGTGATGAGAAGTTCTTTCTAGTCTATGTGCCATAATATTATATTATTTATATTAAATAAATTAAATAATGAATCTATTGAATAATTCAAAAATGTTAATAAAAAAAATATATATTTCAATATTGAACAAAAATATTAATTAAAAAATAATTAATGTTGGTGAAAAACACATTGCATGCTATTTCATATAAGAATGGGCCTCTACTTAAGCCAAGTTTCATGGGTCGACAAGACTATGTGGCATTATCATATTGTATGGCAAGTTGAAACGTATCGGGAACGTTTTCTTTGTGGCCCAATTGAACAGTGAAAGGAACCAGACTCGATGCATATTATAGGCCACAGCTAAAAGTTGAACTCGGGTACAATTAACAATCGGCATCGGATTTTTTTATTTGAACCATTTGTTATGCTATAAGTCCGGACCCGATCTATGTTATATGGTGCAGTTAATAGTTGATCGTGGGTTCACGTTTCAATCGGCATCAGAAATTTTTGTATTAGCTGATTTGTAATATTATGTTTCGGATCCGATGTAGTTTATGAAGCGTATTTAATCTCTTTTCAGGTCCGCCGGTATATGCGCAAACGAAATGTTTTAATGTTTTTATGACGCGACAAAAGGTTTTACAACATTTGGTTTGTTGTATTGTTTTAAATATATACAAAGCGCATTTGTAATAGGTGCTACAAATTTTAGTTGGTGCATTACTATTAACACTGAATATAAGAATCTGCAAAAAAAAAAATATGAACTTATAAGCTAAGGAAGCATAAACTCAGAAATGGCGATTTACTATTTCTGTTACCATGACAATATTGCCCAAATTGAGAGATGTTGTTCAAACTTGATACATAACAATATATAAAAAATTAATGTCATTGCTTCGTTTGCAGAGGCGGCTATTTGTAGTGCACATCGTATGGAAAAATAATCTTAGTGCCTCTCCCTCTTTTACAGACATGAATTAATGTTCCAGATGTCAATTACGATTTTTGCAAAACCAATAAACAAGAAGACAAAAGACTGGAAGTAGTCCAGGAATCATCACTGCACAAATATTTTTTTCAAGAAATTTTTAAATAGATTTATAACATTTATATATATAATGTCAGACTGTAAACACAGATTCTATTCATTGAACATATATATATGAAATCTGAAAACATTTGTAAACGTCAAATGGAAAAGCTATATTTCTTAAATATACATATATTAAGTCTGAAAGTATTTGTGAATAGGTAGAAGAAACACTATAAGTATAACTAGTGATTTTTGTTTGTAATTGTTCTATGAAAACATTCTTGTTCTGGAAAAATGTTGCAGACATACTGTACTTTGAGAAAGCCAGATTTGAGCAGTAAAATCTTTTACAAAAATTGAGAAGAACTTTGCACTGATTTCTGGATTACGATGTGATTCTGTTGTAGCCAATTTTTGAAGAAGTGCTGGTGCTGCAAAGAAAAGGGAAAAATTAGTACAAATCTTGCTATTTTAGATAGCATAATTTAAATTGCATATATCTGATTTTTTGTTGAAAGATGAAGAGTAATTATAAGTATACCTAGCCTTGGTAGGGCTTCCGTTGCTGTCAACAGATTGGATCTTGTTGTCTTCGTTGATTGTAAATGTACCATTGATTTTGAAATCGCATAGCATATACATTGTTGCTTGTTTGCTTTTAACATAGTCTTGAAAAGACATATGCGCTAGGTTGGGAAGTAACTGTTTCAAGAGGAATTTTCTTCGGATGCAACATTGCAAATTGGTGTTGTTGGACTTGATTATGCAATTAACACACTGTGAATAGGAAAAGGACGAATTTTTATTGCACTTTAGGCAATCAACTGTATTCTCCTCTATCATTGTAGAGGCTAGTATTGGTGAATTGCATTCAACACAAACTGGTTCAAATGGCATAGAGTAAATGCTTGCAATTGTCAATGTTCCTTTTATCTGTTCATAGAGGAGGACAAGTAGTATATGTCAAAATAGAAACAGATGGGGAAACAATTGCATATTGAGTAGTAGAGGTACTGTTTCATTTGTACTTACAGAGAATGTTGGAGGGTTCAATTTTCTGAGTTCTTCTGCTGCTTCTGCATTCAATTTTGTGATGAATGTAGCTTGCGTTGTTCGAAGTGTTCTGTCCTTCAGTTCTTTCATGTTTGTTATGTTTTTGAATAACATAATTGGAAGATGGCCTTTTTGCAATTCTTTCTCAATTTCATCATAGAGAGGTGCAAATGTTTCAAATAACTGCAACTGCAAAAGAACACAGAAAGTTTTTTTTTTTTTTTGAAACTGAATTGAAATGTAGGATGGAACTAGCAATATAAAAACATTGCAAAGTAATTTATGTTACCGTTGCTCTATTGTCATCGAAATTTCCATCTTTAATTTGCAATGTATATTTGAAACCAACTTTCCGTGCAGCTGTGACAACTGCTGCAATCGTTCCAATTGGATATGTTTCTATATTTGTTGTAAGGTGTTTTATTGTTGTATCTGGAATGATTTTGTATTCTTTGCAAATTGTTGGTATGTTCTATACGGTGCTTAGTTCAGTTAGCGGTAGAATCCAATCACAATCACTGCGGTCATAATTTGTTTTGGGAAGAAATTTAAAATTTGAAATAGATATTGCTTTTCCTGGTGATATTTTTTGGCTATGTTGTTCAATAAGCTCAGTTGGTATGGACAATGTGATTGTCATGATTCCTTCGGCATCTGTCAAATCTGCACGTAGTATTTGTTGTGCTTTGTGGACTTTATCAAGATATGTGCTATAGATAACCATAACATCTCCGTTGAACATTCTTCCAGTTTTGCGAATGTTTATTTCTTCAATGGTATCTGGAGCTAAATATGTTGCTTTGGATCTGTGTATTGATGATGTTGATGTGGCAAAATAAACAATTAGAAGTAAAATATATTGATGATAGATATGAATGCTATCTGAATGGTACGTATAAGAATTTTTTTCAAGTTTACTTACTTATCTGATTCAGTTGGACTTGATATTTGTTGTTCTTTGTCTATTGTAGGTTGTTTTCCAGAACTGCAAGATGAAAAAGATGCAATGTCATTGAATCATGCGCTTGAACGCAACCATGAAGTGTTTGGTAAATTTAATAACGAAGAATAAAAATAAAAGTATAAGCTTATTGTATATTGTACTGGAAACTGAATATTAGTTATTGAGAGAAATCTTAATTGCATTTAAAAACTTGGATAATGGAATACTTATAAACTATACAATATTAAATTCAGAAAATTCTATTGGTGCAATAGAGATATATACTGAGCTTAGTTGCAAATATTAAATTTTTTTTTGGCTGATAGAAAAAGTGACTCAATTCCAGTACTATAGAAACGTGTAAACACATCTAGTACAGATGTATGAGAGTTCAAGGATTACTGATTGGCATGAAAACATTTACATATGCATCAAAGACTAAGTAAGTTGGGCGTAATGAGCAAGTCTGGATGTGTTTTTCTATCAAGCTCACTTTCCAATGTTGTTACTTATTATGGGTAGTTGGCAGTTTACAGAATAAATATGTTGATCAAGATATATGTCATTTGAGTTTGTTGTACTACTCAACGAAAAATAACATAGAAACACCATAGGACAAAAGAAACCAAAAAAAAGAATGTATAGATAAAATTTCAAAGATGATAGGGTAATTAAGAAAAATAATGATGAGATTTGACACATTTTCTTCAAATTGCACAATGTGGATTAAGATGCATATGGATTATGAAATAATTTAGTTTGATGTAACTGAAATGGAGTTATAATTTTGGAAGCAATTTAGTTTGTATTTGATATTATCTTTATGGCAATTTAGATGTTGACAAGAAGCAACATGGGAAATTGGAGGAGATCTTAGTAAAGAAGGGTTCAAATGTAAAGTGAACAGGAAGCTTGACAAGTTTCTAGAGAAGGGTGAGGAAAAGGAATTAAAGGTTGATAAGAAAAAAAGAACAAGAAGACTGGGATTCATAGAATTATGCATGTAACAGTTCTGATGTAAATTAGCAATTGGTGATGATTGTCAAGTTCAAGCATGGTACATTATTTAGATGATGAAAAGGGAAACAAATTGTGTTGTAGTGCTAAAATACTGTAGAGAATAAGATTCAGTATTCTGTGGTGTTTATTGTTAGATAACTCCAAAGTAATTATATATAATTTGCAATTTGCAATGGAACGTGTCTCATTTGTACATGAAAATATTACAATGGGTTGGAAGACAAATTCAAGAATTAAAATGAATTATGTGATGCTTGAGAAATAAATTATTGATGCATAGTATAATTCTATATGAAGAACAGTGCTATAGAAGTCAGAACTAGTAATATAAGAATAGGTCTTGCAATAGTTTTGTAGAAAGAAATAAACAGTTAAACATAGAGATATATCTATACATATGCACTGAAGGGCAAGTAAATACAGTGTAGTAAGCAAACCTGGATGTGTTTATTTCTTTTTGTGACTTTTCTTTGCCTATTTGACTCATTGTAGAAAGCTATAGTAATCTGCAAGACATACAATTAGAAGTCAAAGTCATAGTACTTAAGAGGCTATGATACTATTGACTAGAAAAAAGCATTAGACTACTTTCATTTGCACTGTATTTGTGTTGCATTTTTGTCTTCAATGATAAGACAAATAGTATCATGGTCGCTCCAATATGTATCTAATCTGAAAGTCTTATAGCTACAAGTTATGTTTGACCATATGTGATCAATGATTGATAATTGTTGATTGCTATTTGTCTCTAAAAGAAAATGAAGGTTGTAATTGTCCATATACGATCTTAGTTTGTTTGTTTTGTTGTTGCTTTCAAGCATATTGATATTGAAATCGCCAACAATCACTATTGTTTGATTTGAATGTATTTTGCATAATGCTTTTGAAAGAAGATCCAATATATTGTTCAATGTTGTGTATGGTGCAACATAGACATTCACAACTATGATATCGATGTCATGAAGAAGCAGATTTGCTAGTGTAGCTTCAACGTTTTTTTTTTCAAAATGAATATGGTTCAAGATCTTTATATGCTTTTTAATACAAATTAGCAAACCATGTTTACTATGATTTGATATGAAATTGAATGTTTCAAGTCTTTTTAGAAGCATTGAATTCTTCAAATGTGTTTCTTGTAAACATAGGATGTCAGATTGCATTAGATCACAGTCATTTAACAAATCATCAATATGTATTTGTAAACTGCGAGTGTTTAGAGAAAGAATTGAAATATATGGTTTTGTTTCTAATAATGAATATTTTTAGTCGAGTTGCCACTTTGCGTTTCTGTGTAAACGTTCCATTTCAATAGAAATTTTGTGTTGAATTCGAAAGTTTTGTTTCTTAAGTGGACTAAGCAAATACAATGATTCTATGTTTCTCACATGAGAAAGAGCTGTATATACTAATCCATGGCGTCGTATTCCTAAAGGATCAAATGCAAGATTGTCTAGTGTCAAGCCTTGTGATCTGTGTATTGTACGCGCACATGCTAGTTGGATTGGGAATTGTTTTCTTATTTTCAAGTTGCCTGTTTTTGCTAATACAGAAATTGGCTTTGTTGTGCACAGTATGGGAGTCCAATCACTAGAAATTTATTTGCTATATAGAAAAGAAAATTTATGTGCTTGTTGACGGCCAACACGTTCATCATAGAATTTGATCCATATTACATCAAAGTTGTCTAATTTTACATATGCTTTAATGATACCATCTGCACCGTTGACTAGACCATCTTGTAAGTCATAGTTTCCTGCATATATTTCAACTAGCATGTTAAGTTTTAGGACAATTTGTGAAGGCAATGTTGCTATTTGTGCATGAGATGGTATGTGTCCATGGTTTTCTTCTTCATAATCAATTTCATTAATTACGATTTCATCACCAGGAACAATAGACATCATTTTTTTGTTATGTAATGCTACATCTTTATTCCTAAAAAATAGATAGGGGAAAGTAGGATCATTAGGAGCATTTCGAATACAATGTCTATTTAGGTAATTCAAATAATCTTTTGTTTGATTATTTAAACACATCCTATTCAAAATGCTAATGAATTTTTCATTTGTTTGACGCATTGCAATGTGCAATTCATAGTACTTTAGATGTTCTTTCCAAAAGTCATATGTTATTGGTTGCTTTCTTATTGTAGGTTGTTCAAATATTAGTGAATCTTGTATAGGTAGTGCTTGGTACAAGTCGCCACAAAATATGATATCAATGTCTCCAAAGTATTTTTTTTTATTGTGCTTAATGTTTCTTAGTTGATCATCAATTTGATATAGAAAATAACTACCAATTAGAGATACTTCATCAATGAGAACAACCCTTAATTCTTCGTATAGTTGTGTTAAGTTGTCTAATACATCATTGCTAAGTGGAATAAAACTAGATTTGTTGAAAGGCATTAGCAATGCAGAATGAATTGTAACTCCACCTGCATTATATGCAGCTTTACCTGTGTATGCTAATATCAAACCTTTTGGTTTCAAAGGATCTGTATTGTAATGTTAATTGTAGATGCGCATGAGCATTTGAAATATTTCTTTTGCTATGAATGTTTTTCCAGTACCAGCTCCTCCAGTCAAGAATAAGTATAATGGTTTGTCTATGTTCTTTCATTTTTTCATTGCAATATCTTCGAGTATTGCTTGTTGTTCTTTATTTAGCATTCTCCTAATCTTGTAGTAT
Organism: Pinus albicaulis; assembly: GCA_034641835.2. NCBI lineage: Eukaryota > Viridiplantae > Streptophyta > Pinopsida > Pinales > Pinaceae > Pinus > Pinus albicaulis. The sequence goes on along the minus strand of CM076575.1, from coordinate 245,656,144 downwards.
TCTTCACTGCTAAGCATAAATGGATGTTCTGTAAATTGAAAACCAATGTTAAGATGTCTTTTTTTCTCATTGCATTGGGGAAATTGCAAATCTTTAGCCAAGTCATACTTCTTAGTAACATCATCAGATATTCCAGGTTTTTTTTATTGTATGATTAGAAGTTGCAGTGTTGCTATCAATTTTTTGAATTGCTTCCTCCAAATCACCCCATTTCTTGTTAATGTTATATGTGAACTTAGTTTCATTGTTCTTTATTGTGTTCTTATGCAACATGTATGCACTTTTCCATGTAGAGCAGTCTTGCTTTAGTTCATTTTCATTGTTTTCGAATGGAAAATATAGCAAAAGTTTTTCTCTGTAATAGTTTTCATAGTCAATGTGTTTTTTGTATTTAATGAATTGAATCACTTTTTCTTTTTTTCTTTTTGATATTGGTTTGCCATCTTTCCTATACTTTGATACAAATTTGGCTAAACATATATGCTTAATAGCATTAGGCCTATTGATATAGTAATCAATTATAGAACTGCACATAACATCTTCAAAATTGTCAGGAATTTGTTTTAGAAGAGTAGTTGGTTTAAGTATAAATGTGCGTTCGTCTATTGGTGCTGTGTTTATAAAGTTTCATTCTCTTGAACTATGATTCAATGGTAGTGATAGAGCTACGTGGACTGCTTGTTGAGCTGAAATTTGTTGAAGGTTAAGCAAAGCATTGCCTAGAGACCGTATCATTTGAATAGCATCAATTTTTCTCTTTTCATGTTCTTTTCGTATGCTTTTGAATGCATTTGTCATAGATCTGTCAACTTTGGTCATATATGAAGTGCAATATGAAGCTGTAGCATATGCATTTAGAACATATTAGGCATCTGTATTTGCATTCCATAGGTGTGGCATATTGTATGCAAAGCTATTATTCCATATTTCTGATGGTTTTCGTTGCAAGAATACCATTGGTTGTGTTAATGTACTTTGTATTAATTCGATGTAATAAGTTTCTGTTAACTGGAATTCACCTAAGAAATCTTCATGACTAGTTGATTTGTCATAATGTTTTTGCTCTAAGGTGCTTTGCAAGGACAAAAAATTTTCATTTATTGAGCCATGTACGAAGTAATTGGTTCAAGAATCCTTGTTCTTTTCATTGGTAGCATTGGAAATTTTTATCTACACTGGGATGCTTTTCATTTTTTACAGTTTTTGGTATGATGATGTTCATGTATTTTTACAAGTTCTAGATCAAGGTGATTTGTGCTACAAGTTATATAGTTATCCAAGAAGTTTTCAATTTCTAAGTTAGTATTAATTCCATATACTGGAGAATTTTCTATCCATATAAGAGCATGTTCATGTGCACTACCTCTATTTTGGAACTCAGTTACAAAGTAGTAATCTAATATTTTTCCAAAGGATGTGCTATCTTGACAGATCAATTTCTTCAATGCATTTGTCTTATGTCTATAGTAACGTGTACATGTTACTGGGTCCTTCCTAACAAGATAATCAATGTTGCATTCCTCAATTGTTTCAATGTACTTCTCTTTATTTCTATTGCTATGTAATTTAGTAAGAGTTTGTACTAGTGGTGTCCAAAGATGCTCTGCACTTGTAAATGTAAGAAAGAAAGTTGGAGGACCTAATTGTCGTATCATTTCAAATATATGTTTCTGCATTTGTTGATGGTAATCAATTATTATGTGTTTGAAATCTATGTATCCAATATGACTTTTTAGTAACTTTTCTAAGTTGGGCTTGTACTTAACATCTTTTGCTAACAACTTTCTTCCTTGTAATTTTCCTTTTCTTATTCGTACTGAGATGCATGACATGACCTTTTCAATGAGTATTCGCATTGTCTTGAAGAACAAATTTGTGATGTGATAGGAAAAGTGACCACTGCAGTGCATTAGTTCCCATTTTACTATTTCTTGGCAACGAAATCTTTGTAGTATATCATCGTCATGTGGATTTCCAAAGAATAGTGTTGGGAAACTCATTTCTTCTGCATGTTTGTCTTTGAATATCCCAAGTGGTCGTTGTCCCTCAGCTGGTGCTATCTCAATAAGCTTGTCTTGTAAATCATGAATTCATTGTGAAGCTACGAATCCATGTACCAAAGTTTCAGTTTTCCTTTCACTTTCTGAAATGCTATCAGTTTCACTTTTGCTATCAATGTTGTCATCATCGGATTTATTACCTTTATTGTCCAATTCAAGTATATGATTCCAATTGCTATTAATAGAAATGTTTTCAGTTTTATACAAATTTCGAGAACATAGTTCTTTAAGTGCTCTCATGACAATATGCACATGCACTTTTCATGTTTGATATGCACTCTTGTATTCTAGTCACCATTTTAATGCAATAGCAATTGTGATTGTATTGTTTATGGATTGTGGCAATGCTTTTTGGACAATGTCCATTTGAACAGGTACATTGATTATTGAACCAGTTAAGCCCATTTGTGATTGCTTCTTCCCACATTGTCTTATTGGTGCAAAGGGAATTCTCAATGCAACAAGTCTTTCTTCAAGCTCTGAAAGTCTTGTTACAGTTTGCAATGGCTTGTTACATCTTATTTGTTCAGGTGTTGCAAAGCGAGGCAACTTTGCATTCACAAGTGCTATTTTGCAAGATCCACAAATCATATTTAAATGCAATGTCTTCTATTTTCTAGATATGTTTATGTACATTTTTTCTAATTCAAGTCCAATGCTTGAGATGCTTTTTTGAAATTGCAATGTCTTGCATATTGGACATTTGGTTTTTGGTGTGTCTTCGATTTGTCGTTTGTAAATTTCTATGGGAGTACTTTTTCGTGATGAGAAATTTTTATTTGCTATTTTATCTCTATTTTGTTCAATTTTATTTGGATGATTTGTACGTATCATTTGTTTCAATTTGCGCAAGTTTATTCTATTGTTCGTGTTTTCGTGCATTTGTACTATTCTATGTTGCAAATTGCACCGATTTGTATTTTGATTTGATAGTAATGGTTCATAATGAATGTGTGATGTACTTGTTTCAAATGATAATATGTTGTACGTTTGGTTGAAATCTGTTTTTGATTGGTAGTAATTTACAATGGTTTTATTGGTAAATGACCATATTTGTATGTTTACATTAAATATGATCGATGTCCACTGGAAGCAAAATGATGTTCCCTCAACTCCTCCTTTTTCATATGGCATTGCCATATTAATTAGGTATTGTTGCCAGCCTGCAACCATTGTTTGACTTTGTAGAGTTTCATTTGTTAAGTGTTTTTCTATACAATTCAATTCATCGTTGCTCCTAGCCATTAGTGCATTGCAAAAATATTGGACAATGTAGAGTCTGAGAGATTCTTCATCAAATTCAGGTGCTATTAAATGACAAATTGAAGTAAACATGCTATTACCACATTTTGACATAGTTGTTTTTGCTATATGCAGTCCATGAATTTGCATTTCATGGACAATGGATTCATAATGGTTTTCAAGATATTTTCAAAGAGGTGACAAGGAATAATTTGGTACAAAGTTACATCGACATAATATTTTGTATAATAGGGGTTTGAAATGTCCACTAATTGGATCTGTATCATGAAACAAAATGTTTAGCGGAATTGTATCTAGATCGTGGTTGAAGAACAAATACCTTGTTTTCATTGTTAGTGACCAGACTCCAATTGGTATGTTCAACCACTTTTATAGCCACCGTATGAAAAATGTGTCTCCCCATAGGCCTCTTTCAGATTGGAAATTGCTATTAGATGCAGAAAAACGCATTCTACGAAGGTATGTCTCAACATCGTGAATTCCATGAAGTTGATATAACATGACAGGATCTAGTTCATATTGGTATGATTCTTTTTCCTTTGTGTCATTTCGCTGTAGACAATTGAGAAAATGGTCTATTATTCCATTGTGCAGTTCAATAGACGAGTAACGAAAGTACAGAAGCACTTCAAATGCATTGAACAAACAATCTCCAGGAGTATATGCAAATTGTTGTAGTCTAAAGAGACTATGGTTCTTTAAAACGATATCAATATTAGGATCTATGCGATGTTTTTTTGCTGGATGGTAGTTTTCAATATCTATGATTTTGACCATTTTTTTCTATGTATTTATTTTTCAGATTCGTATGGTGATTTGTTTACTAAGTACTATGTATCTTAGATTTTTTTTCCTCAAAGATCAGAAGAGCTTCTATAATATTTTTTGCTTTATTGAATATATCTCTATGATAATGTTTACTAGCACAAAATACTAATTTTACTATTATATTGTATCTTTGATTTCAAAACAATAAAATAAGAGAAGCAAAGTTGCAAGTAACTAGTTCCTATTTTGTATCTCTCTGTATTTCAAAAGTATCACTACAAAACAAAGAAGATGCAACGTTGATTATTGTCTCTGAAAACATGAATGTCACATACAAGCTATGTATTGTAGAAATAATTGACTCTTCTACACAATAGAAAGCATGAAATACAAATTCTATGTATATTGACTAGTAAAGCTAATCTTGCTAGTTGTAAGCAACATAGTTGTAATTACAAATATGTATGTACAGTTAGATACTTGAAGGCAACAATATGCTTCATACAAATAGCCGAACGTGAGAATCAACTTAGTTATTACAAAGCAGTCATTCCTTATGCAAGTCCCAACTTTATCGCACCAAAGCATGTACTTGCAAGTCAATGTAGCAAACATTGGACAAGATAGGTCAACACAATATGGACTAATTCTATCATTATATTTTGAAAATTTGGTGCTTACACCACTTTTTGTGATAAGAAAAAATATTCATTTCAATGATGAATAAATGTATTCTATGATGATTGCTAACAACCACACATTGTTCTATGGACATTAACAATGATGGTATATACAACAACGACATTTGGATCATCTGAAGTTGTATCTATACGACCTAGTATGACATCTAGATTTAAAGTATTGACTATTTTCTTTCCTTCGTGTTGATCTTTGACAACTGCTTATTTTTTTTTGCATATTAACAAATGTACTACATACAACAACAACATTTGCACCATTTGAAGTTGTAGCTAAACCACTTCTTACAAGGTCCACATGCAAAGTATCCAACACCTGTTTTCTTCGTTGCTTTCTTTCGACAGTCTATTTTGATATTAGCGATGTCTTCTTCTGCTATTAATTGTTGTAGCGTCTTTGAAAGTTGCATGTCACTACATTCCATCATTCCAAATTCATATATTCCATTCAATGCAGCAAGTGGCACCTAAATTTGCTAAAACATCAAGAAAAAAACAACAAATGAACTATCCAAAGGTATCAATTGACTAAAGAATAAGAGCAATACCAGAAGTTGAGACATAGTAACTTGTGCATGAATCACTAAGCTATAGCTACATAACCTATAAACCACCCTTGCCTTTGCATCTGTTCTATTTGCTACTTCTGTTTTGACTGCTCCTAGTATTGCTTTTAGTCAATCAATTAAACTAATGACTCTTGTTAGGTGTCTTGTATTCTGGAAACAATTGTTTAAAGATTAATTCTGACTAACTTTCAAATGAGGTGCTTGTATTTTCTTGTCTCCATAATATGCACAACATGCAATAATTTTTTGGAGGATACCAATGACCACAAAATAGCTTGAACTTTAATTTATTTCATGGAATTTTGTTTTTGGGATTGTCTTAACTACCCTTGGCTTTGCAACTATTCTATTAGCTACTTCTGTTTTCACTGCTCCATTTTTTATCTCCAGTTTTTTGTGTTCCAATTTCTTTCTAAAATGATGAACAATCAGCTATGTCTTGCAGCAGTCACTATTTTGTAAAACCCTCTGTGAGAGGAAGACATTGTAATAGAAATTTTTATTGCTAAGCGATAGAAGTATTTCTTTTCTCTCTCCTGTTGTCATCACATTTAATATTTGTTTCGAATTTGCACGCCTTTGGATGTTATTTAACGTCTAGCAACTCTGTATTGGACATCTTCGAATTTTGCATCATAAAGTCAAGGTCGAAGTGCTTCTACATAGAAATGATAATAATCGTGCTACTATGTTGTTCTATGAACAAGAACATAGTTTTTGAGCTGCTAAGACCGAAGCTACAAATGAAGTGAAATTTGATTCAGAAAATGATGATGATAATAATCTACATTTTTTAATGAACGTATGCTTTAGTAAACAAAGTTGTTAATATTGCAAACGGATAAGCTTCTTCGAAGGAGGAGAACTCCTCCAATATCGGAGATGATGAGATGTCGAAGTTGCATAATCTCAAATCAAATACTTTTTCATGAGCCGAAGCTACAAATGAAGTGGAATTTGATTCAGAAAATGATGATGATAATAATCTACATTTTTTAATGAACGAGGGCTTTAGTAAACAAAGTCGTTCCAAGGGAAATGACTTTGAATCCTCCGAGGCTAATACTAATGGTATTCTCATGCTAGAGACCTAACAAAATTCTGTTTTCTATGTTTTCTCTGTATGCCATAATCTTGACAAGTTCTTTTAGGAACTTTGTAAATTTGTTAAAAAGAAACGAGATTTGTAAGACGTACCAACTTTATCAAATTCGAATGGAATTGCAATTATCAATGTTCCATCCGCAATCATTTAAAAACACAATGCATAATATGTAAATTGCAGGTAGAATATCATCTACTTTGCACTCAGAATCAAAGCAAGAAAGCGAATTTAATATATGGAATTACGTAAAAGAGTAAGAGAAATTATGCCTAGCAAACCTTGCAACCGGAAGCGCACAGTTCCAGCCTGACTTGCCAAAGCTTGCTTGCACAGTGTCGAATCGCACGATAAATCTAGTTGCAGATGTGTTGAGTAGAATACAAATATTTCAACGGTCAAGAACAGAAAATCTAAAGAGCGGAAATAAGATTTACAAATCTTTAAGCAAAGTAACAATTGCAAAGTAGAAACTGGTACAAATGCCATAATTTTATGCTATTTAATTTTGAATTAATGGTTGTTGATATCAAGAGATCTACATGGGATGTCTGTGACATCGACTAGATCCTCCAACTTGCATAATGGATATGATAAATTACATATTCGATGCGGAAAACCTTATTGTTGTTATTTTTATTAATAATGATTCTATGTATAGTTAATAACATTGAAATTTGAGTTTTATTTTTTCATGTTGGTTTTCGTAGCAATATAGGTGGACAGTTGTGAGCATTTGTGCAATCAAGAAATGACCGATGATAAATGTATATTCAACATGAATTTAGTTTAAGGTAATCCTCGAAGCGAGAATAGATAAATCTGTAATTTGTGTTGTTTAATAAATTATTTAATGATGTGGATACAATGGTTCTTAAAAGTATTTTCAACCCAGTAGAAAATATATTAATAAGTAATTTATAATTTAATGAAAACTAAACAACTCCACATACCAAAATTCAATAATTTGGAGCAGCAAGTCAAAACTATGTGGATGAAATTACAAATTGAAATTTTTAAATAAATTGAAATATTTATTCTACCCGATTTAATTCTTTGTAATAATATTCAATGCCTACATAGTAATGTAACTAGAGCAATATATTGCTAATGAATAAGTTGTATAGGGTCTGATGCTTATTGCCATGCGTGGGATCAGTCAACCAAATCTTTTCATGTAGGAGCATGTAGGTTTGATGTGGATTTACTTTAATGTAATTCTTGAATTAGACAAAGATAAATCTGTAATTTATGTTTTTTAATAAATTATTTAATGACCTAGATCCAATGGTTTTTAAAAGCGTTTTTAATCAAATTTCATAGGAAAGGCAAAAATATATTAATCACTATTTATAATTTAATGAGGGCTAAACAACATCCCCAACCTAATTTCTTTTTTAAGCTTAATTTGTGTTTTAACAACGGTCTGAAACAAGTTAAATATTGATTACATTTAACCAATACCAATTACATAATAACAGTACAAAATAAATTAGTAATTAAATTAAACTAAGTAGCAAGTACTAAAAATAAAATTGAATATTTATTTAAAAAATATATATATAGTATAGAAGATGTATAAATATTATGCAAATTAAATTTATAAGAACTTCATAATATCTTAATATTATACAAAAAAATAATTGATAATAATAATTTAAGTGGAAACTTATTTTAAAAAATAATTTATTATATTTATTTATCATAATTCACTAAATTTACATTAATAAAAATTATAGAAATTAAGAGTATTTTACAATTGCAATTCAATATTTAATAGTATAAAATAATAAATAAACATAATAATATAAAATAATAAATAAACAAACTATTAACACAAATAATTTAAAGAGAAGTGGCAGATTGAACAAAATAAATATCTATATATATATATATATATTAAGTATTAAATTATAATTAACATAAGTAAAAACTTATTTTTTTAACTATAATATACTTATAATTAGTTAATCTATGGTTGAGCATTTTAAACGTGATAGATTCCAATTTTAAAGTGTTATCCATATGTTCTATTTGCAACTTCTAATCATACAAGTAATAAAAGCTCCATGCATCACAATTTTATTTATGATGTTGTTATTAGCATGTGGCTGATGTGTACTTAGTAATGCTATACATGACTGTGCGTCAGTCTAGAGAAGTTCAGCACTGATGTCAAGTACCTCGTGGATCAACTTCTCTTGTCAGTGTACAATATATAGTACAAACATAACTTAATTTACTCGTCTCGACTTACGATAAAAGTCTTTATATAATTACCTATGGGCTTATAACCTTATTTTTATTACCTATGGTTTCAACTATACTACATTTAGAATAAAGCATATTTGAAAAGTAAAGTTAATGTGACAAGACTTGAACGTTGTTAATGTCATATTAATTGGAAAGGGTTATAACCTTCAATGGACAAGCTTCTGTACAACACTAATAAAGTGAACTGCCCAGACTCAGATGCATTTCTATGCACGGGAAATGAAAAGCGAATTAGTTAAAATAGCAAGTTGAACAGAATTAATAGGGCCATAAAAATTGGCACGAAACACTTAATGAGATAAGATCCCGAGAAATATCAAAACCATTAAATTGATATAATTAGCCACAGTGCAATTAATACTCATCGCTGAAATATGTCAGAGGTGTGGAGTTCGAAAACTGTCAAACTGCGAAGTTAATCTACATATATACGAAAATGGTATAGTTTAGTTCAAATATAACTAATTTAAGTAATAATCATCAACAGATTAATGTTTTAAGAATTATTCACTATAATTATTTAACATAATCCCAATTACTAAAATTATTTTTTTAAAATCACAATTTTAAATATTATTATTTATATTAGACTTATTTAACATTTCAGCAAATTTCAATCCTAATAATTTTTTTAAAATATTTTTTTAAAGTTTTTATAATTAAAATAAATAATAATACAAAAATGATAAAGTTTAGTTAGAACATAACTTAATTTAAATTTTAAATTTCTATAATTGCATTTTCTGTTATTACTTGTATACACTGCTGTTGTGTAATATTATATCATAGAATTTCAAATATTTATTGCAAAATTATGATGTTACAAAAGCGTAGTGGTATATCGCATGCTCACAAGGTAGTAAATGGTATTTTTATAATATGTACGATAAACCTATGGAGAAGCCACGTAGCAATCGGAAATCGACGAATCCTTGTAATAAATTTTAAAATTCACTTTTGATCTTTTGTGATGCGATGAATAAATATAAAGGAAAAATAACAATCGCATCGCAAGTTTTCAATGGTGCGCAAGATAAATAGAATATGATTCATGCTGATAAAACGTTTTTTCCAAATTCCAATCGCATCGGAGATTTAAAATGAAGTGGACTGGTACAATATATCTTCGAAAATCCGATTGCGATTGAGCACAATCGCATCGGAATTTTGCAATGAGAGGAATGCAATGTTTAATATTTTTCCCGAGACGTGTTTTTAATAAATCGCATCGCATTGTTATAAATAGAAAAAATGCAATACTTAATATTATTCCAAAATGCGATTGCGATTAAGCCCGATCACATCGGAACTTCTCAAAGCAATAAAAACTCTTTAAAATAACTTTTCCGAATTTCCGATTGCGATTTACTATTCATTTTAACATATTTCTAAGTATGAACCGCGCACATCGAATTAATACAAAAAAGAAATTGTGATTGAGCGCAATCGCATCGGAATTTTCCAATGAGATGAATGCAATGTTTAATCTTTTTGCCGAGACGCAATTGCGATAAATCACATCGCATTGTTATAAATAGAAAAAGTGCAATACTTAATATTATTCCGAAGTGCGATTGCGATTGAGCATGATCGCATCGGAACTTCTCAAAGCAATAACAAATCTTTAAAATAACTTTTTCAAATTTCCGATTGCGATTTACTATTCATTTTAACACATTTCTAAGTATAAATTTTTTCTAATATGTTCGAAATATATTAAAATGTCTTTTAACTCATCAGATGGGTAAGTTTTTAAAACTTGTAAACTTTGTGAATAAAATGTGATATGCATCTTTTTATTTATGGAAAATATATAAAAAGGGGACTTATTTTTAAATGGAATTTATTCTAAAGATTTAAAAATGGGGAGGGTTGTTGTACAATACAACAATTGGGGAAGAAACAGTTATCTCTGAAAAAATGAAATGAATACTATATTTCAAGTAAGCAAAAATTTCTAAAGATAATGAAAATTTTTCTTAATATAATTCAAATAAAATCTAATTATGTAAAAGAATAAAAATAAGTTACAATTTCTTTCTAATTCTTCAAGGACTAAAACATTTTTTGTGTTATCTCAAGCTTTGACTAGTTGATAATAAGTGGATTTTCTCAAGTTTAGCTTATGTAATATATCCTATTGTCACAACTATTGCTTCTGCTGCAAGAAAATGTTCATAGTCCCGACATGGTTACCTTTTAACTATTAACTATTCATACACCAAATCTGGTAATGATGAATTGATCAATGAAATCAATAATTATGTCAGAGTTGGCTACCTTTAGAGGAATTGCTTTTACTCATTTTGTGAAGTAATTTGTTGCTGTGAGAATGTACTTATGCTACTTGGAAGAATGAGGAGTTATCTCACCAATAATATAAAGCCCCCATTGCTCAAATGGTTCTTCAATGTTTACTGGCTGTAGAGGAAAAGTTGGCTTCCTCTGCCTTCCACTAGCAGTTTGGAAAATCTTGCACTTTGTCACATAATCATAGGAATCTTTAAAAAAGCTAGGCCAATAATATCTAGCATGGATGATTTTGTGGACTGTGGTATTGTCTCAAAAATGACCTCCTGCTGGTCCATCGTGTAGTTCCTGCAAAGCCTTCTTTGCCTCGGTCTTTTCAAGACATCTTAGTAAGATTGAATCATAATTTTTTCTGAATAACACATTATCAATCATTTCATATTTAGTAGCTTTTAATCTTAAAGCACGTTTATTCTTATAGCTGACATTAGAAGGACCATACCCATTTTTCAAGCAAAATTTCAGATCAGCATACTGAGATTCAGAATCTATAACACTTATCTGACTCATTGAGTTAGCATTGATTAGATCTTGATTTTCTGATATATTATGAGCTCTTGTTAATAATCTGCAAAAACCTTGTGCTCTAACAATCTTTGCTAGTTTAATGTCAATACCATATTCTTGCAAGGCTTTCAACCAATTAGCCTTTTTTTCTCCTACTTATTTTTGAATCAGTAATTGTCTTTGTATGAAGCATATTATTTCCTTCAAGATGCTATTATGCTATAGTGCATATCTAACTATACATACATATCCGTAATTATAACTATGTTACTTACAACTAGCAAGATTAGCTTTACCAATCAAGTCACATACAATCTGTATTTCATGCTTTCTACTGTACACAAAAGTGAATTATTTCTAGAATACATAGCTTGTATGTGAGATTCATGTTTTCAGAGACAATAATAAACATTGCATCTTCTTTGTTTTGCAGTGATACTTTTGAAATACAGAGAGATGCAAAATAGGAACTAGTTACTTGCAACTTTGCTTCTCTTATTTTACTGTTTCGAAATCAAAGATACAATATAATACTAAAATTAGTATTTTGTGCCAGTAAACATTGTCATAAAGATATATTCAATAAACCAAAAAATATTGTAGAAGCTCTTCTCATCTTTGAGGAAAAAAAATCTACGATACATAGTACTTAGTAAACAAATCACCATATGAATCTGAAGAATAAATACATCGAAAAAAACGGTTGTAATCATAGACATTGAAAACTACCATCCAGAAAGAAAACATTGCATAGATACTAATAGTGATATCACTATTCTTTGGAGATCCACGTGACGATGATATACTACAAAGATTTTGTTACCAATAAATAGTAAAGTGGGAACTAATGCATTGCAGTGGTCACTTTTCCTATCACATCACAAATTTGTTCTTCAAGACAATGCAAATACTCATTAAAAAGTTCATGTCATGCATCTCAGTATGAATAAGAAAAAGAAAATTACAAGCAAGAAAGTTGTTCACAAAAGATGTTAAGTACAAGCCCAACTTAGAAAAGTTACTAAAAAGTCACATTAGATACATAGATTTCAAACACATAATAACTTCTCCTGATTACCATCAACAAATGCAGAAACATATATTTGCAATGATACAACAATTAGGTCCTCCAAATTTCTTTGTTACATTTACAAGTGCAAATCATCTTTGCACACCACTAGTACAAATTCTTATTAAATTACATAGCAATAGAAATAAAGAGAAACACATTGAAACAATTGAGGAATGCAACATTGATTATCTTGTCAGAAAGGACCCAACAACATGTACACGTTACTATAGACATAAGACAAATGCATTGAAGCAATTGATCTGTCAACATAGCACATTTTTTGGCAAAATATTAGATTATTGCTTTGTAAATGAGTTCCAAAATAGAGATAGTGCACATGAACATGCTCCTATATGGACAAAAAATGCTCTAGTATATGGAATTAATATTAACTTAGAAATTTAAACTTCTTGTATAACTATATAACTACTAGCACAAATCACCTTGATCCAGAACTTGTAAAGATACATGAACATCATCATGCCAAAAGCTATAAAAAAAGAAAAGCATCACAGTGTAGATACAGATTTCCAATGCTACCAATGAAAAGAACAAGGATTCTTGAACCAATTACTTCGGTACATGGTTCAATAAATGAAAAAGTTTTGTCCTTGAAAAGCACCTTAGAGAAAAAACACTATGACAAATTAACTAGTCATGAAGATTTCTTAGATGAATTCCAGTTAACAGAAACTGCTTACATCGAAGTAATACAAAGTACATTAACACAAGCAATGGCATTCTTGCAATGAAAACCATCAGAAATATGAAATAATAGCTTTGCATACAATATGCCACACCTATGGAATGCAAATACAGATGCTCAAAATGTTCTAAGTGCATATGCTGCAGTTTCATATTGCACTTCATATATGACCAAAGTTGACAGATCTATGACAAATGCATTCAAAAGGATACGAAAACAACATGAAAAGAGCAAAATTGATGCTATTCAAATGATGCAGTCTCTACGCAATGCTTTGCTTAACCTTCAACAAATTTAAGCTCAACAAGCAGTCCACATAGCTGTATCTTTACCATTGAATCATAGTTCATGAAAGTGCAACTTTATAAACACAGCACCAATAGACAAACTGACATTTATACTTAAACCAACCACTCTTCTGAAACAAATTCCTGACAACTCTGAAGATGTTATGTGCAGTTCTATAATTGATGTGCTCTTAGAATGGCTTTCAGATTTAGATTTATCTGCCATTCATAGCTTTGGTCCTCCTCCTAGTCCCAAAAATCTTGAAGCCTAGAAAATTAGGAAATTTAACAGAGAATATCATATGAAAAAAGAAATTAACAGTGAATAGATAGAATCTAGCAATTACAACACAAAATCAACTCCGACCTACAGAAATGCAACTCTTAAAAAATAATTCCGCACAGAATCACCAGATGTGACCCTTTATAAAAGAATATAGAAGTAAATCTAGTACAAAAATGTAATCTCCAAGTCAAAAAATGTTACAAATTAAGGACCCCTTTCTAAATGCATGAAAGGGGTTTAAATAGGTACTCAATAAAACAAAATAACTAAAACTATTCCTACAGTTTATCTAAAATAAAATATCTTAAACTAAAATGTGAATTTGTAGTAGACTAGCTCATTAATCATCGATTGAGGCTGATGAACGAAGATGGCAGACATTGAGCATATCTTCGACTTCTGTTGGCTGAGTCATTTTTGAATGTAACTGTCCAGCGTATGTAGCATCAGAGAATTTAGGAATGATACATTGAATAGCATTCGAAAGGAATTTGATGGCCATCTGTTCACTGTGTGGCTTGATCAGATAAGACCACATATTATCCCATGAAATTCCTTGAAGTTTGCTAATTTTTTTATTTTTATCGATTATCTCTTTCTTCCACCTAGAATCAACTTCTTTTACTTTAGGTAACTCACCTGGAATACAATCTGAGATCAAATTCATAGCGTATAGGTTTTCATTAATCAATTGTGTTGTATTATTCATTAAAATTTTAACCCTTGATGTGGCTCTTTCTAATTTCATTAACTGTTGTTCCCATTCCATAAATAGAATTTCCTCGTGTCTCTCTTCAATTCTAGGAAGGCTAGCTTTTTTTCCTTGCTCTGTATCCTGCCATGAAAGAAACTCAGAAATTTTATCATCAACATCTTCAATTTCTTGCCTAAGAGTGACTGATTTATCTATCAAAGACGATGTAATTTTGTACAAAGGCTCAATTTGTGTCAAATTTAAACAAAATTCATTTAACTGTTGAGATAGCAGTTTGTTCATTTCAAGAGCTTCAGTAATAAATTGATCTAGCTTGGGATACTCCTTGAACTTGTCCATTTCTAATTGGAACATTTTTTCCTGTTCAACCTTTGAATTTCTCTCATTTGTAAAAGATTTTTTAGCTTTTTTACTACTTGAGTCAACTCCTGTTGTTTGCTCAAGGCTTGTTCATCAATATTTTTATTTTCAAGGCTAAGTTGCTCTTCTAGTTCTTTAGCTCTAAGTTCTGCATCCTGTACCTGCTGTTCCAACTGAATTATCTTTTGTTGATCACCTGCAACCTGTTTTTCAATCATAGCAATTTGCATATCCTTTTGTTTTACTAGCTGTGAAACTTCGGAAGCTTTTTCTATAATAGTAGCACTATAGGCACCATCATACTGAGACAATTTGGTGAGATCCTCATATGGATCCACCTCAGCATTTTTATAAACAACATTTAGACATTCCCCTTGTGATGCCAAAAGAGCATCTTGATCTATTTTCCTCCTTTTCCTTTGTTTTCTTACCACAGCCCTATGTTTGGGACTCTAGAATATATCTAAAGGAGGAATTTCTTCTATCTTTAGCATAATTTCTCCAGTGGGGTTTTCAGGAATGATTTCCACATCCTGATCTTTGGGATCGTCAACTTCAGGATTTTTTTGCAATCCTATCTATTGTGCAAATTGTTGATATTGATTTAAAAAATGAGAAGAAACAACCAATTCAGTATCTACTTGTCCTCCCAGTTGAGAAACTGCATCATTCTTGGATGCCTGTTCAGTGTTTTTACTTTCTGTACTTCCCTTTTCAATATGTACCTGGGCATCAATTCCAATGTTCCCTTTTTCTGCTTGCACTAAAGCTTTCTGTGTATATTTTTGAGAAGTTGTTTTTGTTTTGGCACTGTCAGCTTTACTGTTGTCATCCTTTTTCCCTAAAACAGGATCAACTCATTCTACTTCTTTATGAGAACTATTTCCTGCTTGTTGTGATGCTTTCTCCTATATGGGAGCTCTCAACTCATCAAGAGGAAAATTAAGTAACCTTTGGCTTCTATACAACAAAAACTTTTTCAATTCCTTGGCATCTAATTTGGACTTGGCTGAATCAAAGACTTGGGATATATCATCCATGGAAACAAATAAATCATCAAAAATGTCCGGTTCATGCTCAAATCGGGCAATCGAAACAGAGGTAGTAAAATCATGCGCCACTTTCCTTGGGTAGTAAAATCAGATCGGAAATTTTCTAAAACTTGATATGTTTTTTTTTGCTACTGTTGAATGATGCAATGTGATTCGCCCAATCGCAATCGCAAATCGCAAGTTCTTATGTCTTCAGCCGATTGCAATGGCAAGTCTCGGACTCGATAAGTTTTATAACGCAAATTTATTTTCCATATTTGGTTTAAGTTTTTTCACGTTCAGCGGGATCCACAGTTGCAAAAGGTTCATTTGATATAGATTTATTATTTTATTCTTTACTACATTAATTTAAAAAAATATAACTTTAATATCCGCTTTAAAATAATGCAGACTACGCATATAATATGCTCTCATATTCTAACCCCAACGCTAACCTTTGAAAAGTTCGAACGCCATAGCTTTATAAACCTTTCTTTTCTATTTGCCGATGCGATTAATCACAACTCAATGCTTTCGATTGCGATTAATGCATTTGCCAATGTTCTGATGCGATGCCTTTCCTCCGATGCGATTGATGCATTCGCAAATGTTCCGATGCGATTAATGCCTCTTAAGCCCGAACTTCAAACACATATAAATCACAGTCCATAAACACATCGGCTCCGCAATCGCCATCGGGACTTTTATTAATATGTTCTGCTGTTATGATTTTCTCCAATGCGATTCGTGAAGGTCCCACAAGGTTAATAAATTCTTCTGTCCATTCGATTTATTACAATCTATGCATTTTCCTATGGTTTAAAAATCAACACCACTCGTCGGGCCCACGATGCATTATACCCTACCTTTATATATCGCGCACCAACTATGATATATGAGCATACGCACAGATATGCGTGTTATTTGACATACCACAATGGGCCGCTCGTACGGGGAAAATGCATTCAGCACTGTTTCGTTATTTTGCTTAATGCGACTCCAGATAAAGTACAAGACCTACGGGATAGATATAAATGTTTTTGTAATGGCAGTACAAATAATGGTGATAAAATCTAGGGATTTTGCAATAACAAGTGAAAGTTTTTGGCCAATTAAATAACAGATAATTCAAGTTAAAATAATTAAAATAAATGAACAATAATAAATCTTATAGTAAACCATGGAAAAAAAAAATTAAAAAAAATGAAAACATATGTCTAATCAAAATAAATTAATGTCACAATCAAAAAAACCCATGGGTAGTATCATGATACAATAAAAATAAAGGAAATGAAATCTAATTTTTATACATAAACCTGTTATTATCAATCATTTTTTAATTGGTATATAAACATAGCGTGTCATTTTGTTCGCCACCACACCAATTTATTTAACTCTACTTCAGTAAAAAAATATATTCTTGGGTTTCCATATTATTGCATAATCATAAACAAAATGAATTGGTTGGCGGAGTTGTAGTTGATGACAACTCTACCTTATTATTAAAGAAATCACAAAATCAATATAAATGACGACGAATTTCGTTACACAGATTTCCATGGAATTTATATACTTGTAAAAGAACTACACAGTGGTGATCACCTTGTAGAAAATTTTCCAACGTACATGATGTACTTTCACGTCACAGATAAGATCCCCCTAATTCAGGAGATATCTTTTTATTTTGTATAAAAATTTGAAATATCTGTATAATAAATGAAAGAATAAAAAATATCTGTTTAATGATGAATGAAAGAAATTGCTCAGCAGCTTCGGATTACCAACCCCAAGTACGTGACAGTGGAGGCAGAACTGCCGCCACAAACTGTGCTGACTTCTCCTGACCACAACCCCACAACCTTCGCCTGTCACGGTGTACTCTAAAGAAAACGCGTTCGTGCGCTGAGTTTAAACTTTAAAGTCGACGAAAGCGATACGGTTAAAAGATGTCGCGTGATGCCATTAATAGTCAATACCATCCACCGAACATTTCAAAATCCCTGCGATGCACATGCTGGACATGCTAAGGAGAGGATGATCTGGTCGTCTGAATCTTTCCCTGCTTTCCAACGCAATGTCGCCGGCTTCATCGTGGTGTAAGGAGCCACTCTGTTGATTCTGTACCAAAAATTTCATCCGTTGAGTACATATTTGCCTACTCGGTCATCTAAATTTACACTGAAAATTATTATCAGTAAATAATTTAAATTGGAATTGCTATTCAATCTTCTGAATATACATAATTTTTTTAGATGATCTAGAGTTTCTTTACCTCTCCTTTCGCTTTTGGAGGAAGCGTTGCACGGATAATTTGGGGACAATTTCCAGGCCTGCGCGCGAAATAGGAAACAATGTTAAAAAGCAGTTTTCAATCTTTAAATTCTTTTTATAAACTTTCACATTCTGTCCAATAGTATAAACCAATTTATCAGAATAAAATACTTTACGATCCGCGTCTGACCTTCGGGAAGCCTTTCCGGCTCTTTATCGGCGTTCGATGCAGGGTTGGAAGGAAATATCTGTTTGATTTTACTGATATTAATCTGAGGTGTTCTTGTCCTGCTCGAGCTTACAGAGTCGGCAAGCCTAATAATGGCTTCTGCCTGCCACGAAAATAATGAAATAAGTCTGCGATCAATTAAATAACGCCAAGAGGACTAAAGATGGAACCGTTTTGTCAAAAAAATATATGCGAAATTTTCTGTCAATGTGTTAAAATTTTTAATAGGTCTGCGATCAATGAAATAACGCCAAGAGGACTAAAGATGCAACCGTTTTGTCAAGAAATAGATGCGAAATTTGCTGTCAATGTATTAAATTTTTTGCTCGGATCAAAATAATACCTTCTCAGTCGGGACATTGTAAACATTCACCATTCCGTTATAAAAAATAACGAACTGACCTCTGGACTGATGCTCGGGAGATTTTGCTGGAACTGATCTGCTGCATATAGTGCAAGACATAAAGTTAGCCTTATCCAACATTTAAGCTCGCTCCGCTATCAAGAATTCGAAAATATATAAAATTACATATGTCTGGACATGAAAATACCTGGAAACCGGATCAGTTTGGCTGATTGCAAAAGGCATGGTGAAATTTCTTTCTGGAACTAGAGTGTTTGAACCGAAATCGGTGCTTACGGGAAATAATTCCATGGTTTCCGCGTGATTGAATTCCTCAGAGCGTCCATCAAAGCCCTTGGTCGGCTGATGATTGACATAAGCCAAATCGCTTTGCTTGTCTTGTGTAAGTCCGATCGACGAAAGCACCTTTTGCATCATCTGCGGTTTTACCCGCGACAGAACTTGCACTGTTGCATTCATAAAAAAATACATACAAAATCAGCCAAAATATTCTGCCAAAACAAGAACAAAAGACAAATTTAAGGAAAGACTGCATATTGCACGAGCCGATCTGAAAATAAAGCAGTGAGACAAATTCAAGGCGTTTGTAAAAGAAACCATACATCTTGCCTTGGCTAGCTGTTTTCCAGGGCCGAATTCCAAATTATTACTTCCATTTACGCCTGTTCCATTTGATTCAGAGGCGTTCTGAATTCGCACAATCTCGAAAGCTACAGATGCACTTGGCAACATAGCTGGCAGACTGAATTGTTCCTATAAACCACCAAAATTTCCACTGCAACCTACCTTATTTTAAGCTCTGATACTCTTGCGATCAATCAAAGCGCCGATGAAATGTAGATTATTTTGCGGTTCATAAGATGATAAATATTTTGGCAGGTAGGGACGCTAATCGGAAAAAGGTGTGCAGATGAGACGGCCTTGCAAGTTACAGGTGTATATTTCGCATGTGCTCATCATCACTAATAGCAAACTAAATACAGGGGCATTAACTGCTCTAAAAGTAAAAGCCACGTTAATGTTGTGGAGTCTGGTCATATAAACCACAGCCCTTCCAAAGTCCGGAACGTTTATGGCGGACGAACAGAAAAATCTGTGCAAGTTTGACGAACGGTTTCATCGGTTTGCTAACTGTGCACATGGAGGGATTATTGCTTGCTATTAAGTTTAATGGAAAAATAGGCATGAGTTGGTCGTGACGGGAAATGAATTGTAGCCCGTTGGCGGTGATTGGAAAAGAACGGTTCTACTATTATCTGTGGCGCGGCGTGCCTTAGAATTAGTAGTCTAAATTATGGAAATTTTGACCAGATTTTAATAAAATTTAGTATGGAAATTTAGTAGTAGCAATTTTTTTTATCAAATTCAAACTACTTTTGAGTCTGGACCATCGGAACCATTCTCCCGGAATATGTCATTTGTCACCGCAGTACTGGCCAATTTTACGCGCATATGACAGATGTTATTTCTTGCATTTCCTGACATTCCGGAGTGTTGGACGTTCGGTAAGAGAATAATGGGAATCAGTATGGCTTGCATTTCCTGACATTCCCGAGTGTTGGATGTTCGGTGAGAGAATAATGGGAATCAGCGTTGGAATCTCATTAATTCGATGGTTTTGAAAATTTCTGTCATTTATTTTTACAAATGTAATAAAAATTGTGGAATGTTTATAGTTTTGACGAATTTCGAACAATATTTAATAGGTAAGTTCTGGTCATTTTTACTGTTTTAACGACCTTTACTTTTAACAAAGAAAAATGTTGACCAAAACTTTCAGGCATATGCTCGTCGAATCCCATTCGGTAGTGCGAAGAAAGTTCTTCTAAAATGCCATGGTTTTTTTTATTTTAATTAGTTTTTCTAAAATCTTATAATTTATTATTTTAATTAACATTTAACTAGTAATTTTGGTAGTGCGAAGAAAGTTCTTCTAAAATGCTATGGTTTATTATTTTAATTAGTTTTTCTAAAATCTTATAATTTATTATTTTAATTAACATTTAACTAGTAATTTTATTCAACTTAGATAGATATATTTATAAAATTATAAAATTTATAATTTATAATTTATTAGTAAAATCAAATAAATAATAATTAATATATTAAATTGGAGTTGTTTAACTAGACCGAGGAATTGTCTCAACGGCCAAACTTCACTTGAATCCGAGCCAAAAAAATTTAAGAAATCTTACAGTAATATTGTTTGAATCATGATTTTGATGGTGGAAATGGATTCAGCACCATAAAAAACCTCTAACACACTCAAAATATTAAAGTTTGATAGTTATAATGTGGATTTACAAAAATCCCTGTCGAATTTTCTTAAAATATTACCAAAATTTCCATAATTTTCAGGGCGAAAAAGAAATCTAGTTAGACTAAGACTATTAGATTTTTATTTTATTTTATAATTATATAATTATTAAATTAAAAAAATTATAATTTAATTTTTATAATCAAATAAATAATAATGGATTTATTAAATTTAAAATTTTTATTATATATAACAGTAACAAAGTCTACTTTTAATAATGAAATATGTTGCCCAAAGCTTTCAGGTCACCAAATTTCGAAAGTTCTTTTTTTTAAAATTCTATAGTTTATTGTTTTAATTGGTTTTTTCTAAAATTCTATATTTTAATTAACTAGTAATTGTACAAAACTTGCAAAGATATGTTTATAAAATTATAAAATTGAAAAATTTGTATTTTATTTTTATAATCAAGTAAACACGCAATTGCACCATATGTTACAAAGAAAATGCCCTAAGGTTGTAGTATAGGAAAGAATAGCATATAAGAAAGAAGAGGTAGTAGGAACTTAGTTGTAGTATAGGAAATAATAGCATATAATAAAGAAGAGGTAGTAGGAATTTTCTCGGCTCCAAGTGATCCTCTAGAATAAGGGGTGGAGAATTATGTTTATTGGACCTCAAATCAAAATATCCATATTGGGTAATTGATGTGGAACAATTTCTTTGTTATTAATTGCATGTAAGATGTGTTTTTCCATAATGAATGACACATTTTGGCCAAAGTACTCAACACCTCTATATGACAAAATCTGCATGTTTATTTTATTTTCTGAATTAAGGATGCACTTGGTTTTTATGACCAAGTTGGGCAGACTTCACCCTTCCAGGAA
Organism: Pinus albicaulis; assembly: GCA_034641835.2. NCBI lineage: Eukaryota > Viridiplantae > Streptophyta > Pinopsida > Pinales > Pinaceae > Pinus > Pinus albicaulis. Next base: position 245,634,125 of record CM076575.1, on the reverse strand, counting down.
ATTATTTGCTTCCTGTGACATGTTGTACTTCATAAGAGACTACTAAGACGCATAGAGTTATCTTGATCGTAAATTTTATGGATAAGAGACATTTGGGCCCTTTTTAACCCTTGGGGATGATTAATAATCTCAGTTCAGATAATTTATATCAATAAATTATCTACAATCATATTTCCATAATTCCTCTTTGAACAATCATATTTCCATAATTCCTACTTATTTGAAAATTTTCACCTCAATCAAAATAACAAACATCATGAAGACCAAAAAGAAGAAGAAAAAATCAACTCATAATCAGAGAATATAGCTACTTCTTTAAGGATCATAATTCAAGACTTTAGTGCCTTTTAAAGATCATTTAATTTCCCATCAAATAAAAAGCGACAATCAAATTTTGCACTGACAAGAATGGGAAGAAATTTTAAATGTAATAACTCCCTTCCCTAGTGTAGTACATTTTTGTTTTGAAATGAAATTATTTTCGCAATCTTTTAAATAATACATTCCTCCCCAAGTGACCCTTTAGAGATACCTTTTTTTTCAACTCATTGCAATAGGTAAGTGTCTTTTGTCTAGTATTTTCTGAGTTATTGAATTTAAGGGTAGAGGTAAAGAGACTACTAGACAAAAAAAGCAAAGTGACTGAATGTCAAATGAAAATAACATTGACGAATCTCTTCTGATTTTCTCATGTGGACCTTCTTCAATTGATGAGGTAGTAGGAACTTTCTCCTCCAGAATAAGTGGTGGAGATTTATGTTGAGTGAACTACTACTCATGTAACTTTGACTCCTCCTTACAATTGGAATTTTTCTCTTCCCATAACTCTATCTCAAGTTATAATTCTAGCTTTCTCTTGTTTATGAATAAATTGTCTCTATATGACTATTGTCTGTCTCTTTTTGAGCGCTTGCTTGAATAAGTGACATAATGTAGCTCATCTAGATTCCAAAATCATTGAGTAACCCTTTTTCTGAAGAGTCCTCTTTTGTATTTAATTATGCTATTTGGTCCTCCACAACCTTGTCAATGTCGTTTCCTTCTAAAGAATCATACATTCTTGATAAATATCCATTGTCCCGCTTTTCTTCTTCCATATACTTCAGATCTAAATGAATGGAACATGAGATAAGATTCGTGACATTTTCCAAATTCCAATATTTTTCATTGCACTTCTCATGTGTATCAGGGAAAATGGATTCCATACATTCAACGTTATGCCTTTTTAGGGCTTGTTGTAAGGTTGGAAGCTTCTCTTCACCATGTCTTCTTTCTTCTGTATCCTTGACTTTGATACAAACAATTGTTATGGACCCCTTTAAAGGTAAATTTAGTGTTATTTAAGAAATGTGAATTTTGAACATTCATCATTATTGCTCAAGATAAATCATGTCCTGAAATAATTTGGAAATTTAAAAAAGATCACATATTTTAAAATTTTCATTATTAATTTAATTTTTTTATATATTAAGAAATAATACTCATGAGTTATAAAATAATTGTAACATAAATAATATATAACAAAAAAACCATGTATTTTTTTAATAATAAAATAGTTGTAACAAAAATAATACAGAACAAGGAAAAATATGTATATTTGGATGTAAGAAAAATTAGATACATTGTATTAAGTAAAATTTTAAAATAATAATGGTTATAAACATTTAAAAATAATTTTATTAAATAATTAGTTTAGATCCAGAGTTAATATCGATTTAGGCCATCTTAGTTCCCCCCTATAAAGAAACTACATTCCACATGAATACCATGGGCTGTATTTATAGTTTATCATTATTTTATTTTATTATTTTTATTTTTTATTGTATTTTGACCTACTTAAAATGTTCATTACATTATGTCAATCTTTTTATTTAATTTACACTTATTTTTAATTCACATAGTCAAAATGTTAAACATGACATTACAACCTTTCTATCATACTTTGTTGGAGAGCATAGTAGCACAAAAATGTAATATTTAAATAGATAAATAGTTATTTTCCTTTTTTTATATTGTTTTTTATCCATGTAATATAAATTAATTGGTTTTTGTGGAGTTTAATTTTATGATATAAATTTTATTATAAATAAAAAAACTTATGCTTATGTACCCAAAAATTTAATGTTTTTGTATTTTATAATATTTTTTTATTCATTAAACTAATTTATGTTAAATCTAGTTTTATTAAGTTATTAATTTAAATTTTATTAAAAAATTGAGGTTAAAATCTAACAAATTTTTAATATCATCATTTTAACTTAAAAGTCACCAAAACCTAAATTCAATCTAACTTATTGAAAAGAAAAAGAAATTAACATTATAAAAAACATTTATAAAAATATTTATTTGATCTAATGGCCTAAAACATTTCAATCGTCTAACATTTGATCCAATGGATCAATAGAGGAGTTGTTTTCAAATAGTGACGACTTACGCGGGTAATAATAATTGATATATTAAATTTAATTTTTTTTAGGTTATTATATATATATAATTGTTAAATTGAAAAATTTGTACTTTTATTTCCATAAGCAAGTAAATAATAATTGATATATATTAAATTTGTTTTATTTATTTATTTATTTTATAAAGTCGGTTGCTGATTATATTCCAAAAAATAGGGGAGCCACAACTCCATTACATCTGAGTTAAAAAAAGTGTGACAAAGGAGGGGTATCACACCAAAAACCCAACCTCCTGGAAGGTGACTGCTATTACTATACTTAACACCTAACTTTTTGTAAATCCTGACAAAGTGAAACAACATAACAATGAATTTAAAAGACATTGGACATAATAGAAAGGTTGTCCCTAGCCTTGCAGGAAGAATGGGGTAAAGTTAGCCCCTTTGGATATGCTGCTCGTTGGAGTTATCAGGAGTCCCGAGGTTGTTGTCCAAGTTAGTGTTGGTTGCATTGTTGGTGCTTGTGCTTGGCATGGTTCTTTTTTCCATCATGTAGCAGAGGCGTTCCATAGCTTCTTCAATATGTGTGCAACGATTGCTGATTCCTCTCAGTTATTTTGTAAGGGAATGAGCTTTGTATTGGAGAAAGTTAATTTCTGCGACATGCTTCTCCTCGGTGATCTTGAGTTGTGCCTTTATCTGCTTCAATTCTACTTGCATGTCAGAACAATTAAAACAATTCTCACCTTTTCATATTGACTATAGGTAGCGAAGATTGAAGAGAAACAATAGTAGGAGGAGCGAGGGGAGGGAAGGATCTGAGATCCGACATATGCAGGGAAGGTCCATGAAAGACGTTGCAGGAATATAACAACGTTACACAGGCAGGAGGCACAAGAACGCCGAGGCCAGAGGGGAGAGAGCACCAAAAAGGGGTGGGAAAGGATGAGCACCGAGTCATAGCGCCGAAGAAAAATAAGGGGAGAGTGAATGATATAGAGGAAAATGAAGAGAAATAAATAGGGGAGATGAAGGAGGGGAGCGTGAAGAGGGAAGAGGAGATAAGGAGAGGAGAGGGGGACAGAGTCACAAGACAGGAGAGGCGGGAGGGATGGTCATGATAAGGGATCATAAATGAAATTGAGAAGGCACCGATATTGTAGCAAGTCATCATGACAATGGAGGACATGGGCAAAATCAGGGGATTGGGGTGATTTGAGAGGTACCTTGAGATAAGAGAAGACTAGGGGGTTTGGAGCAGGTTGAGCTGGCCAAAGTGTCAGTTTTTTTGTTATTTCCTCTGAGAATGTGATATAATACTATATCCCCAATGCTCTGAGCCAGAATGTGGTTTCTAAAAAACATTTTTGATTTTGAGCTTCTTAATAAATTGGAGACCTTGCATCAGGCCATATGCTTCCGCCTTGTTGTTCGACATCAGGCCCAAGCCCCATTCGACGGAAGCAATATGATTACCATGTTCGTCCATGATGAGCCCCCTCGAATGAGCTACCCTAGGATTTGATTTTGATGCACCATCAAAGAAGAGCTTGGGTCGATGGATACCATTGAGCCATTCTAAGAATTCCTTCTCTTTTAGTCTTACCTTCCACTGCTCGTTATAATTGGGCTGCCTTGCTGGAGGCCTTTGGTAATTAGGGAGGTGGTCAAGCACACATCTGAAATTTTTTCTTTCCTCAACTTGCATGTCATTAACATTGAAGTAGCTATTGTTCTTTGCAAGGATGGCTTCAACAGTTAGGCTCGAGGTCTTACTCTGCACTTTTCTCACACAAGATTTTTGATCTCGGAAGATGAATTTGTTTCTCATAAGCCATATATTCCAAAGGAGGACATAAGGCATAGTGTCCCAAATTCTTTTGATTAGCCTTTTTTTCTTTTTTTTGCAGGGATGTTTCTTTTTCCACATAGCTATGGAGTCTATAATAGAGGTATTTTCTTCGATCTCCATAATAAAGGGAGAAGTGAGGAATTTCCAGCAGTTTTGAGCAAAGGGACAGTCAACAAAGAGGTGTTGTATAGATTCCTCAAGAAAATTACAAAGGGAACATCTGGAGGCCCCCTGGATGCCTTTATTTTGCGGGTTATCTATTGTCAAGATCTTCCCCTTTGCTAAAGTCCAAATGAAATTTTTTATTTTGGGAAATGCTTCTAATTTCCATATATGCTTCCAGGCATCGCATGATGGAGAGGATGAGAGTTCACCACGAAGGATCTCATATCCTGCTTTGATAGAGTAGGATGACCCAGTCAGGTCCCATATGAAACTGTCTTCTTCTCCCATTGTCAGGGAAGCAGCACCATTGAGCATACTCACAAGATTTGATCTGTCATTATGGAGATGTGGAGGAAGGTTTGGAAGCATCCAACCATCCCAAATACGATTGGCTTCGTTCCAGCTAGAGATTTGATTTAGTATGTTGATTCCAAGCCCTTGGAGGTGGTGTTGAATGCAAAGGAATCCAAAATCATTTTCAAGGGGTGGCTTCCCCATGGTATTGTCTTTCCATATGTCAATGTTGAGGCCCCCATGAGGAACTTTGGATATGTGATCACGCAGGAAGGCAACAAATTTGTTGCAAAGGGACCAAATGCGGGAGCATGGCCTGTTGGGAATAGATTAATCAGTAAGCGTTGTCTTGGGGTAGAGAGGTATTTCTACTCCATAACTTATTTCCGTCATGACAGCTTCCATGTTATAAGCCTCCAAACAATTTTACCTCCAAAGGCCAGGTTCATTAATTAAGGAATGTGTATGGCAAGGCATCCATTCTCATACGTATCAATGACATGTATCCATTTTAGTAGATTGAACTTCCTTTTTTCTTGCTTGCCTCCTTGCCATAAAAAATCCCTGAGGATTGCCTCCATTTCATTATGAATATTGATTGGTGCTTGCAATAAGGATAAGTGGTATAGAGGAAGTGTTGAAAGAACATATTTTAATAGGACTATGCGCCCATTTTAAGAGGCTCCCCATTGGAGAATTTTCCTCTTCATATTATCAAGAGTGATGTTCCATACCTCATTACCCAGAGGTCCATTACTTACTAGTATCCCAATATAGTTGAAATATTTCTAGTTCCATTTTTATGGGACTCCAAAAATTTGAGCTATGTTATGAATTGTGTTCTGGGTGGTATTCCATCCATATATACAAATTTTAAAGGAATTTATTTCTCTTCCAAAATATTGCATGAATCTGTCAAGCAGGCTTTTAAATCTTCTGGAAACTATGCAAGAAGCCCCTCCCATCAATAAGGTATCATCAGAAAATTGTGAGTGATTCATGTTTTTGGTCCCATTACAGAATTTTATGCAGGTGATTAATCTCGATCTGTGATTGATGTACAAAGATTTATTGAAGGATTCAACCATGAGGATGAAGAGGAAAGGGGAAAGAGGGCATCCTTGCCTGAGTCCTCTAGAAGATTGGAGAAAAGGACCTGGTCTCCCATTGACCAAAGGGGAGATCTAAGGGAGAGAGATGCATGCTTGTATAAGAGAGATGGTTTCTTCATTGAAGCCCATTTTTCTTAAGACAGAGTAGAGGAAGGAGTGTCTTACTCTATAAAATTCATTGGCAACGTACAACTTTAGCACAAAACCCTTTTCCATTATGCTCATACTGGAATGTATGGCTTCTTGAACCAATAATATGGAATTAGAGATTTTCTAATTGACTAAGAAGCCTCCCTGATTTTCTGAGATAAGGTTGGGGAGAAAGGATTTGATGCAGGTAGCAAGGATTTTAGTGATGATTTTGTAAGAGGAATTGCATAAGGATATGGGATGAAATCTGGAGAATTAAGAAGGACGGGCTTATTTGGGAATGAGGGATTGATAGGTCGAATTCGTGATTCCACCTATATTTTTCTTTCTTTGGCTCAAATGTATCATTTTGATGAGATCCTTCTTGATTACCTCCAAAAAGGTCCGGTAGAAATTGATAGAAAAATCTCTCTGGTCCTAGAGCTTTATCTGGTTGAAGAGTCCATATCGCCTTAGTAATCTCATCTTCGTCAATGTCTTTGGTTAAGGAGGCATTGATTTATTCAGTGATCATGGTCGAGGTGTGTCTCAATATATCTTCATAATTCTCTATCCCATTGTTTTCTGTTAAGATACTTTTCTAATGTTGGTGCACTGCCAATTTGATCTCAACTTGATCATTTAAGTTGTTTCCCTCATCACCCTTTATAATTGTGATAATGTTTTTAGAAGTTCTGGTTGCTTATTGGTTGTGGAAGAATGTGGTATTCTTGTCCCCTGCTTGGAGCCAGAGCCTTCTAGACTTATAAACTCCATTTTTCTTCCTCCTTTCTGCTCGAGTTGTACATTTTCCAATACAATTCCCTCTCTTTAACTTGATTTTCCTTGGTGATGCCTTTATTCTGTATTTCATTATTTGCCTCCTCTAACCTCCATTTGATATCCTTCTTGACCAACTCTGGTTCTTTGTAATTCTCTTTTGCCCAGTTTCAGAGAGCTGTGCGGACGGGTTTTAATTTTGTCTCCCATTTGAAAGAAGAAGACCCTTCTACCTGCACTCGCCATGTGCTTTAGACAATTTCTCTTGCCTCCTGGAAGTCACACCATAACAGATTAAATCAGAAAGGTAAGGGCCCAAAATTAGACTGTGTGCCTAAGAACATAGAGACTGGGTAATGATCTGATGCCGAGCACGGAAGAATAGAGGAGGTGTCAACGTTTAGAAGGGTGATGAGAGAGACCGCCACAAGAAAGCTATCCAGACACTCCATTATGTTACCCGTGCCAATCCTGTGGTTGTTCCAGGTGTAGCTTCGATTCCTTGGTATTATATCCACCATATCGTGATCTCTCGTAATGCATTCCAATTGATCTCTTGAGGGGTCAGGAGTAAAAGTTCCCACTCTTTTCTCCTTTGGGTGCATAACCAAGTTTAGATCACCTCTAATGATGAAGTTGCTGCTACCTTCACTTTCCATATCAATCTGGAGAGAACGCCAACACACTTCTTTCTCACTATAGTGATTTGGCCCATATATGTTGTAAAATATGATCACGATGTCTCCTTGCACATTTTGTAACTTGGCATTTATCCAGTGATGAGTCTTTGAGATTATTTGATGTTGCCATGTATTCTTATTCCATATTAGAGCTATTCCTATTGATGCACCTCTGGATCTTATAGTTGTTCCTGAGTAGTGCTTGATCCTGCTTGTGATTTTTCCCATATCATTTTCTTCATGTTTGGTTTCTTGAATGAAAATTATGTCAGGTTGTTCTTGAGTGATAAGGTCTTTTAGGGAATTGTTTTTAGAGGGATGCCCTAATTCTCTACAGTTCCATGTGAGAGGTTTCATTTCTTAAGGGCTGAGGGTATAGACCCAGACTTCCCTCCTAAGATTTGGTTACTTGGTTCTTTATTAACATGCCCTCCAATAAAGGAGTCTATTAGATACTGTGTTCCTAGAGCTATATTCTTCTGAGCTGCCTCATCTCTGTGGTGCTTGGTTGTTTTCCTTCCCGGCCCTAATTTTTTTGATAAGTCCAAGATAGATACTAGATCCTTAGTCACATTTCTTGTGATGATCCGGGCGAAGAAGGGTTCAGAGGATGAGGGAGGAGCGGATTTGAAGGAGGTGGGGGAGTGGGAATAAGTCTGGAGGGGGAAGGAGGGGAATGGAATGGGGGATCTTCTTCCAGAGATTCCAAGGCAGAGAAAGGGTTTGAAGAGATGGGCTCGGTTGAGGGTTGGGAGGAGACCAAAGGGGATTCCGGAGGAGGAGGGTTGCTAGGGCTCGTCGACAAAGGGGGGGGATGAGATGTTTGAGGCATCGAGGTTTTAGAATTGGAGGAGGGTTTTTTCTTTTTGATAACTTCCCACTGGGCTCGATATTGCTTGAGTTTTCTATTTCAATTGTTTTCAGTCATCTATTTGCAAAATGACCATATACATGACAAACCTTGAAATTTAAAAGACATTTGTTCATAATCCAGTTGTTTTATGTGCATCTAGTTATTCACCTTCAGCTTGATTTCTTCTGGAATTCCTTTGCCAAGATCTACCTCAACACAGATCCTAGCGCAGGCCTACATGTTGTCCTTTGTTTCGCTTCTGTCTATGAAATTTCTGACTGCCTTCTCGATCACTCTTACAAAGTTGTCTCCCCAAAAATCAAGAGGAAGGTGGGGGAGCTAGACCCAAACGGGACAATGTTTGGGAAGTTTAACTCTAGTTCAAAATCCGACATCCATTTGTTCAGATAGAGCCCCCTGGTATCCATGAAGTAGGAGCCATTTCTAAAGATCAGGTATTTGTCTTCCTTGGTTTCAAAATGAAAGGTGAAGAATCCCCTCCCACGAAATCTGATGGAGATTTTCCCTTGCGTTTTTTCCATCCATTTATGCTCGACCCATTTCTATACGGTCTTTGGCAAAGGCCATGGGCCAGTAAATTTTCCCACAAGACCTTTCTCAGCGAGGGAGAGGGCTACCATTCAAGGGATTGCCAAAGGCAGAGAGACTTCCTAGATTCCATCCAGCTTCTTCACAAATTTCGAGGTTGCAAGTTGCGGGCGCTGGGGGTCCAGGGATGCGATGAGGGACAAGAAGGTTCAAGCGTGATTGAGGGGAGATGCCTCCTCCAAGATGGATTCTGGAGGGGCTATGGGAGCCTGAAGCATGAACAACGATGGGGGGATAGGGCGCGAAGGTGGGTGCGCGAGAGCTAAGCGATTATTATTAAAAATTTAGTTATATATATATATAGTAGTGTGTCACACATTGTACTAGTAAAAGTCATATGTTTTGAGATAATCATATTTATATTCATTGTGATGAATATCAGTAGAACATTAATAGAGTGGGGAACTTGGGATGAAAATAAACACTTACAAAAATCACACTAATCACTAGCAACTCATTAAAATAATTTTTTTACGAATATATTCAATTTTTTTAATAGATATATTGAAAATTCTAGGCCATATTCTGAAATCTATTGGAATAAAAAACTATATTATAAACTTACATAAAGTGAAGCACACAAAATTTGAAAATTTTGAAACTCATTTGCTGCATCGTCATTGAAAGTGATGAAATTTCTTGTTTATTCCTCCTCTGTAGCAGCCTTAAAGATCAAGGCTATGCTACACGTCTCAAGAAAGAGACCAAGTAACCCTTCCTTCTCTATCCGCTTCATAAAAAAATATGTCTTAAAAACAATTTTACATGAACATGGAAAGATTAATTTCAAATATTGCGCTATATGGAAGAACTAAGCGTGATTAAGGAATTCCATGAGCATGTCAACTCTCTGATGCTCAAAACCATGTGCTCATTTACCTTTAGTCTTTGCTTGATGTATGAAAATATTGGAGTGGTGAACACGAACCCATTATTAGAACAGGAATTACACTTTCAGAACAGGAACTGAACCAATGGTTCAGGAACATGAACTAACTGCGGGAGTAGGAACTTCTATAAACACAAAAAATCATTTTCATTTCGTAGTATGCAAAACCACTGTTGAAATATCACTTAAGAACTCCTCAACCAAGGATAATTTTGGAAAATTACACACAAGTTACCAAATAGACTTGGCGCTGCACAAAACCTAGATAGCAGAATTTCAAAATTCATCTTCCTTTGATAAGAAATTGAACTGCAAGTTTGATGACATTTTTCCCTTACGAATTCCCTTCATTTTCTACTCCATCTTCTTACTATGATCATGACACCCTTGAAACATTGTTCAGATCTACGTAGATGTAGTTTCACTGATCCTCCCAAAATTGCCGCCACTTTTCTTCAATGCAACCTTGACAAGGAAAATACTATCTTATGATTAATCTGCCTCATTCATACTTCTGATGTGTTTAAATAATTCAACATTTCCCCTTCAATGATTTCTTTTCAGGTATCTACATAGAGAGTTGTTTCTCCAACATTTCAGACGTGAACAGACTTCTTCAAATAATTTTAAATTTGGTGGCAATTAAATTCTACACAAAAGCCTTCAACTTACCTCTACACCACACAAGCTTAAACAAAGTTTCGATCCACCTCTTAATTGGATCTAAATAGAACTTCAATCCATATCCAATCAATCTACGTCCTTCCTTAGTTCGGCTTCAACAATGAATTGAAATCGGGCCGGCAATAGAGTTTGATTTTTATTGCTCAAGCTTTAGCATATTCGAACCGCACACCATACTCTATTCACTCCATGCATTCTCTGAGTTTTAATCCGATTATGTGTCCTCTGCAAACAATGTTTCAATACTTCTTGCACACGGTTCAATTGGATTTGTCTTCAATCAACTAATGTGAACAGATCGATTCTTCCTTAAACATTGAATCCACGCAAATTGTGTCATCACACAATTCATGTTTATTTTATAAGGTTATGATCCTCTTTACAAGAATTGTGTATTCATGTACTCTATCTCTCCACACATCAATGTCAAGAATTCAGAATTCAAATAAGTCTTTTTTGTTCTTCAATTCAACACTAAAAGCATTCAAGATAGTATTAACATAATCATATACAACCCATATGTATCATACAGAAACAAATACAATTTCTCGAACAAAGATAGTTTCCAGTTATGAAAAAATAATTCGTTCTTCAAGGATTGACATATGATAGCTTCAACTTAATCCATCATCAATTCCAGATAGGCATACAAACTGGAATTTATCAATTAATATTCACAGAAATAATAAAATAGTGCAACTTCTTTTCATTAACCAAACTGTACATACACTTACAATCCTTGTTTAATTCACCTCTCTCCATGGCCTAATTTTCTTCATTTGAAATGGCCTCACATCTATGGCCTGGTTTTCTTCATTTAAATTGGCCTCCCTAAATGCCTTCGAGGCTAACAAATTTATAGAAAAGGATTCTACAACCAATTTTGGTTCAAATCCACAATCTACTCAACCATATCCTAAAATTCCTCTAAATCCATTGTTGACTCAACTAAATCCCTATTCTAGGACTTCCTAATCCCTAAGATTTTTATGAAATCTTCATATTTAGCTAATATCACTCGTATTATCAATTATGTGAGAATATTTACATTAAAAACGTCACACACCTATTTCTCATTCAAATTATTTAATAATATAAAAAATTCTTATTAAAAAAACAAATTATTTATCAAACATTAGACCCCCTAAGTTAACCAAAAATACAATGATTTTTAGATCCAAATGCTCCTGCATCAGAAAGTTTTGTCATTTTCTAAATACCCAATATTAAGTTTTAAGTTTAAGTTTGTAATGGTAGTTACATTATGAGAAGTCGTGGTTACATTTTATACTATGTGACATATTATTAGAATGATGATTGACTAATATCATACATTTCTTGAAGTTGAAACTCAATGGACATGACAGAAAATATAAATCCTCCATGTGAATAACAATTCTAGTTACACTAACATAAAACCATGTTGTTTTCTTAGAGATTTGTGTGCAAGTAATGTCACGAATCGTCGTTTGTGGTTGGGATCTTTTAGAAGTACCACTCTAGTTTTTATGATGGAGAGGAAGAATTGAATCTAATTATACTCTTAAATTATTAGACCTCAAATCCTAAACTTGGGTTGATTAGGATTTCTTCCATTATGACTTGATTCATCGAATTAATTGTATATATTATTTCATGAATTCCTTTACATTTATTTGAATTGGAATTATTATCACATCATTATTTAAGTATCCTTTTACAATATTAATCCATCATAATGATTTTTGTGGGTACATTATTTTTAGTGGTATGCCTTTGGAATCACAAACCAATGATTATAGAAATGAACTCAACCAATATAATTCTTTATACAATTTCAATGGATTTTGAGTTTTGGTGTCTTTGGAATAGTTACAAGTCACACATGCATTTTCCTTAAAAGGCTTGGATACAAAGCACTTTACTAGATGGCTACAATTTTGCTTTAAATTTTACCCCATACATTTAATGTTTTTTCCTAAGTGAAATGTCATCCATTTGATTAAAATTAAAGCTTTTAAATAAATTTAGGCTAAAAACTTTCATAACTTCATTACAAAAAAGTTTGCAACCTAATTTATGATTACAGTTATGCATATGCTTATATATTTTTTGTTTAAATATATAAATAATTTCCACCAGCATATAATAGGTTTTCTTATATTTTCACTCAATCAAATTAATTGGATCTCAAATTTTTGGAACTATTGGCTATATATGAATAATAAGTTAGTATAAGTCACTCATTAGAAGACCATCAATTTTTAATTAAAATAATTTAAATTGACAGAAGAAAAGAAAAAGTATTTACTACTTTCATTCTATTATTTTTTTTCACTTCTTCCATCATTTTGTAAATTATGTTGAAAATGGCAACAAGAAACAGTGAAGGAGGCCTCCTGAAACATCTTTCCTGATCCTAGTTGGAGATTGATCACCTAAACTAGGTGGGGACCACACATGTGATTTTTTTCGAAAAGTCTATTTTTAGACTATGTCTATTTTTAGACATATGGAGCATGGTCTAGGAGTTGCGGGATGCTATTATTGGATGATTGGTCAAGTTGGTAAAAATATATGGACATCTATTTTTAGACATACAGGTCGAAGTCTATTTTTAGACTGCCTGTCTAAAAATAGAACAGTCAAATATTATTAGCCCTTAATAATATTTAGACTATAAACTTTATCTTATCCTCTTGGAGCACTTCAGTTCGAGCTACAGATGTGGCACATGCAGCTGACAGAAGGAAATTCGGATTTCCTATGGGTTAGTTGAGCTATTGCATGTTTGACTTCAGTTAGAACTCATGTGGCAGAGTTTGGTGGAGTTGATGAGACAGTTGATGGAGTTGTGTTCGGTTTAACTTAGTTGAACTAGTTGTATTTAGTTAAAATGACTAATACACTAGAGATGAGTGGTGTGAATTAAATATTATTTAATTCACTAATTATTAACTCATAAATCAACTAAAGAACACATCAGTTAACTCAGTGCATGTACAGTTCAGTGAAGACTAGTGGAAGAGGTAGGAGAAAGGGTGGAGTCTACTATCAGTTGTGACTATACCGTGCATGAGATTTGCACAAGCTTTGATTGAGATTGCCAATGAGAATTGCGCAGTTAAAGCCATGGGGATTTGATCCTTGATCTTATTTCATTCTCATCTTGGATTGCGCAATAGAGGCAGGCTATCAAGTGGCAGAGATTGGAGCATGTGTTTTGCTAGATCTAGCTTGATTAGTGTGTAGCAAGTGGAGATTATACTGAGAGCTTGTGAGGAGCTTTGTATGATGATTGTTAAATCATCTCTATGACATATATAATATACAGATAGTTGGGGTTTTCAGCTGTAAGCTTTCCCCATTACATACTGTGTTTATGTGTGCTTGACTATTGTGTTTATGTGCGCATGCGACTATTTCTATTTCCGCATATTGATGATCAATTGTAGAAGAGGTGATGTATTATGCATGAAGCTCAAATAGTGTGTAATCAGGATAATCTCGGTGAATAATTCAGCAAATTATTCAAATTTCTACATGGTATCGGAGCGAAGAAATTGATCATCGGATCTATTACAGTGATTACAATTTTATTTCGGTAGACAGAGTCTGTAAGCAGGCCAGGTAGCCTCTGGATCCATCCTTTCTCTGAAAGGTGATATATCCAGTAAATGCCCTTACAGTCAATCTCTGTGCTAGAAATAATTTGTACTCACAGATCCAGAAGCAGTTGAGTTTTGAGCTTGGAATTCGAATTTTTGCAGCAGTGTTTTCTTGGTGTTGAAGTCAAAATGTCTTATCATTATTTAAGTATCCTTTTACAATATTAATCCATCATAATGATTTTTGTGGGTAAATTATTTTTAGTGGTATGCCTTTGGAATCACAAACCAATGATTATAGAAATGAACTCAACCAATATAATTCTTTATACAATTTCAATGTATTTTGAGTTTTGGTGTCTTTGGAATAGTTACAAGTCACACATGCATTTTCCTTAAAAGGCTTGGATACAAAACACTTTACTAGATGGCTACAATTTTGCTTTAAATTTTCCCCGTACATTTAATGTTTTTTCCTAAGTGAAATGTCATCCATTTGATTAAAATTAAAGCTTTTAAATAAATTTAGGCTAAAAACTTTCATAACTTCATTACAAAAATTTTTGCAACCTAATTTATGATTACAGTTATGCATATGCTTATATATTTTTTGTTTAAATATATAGTTTTTTTGGGCCACTTCTGTCTAGAGTAATATTGTAGGTTTTCTATATTTTCACCAATCAAATTAATTGATCCTAAATTTTAGAACTATTAAATATATATGAATAATAAGTTAGTATAAGTCACTCATTAGAAATACTATCAATTTAATTAAAATAATTTAAAATTGACAAGAAAAGAAAAAGTATTTACTACATTTTCATTCTATTATTTTTTTTTTTTCACTTCTTCCATCATTTTGTAATTCAGTGTTGAAAATGGAAACAAGAAATGCTGAAGGAGGCCTCCCAACATCTTTCCCCGATCCTAGTTGAGATTGATCACCTAAACTAGGTGGGGACCACACATGTGATTTTTGTCGAAAAGTCTATTTTTAGACATATGGAGCATGGTCTAGGAGTTGTGGGATGCTATTATTGGATGATTGGTCAAGTTGGTAAAAATAGATGGACATCTATTTTTAGACATTTAGGTCGAAGTCTATTTTTAGACTGCCTGTCTAAAAATAGAACAGTCAAATATTATTAGCCCTTAATAATATTTAGACTATAAACATTATCTTATCCTCTTGGAGCACTTCAGTTTGATGCTTGGATGTGGCACATGCAGCTGACAAAGGAATTACGCTATTCCTAGGGGTTTGGTTGAGCTATTGCATGGTTGACTTCAGTTAGACTCATGTGGCAGAGTTTTTGTGGAGTTGATTGAGGAGTTGATGGAGTTGTGTTTGGTTTAACTTAGTTGAACTAGTTGTATTTAGTTAAACTGACTAATACACTAGAGATGAGTGGTGTGAATTAAATATTATTTAATTCACTAATTATTAACTCATAAATCAACTAAAGAACACATCAATTAACTCAGTGCATGTACAGTTCAGTGAAGACCAGTGGAAGAGGTAGGAGAAAGGGTGGAGTCTACTATCAGTTGTGACTATACCGTGCATGAGATTTGCACAAACTTTGATTGAGATTTCCAATGAGAATTGCGCAGTTAAAGCCAGGGGGATTTGATCCTTGATCTTATTTCATTCTCATCTTGGATTGCGCAATAGAGGCAGGCTATCAAGTGGCAGAGATTGGAGCATGTGTTTTGCTAGATCTAGCTTGATTAGTGTGTAGCAAGTGGAGATTATACTGAGAGCTTGTGAGGAGCTTTGTATGATGATTGTTACATGATCTCTATGACATATATAATATACAGATAGTTGGGGTTTTCAGCTGTAAGCTTTCCCCATTACATACTGTGTTTATGTGTGCTTGACTATTGTGTTTATGTGCGCATACGACTGTTTCTATTTCCACATATTGATGATCAATTGTAGAAGAGGTTATGTATTATGCATGAAGCTCAAATAGTGTATAATCATGATAATCTCGGTGAATAATTCAGCAAATTATTCAAATTTCTACAAATTAGTATAAGCTACCGATGAAAAAAACATAAATTTTCAATTGAAATATTGTAAATTTATGTTAGATATAAAATGTATTAGAATTCTATTTTTTTTTTCACTTTTTCCAATAAATAGGAAACATATCATTTTGTATATTAATGGATAATGTATATTTTAAAAAAAAAATTGACAATTGAAAATATCTTTAAAGGAAAAAACAAATAAACTACAAATACATAATATGATGTAATATGTGTACATGTTGGAAGACATGAAAAAAAATAAAGTAAAAAGAAATTATTATATATTATTCTTTATTTTGAAAGATACCTTATAAACAAAATACACATTAATATACAACATGATATGTTGCCTACAAGTTGGAAAAAGTGAAAAAAAGAAAATAAATAATTCATACAATTTATATCTTACATAAATTTACAATATTTAATTGCCAATCTAGCAAGATGTAAATTTGTTTCTCCTCCTTAGGTGAAATTTATTGATCAACTACAATGCATACAAAGGGTTGGCATGATTGAACAGGATCAACCCTTCAAACTAAGGGTTTCAAAAATAAGGGTAAAGGAAAATCCTTGAAAGGTAAGAAAAAGGGTAAAGGAAAATCCAAATCCGAAAACCCTAAAAAGGATTCGAAAACGTCATTTGCTGATGATTCTTCTACATGCAAGCCTAAATATCCTTGTCTAGTATGTGATGATGATCATTACACCAAGGATTTTCCTCGACGTGTTGAAGTTTCCCATCTTCTAAAAGGGGCCCCCCGGGACCCCGATTGTCTTGAAAGAGACTTTCCCTTATCAATAGACGTAAATGGTAGGTCAACCCCAATCATCTGGAAACTCTCAAGTTTTCATGGTTGGCATAGAACCTATATCTATTAAAATGATATCGAAAGAATACCCCAATCCATCCAAGGCTCCTATGGAACTGGAAGTCACAGATCACCCTTCCTCTTCCATGCCTCCTACTTCTAGTTCTCTCCAGATTGAGAGACCTAGTAGTGAATCCATCATTCGACTACCCACAAAAGGTGTTCTTCGGAAATCCTCATATAATCCGAATGCAAGAGCTACACAACACTACAATATTGTATAGGATATAGCTCAAGTGCCTTTGGTGATGTTAGATTTGGAGGTCCTTCATTTGTGTCCATCACAAAAGAAGGCACTACTTTCCAATATTGGAGAGATTTATACTGTACATTCCAATCTTATTAATTTTGATCTAGAGAACTTTGTTCCTCGCCTCCCATCTCAAGTGGCTTTTCTGATCAAGTTAACGTGATGGGGAAAACATTCATAGGATTGTTGTTGATGAAGGCGCTTTGACTTGCATCATGTCTATCGCTTGTTGGAAAACCATTGACTCTCCTCCATTGAGCCAGTCCTCGAATACCTTGGAAGCTTTCGACAGTAGAGGTTCTCGACCGTATGGTATTCTCAAATCATTGCCCATCCCGTTGGAGGGAAAAATGGTAAGTTTATAATTTGAGGTGGTGGACGCCAACTTGAATTATAATCTCCTTCTTGGACACATTTGGACTCTTTCCATGGTTTTCCTGGTCTCAACCCTTTTTCGTGTTCTTCGTTTTCCTCATCAAGGAAATATCGTGAATGTAAATCAATTAGATTTCATTTACTCTGATTATTCAACATGAAACATTCCATATGTTGGGAATTCCACTACCCCTATGAGAACATCGGGCCAGGTCTATTCAAAGACTCGTCCCTTATGGGATTTTTTCCACTCCTGCCTTTGAATGTCACCACTATCAATATGATATCATCTGGTCACGATCCATGGATTGTTCCCAATCTTGAAAAGCTCGAAATTTTTGGTGACATTATGCCTTTGAGCCCTGCTGAAAAAATGTATCAAAGTATTCTCATGGCTTCTATGGCTGCATCTGAAAAGAATGATCGACTGGTTTCTTCTCTAGACACTTATGCACAATCTCCCTAATTTGGTTCTTGGGAATATGATGATCCCTTGAATGATATTTTTCCCACAAATGAAAGTATCGTGGAGGTAATGTCTCTCGAAGAAACACCATGGGATGATGGACATCATCGTTCCTCGTTTCTCCCAACCCTAGGTGACATCTCCACCTGTCTACAATCCCATGCTTCTTCTGTACCGACTGGCCCATTTAAAAATCATATCTTGATTCATCAAGTGTTGTCTGAAGGGAACATGGAAAATATTACTCCAACCATTCTGATCGACACCTCTGTCAAACCAGGGATTGTCGAGAGAGTTCACATTGGTGCATCTTTTTCTCTGACCGAGTGTTGTGGAGGTAAATCCCCTTTGCGGATAGAGGCGATCCCTACTAGCCCAGATCGGGTCTAGCAACAATCGTATCACGCTAAGGCACAGGTTCCTAATTACAATAAACTGACTTGTGAAGAAGGCCTACCTCAAGTCCAACGCTGTTGTTCATAGAGAATATGGCGCTCCCGTTTCCTTGCTCCAGCAGATCACAATCCTCAAAATCGTCACGTGGATTTCCAAAGAATAGTGTTGGGAAACTCATTTCTTTTGCATGTTTATCTTTGAATATCCCAAGTGGTCGTTGTCCCTCAGCTGGTGCTATTTCAATAAGCTTATCTTGTAAATCATGAATTCGTTGTGAAGCTATGAATCCATGTACCAAGGTTTCAGTTGGCCTTTCACTTTCTGAAATGCTATCGGTTTCACTTTTACTATCAATGTTGTCATCATTGGATTTATTACCTTTATTGTCCAATTCAAGTATATGATTCCAATTGCTATCAATGGAAATGTTTTCAGTTTTATACAAATTTCGAGAACATAGTTCTTTAAGTTCTCTCATGATAATATGCACGCGCACTTTTCCTGTTTGATATGCATTCTTGTATTCTAGTCGCCGTTTTAATGCAATAGCAATTGTGATTGTATTGTTTATGGATTATGGCAATGCTTTTTGGACAATGTCCATCTGGACAGGTACATTGATTATTGAACCATTTAAGCCCATTTGTGATCGCTTCTTCCCACATTGTCTTATTTGTGAAAAGGGAATTCTTAATGCAACAAGTCTTTCCTCA
Organism: Pinus albicaulis; assembly: GCA_034641835.2. NCBI lineage: Eukaryota > Viridiplantae > Streptophyta > Pinopsida > Pinales > Pinaceae > Pinus > Pinus albicaulis. The sequence goes on along the minus strand of CM076575.1, from coordinate 245,614,972 downwards.
AGCTCTGAAAGTCTTTTTACAGTTTGCAATGGCTCGTTACGTCTTATTAGTTCAGGTGTTGCAAAGCGAGGCAACTTTGCATTCGCAAGTGCTGTTTTGCAAGATCCACAAATGATATTTAAATGCAATGTCTTCTGTTTTCTAGATATGTTTATGTACATTTTTTCTAATTCAAGTCCAATGCTTGAGATGTTCTTTTGAAATTGCAATGTCTTACATATTGGACATTTGGTTTTTGGTGTGTCTTCAATTTGTCGTTTGTAAATTTATATGGGAGTATTTTTTCGTGATGAACAATTTTTATCTGCTATTTTATTTCTATTTTGTCCAATTTTATTTGGGTCATTTGTACGTATCATTTGTTTCAATTTGCGCAAGTTTATTCTATTGTTGGTGTTTTCGTGCATTTGTACTATTCTATGTTGCAGATTGCACCGATTTTTATTTTGATTTGATAGTAATGGTTCATAATGAATGTGTGATGTACTTGTTTCAAATGATAATATGTTGTACGTTTGGTTGAAATTTGTTTTTGATTGGTAGTAATTTACAATGGTTTTACTAGTAAATGACCATATTTGTATGTTTACATTAAATATGATCGATGTCCATTGGAAGCAAAATGATGTTCCCTCAACTCCTCCTTTTTCATATGGCATTTCCATATTAATTAGGTATTGTTGCCAATTTGCAACCATTGTTTGACTTTGTATAGTTTCATTTGTTAAGTGTTTTTCTATACAATTCAATGCATCATTGCTCCTAGCCATTAGTGCATTGCAAAAAGATTGGACAATGTAGAGTCTAAGAGATTTTTCATCAAATTCAGGTGCTATTAAATAACAAATTGCAGTAAACATGCTATTAGCACATTTCGACATAGTTGTTTTTGCTATATGCAATCCATGAATTTGCATTTCATGAACAACGGATTCATAATGGTTTTCAAGATGTTTGCAAAGAGGTGACAAAGAATAATTTGGTACAAAGTCACATCTACATAATCTTTTGTATAATAGGGGTTCAAAATGTCCACTAATTGGATTTGTATCATGAAACAAAATGTTTAGTGGAATTGTATCTAGATCGTGGTTGAAGAACAAATACCTTGTTTTCATTGTTAGCGACCAGACTCCAATTGGTATGTTCAACCACTTTGATAGCCACCGTATGCAAAATTTGTCTCCCCATAGGCCTCTTTCAGATTGGAAATTTCTATTAGATGCAGAAAAACGCATTCTACGAAGGTATGTGTCAACATCGTGAATTACATGAAGTTGATATAACATGACAGGATCTAGTTCATATTGGTATGATTCTTTTTCCTCTGTGTCATTTCGCTGTAGACAATTGAGAAAATGTTCTATTATTCCATTGCGCAGTTCAATAGATGATTAAAGAAAGTGCAGAAGCACTTCAAATGCATTGAACAAACAATATCCAGGAGTATATGCAAATTGTTGTAGTCTAAAGAGACTATGGTTCATTAAAACGATATCAATATTATTATATATGCGATGTTTTTTTGCTGGATGGTAGTTTTCAATGTCTATGATTTCGGCCATTTTTTTCTATGTATTTATTTTTCAGATTCGTATGGTGATTTGTTTATTAAGTACTATGTATCTTAGATTTTTTTTCCTCAAAGATCAGAAGAGCTTCTATAATATTTTTTGCTTTATTGAATATATCTCTATGATAATGTTTACTAGCACAAAATACTAATTTTACTATTATATTGTATCTTTGATTTCAAAACAATAAAATAAGAGAAGCAAAGTTTCAAGTAACTAGTTTCTATTTTGCATCTCTATGTATTTCAGAAGTATCATTGCAAAACAAAGAAGATGCAATGTTGATTATTGTCTCTGAAAACATGAATCTCACATACAAGCTATGTATTCTAGAAATAATTGATTTTTCTACACAATAGAAAGCATGAAATATAGATTCTATGTGTCTTGACTAGTAAAGCTAATCTTGCTAGTTGTAAGCAACATAGTTGTAATTACGAATATGTATGTACAGTTAGATACTTGAAGGCAACAATATGCTTCATACAAATAGCCGAACGTGAGAATCGACTTAGTTATTAGAAAGCATTCATTCCTTATGCAAGTCCCAACTTTATCGCACCAAAGCATGTACTTGCAAGTCAATGTAGCAAATATTGGACAAGATAGGTCAACATAATATGGACTAATTCTATCATTATATTTTGAAAATTTGGTGCTCACACCACTTTTTGTGATAAGACAAAATATTCATTTCAATGACGAATAAATGTATTCTATGATGATTGCTAACAACCAGACATTGTTCTATGGACATTAACAATGATGGTATATACAACAACGACATTTGGATCATCTGAAGTCGTATCTATACGACCTAGTGTGACATCTAGATTTAAAGTATTGACTATTTGTTTTTTTCCTTGCTTTCCTTCGTGTTGATCTTTGACAACTACTTATTATTTTTTTGCATATTAACAAATGTACTGCATACAAAAACAAAATTTGCACCATTTGAAGCTGCAGCTAAACCACTTCTTACAAGGTCTACATGCAAAGTATCCAACACTTGTTTTCTTCGTTACTTTGTTTCCACAATCTATTTTGATATTAGCGGTGTTTTCTTCTGCTATTAGTTGTTGTAGCATCTTTGAAAGTTGCATGTCACTACATTCCATCGTTCCAAATTAATATATTCCATTCAATGCAGCAAGTGGCACCTAGCTTTGCTAAAACATCAAGAAAAAAACAACAAATTAACTATCCAAAGGTATCAATTGACTAAAGAATAAGAGCAATACTAGAAGTTGAGACATAGTAACTTGTGCTGGATAATGTGAATAATAGACGACATAGAACAATCTTGATTTATACTATATGAAATCTCTAAGATCCTATAATAATAACTTAGGGCATGGGACTAAGACTACCACCACCATAGGTCCATAGAAATAAGACTAATGTGACTATTTGGGTAGCTACTCTAATTTGCTATAAATATTTAGACTATAGTGTAACAAGCACTATTCTCACTAAGCTATAACTACATAACCTATAAACTACCCTTGCCTTTGCAACTGTTCTATTTGCTACTTATGTTTTGACCGCTCCTAGTATTGCTTTTAGTCAATCAATTAAACTAATGACTCTTGTTAGGTGTCTTGTATTCTGGAAACAATTGTTTAAAGATGAATTCTGACTAACTTTCAACTGAGGTGCTTGTATTTTCTTGCCTCCATAATGTGCACAACATGCAATAAGTTTTTGGAGGATACCAATGACCACAAAATAGCTTGAACTTTATTTTATTTCATAGAGTTTTGTTTTTGGGACTGTCTTAACTACCCTTGGCTTTGCATCTGTTCTATTAGCTAATTCTGTTTTCACTGTTCCATTTTTTATCTCCATTTTTTTGTGTTCCAATTGCTTTCTAAAATGATGAACAATCAGTTGTGTCTTGCAGTAGTCACTATTTTGTAAAACCCTCTGTGAGAGGAAGACATTGTAATAGCAGTTTTTATTGTTAAGGAATAGAAGTATTTCTTTTCTCTCTCCTGTTGTCATCACATTTAATATTTGTTTCGAATTTGCACGCCTTTGGATGTTATTTAATGTATAGCAACTCTGTATTGGAGATCTTCGAATTTTGCATCATAAAGTCAAGGTCGAAATGCTTCTAGATAGAAATGATAATAATCGTGCTAATATGTTGTTCTATGAACAAGAACATAGTTTTTGAGCTGCTAACACCAAAGCTACAAATGAAGTGAAATTTGATTCAGAAAATGATGATGATAATAATCTACATTTTTTAATGAACAGACACTTTAGTAAACAAATTTGTTAATATTGCAAACGGATAAGCTTCTTCGAAGGAGGAGAACTCCTCCAATATTGAAGATGATGAGATGTCGAAGTTGCATAATCTCAAATCAAATCCTTTTTCATGAGCCGAAGCTATAAATGAAGTGGAATTTGATTCAAAAAATGATGATGATAATAATCTACATTTTTTAATGAATGGGAGCTTTAGTAAACAAAGTCGTTCCAAGGGAAATGACTTTGAATCCTCCGAGGCTGATACAAATGGTATTCTCATGCTAGAGACCTAACAAAATTATGTTTTCTATGTTTTCTCTGTATGACATAATCTTGAGAAGTACTTTTAGGAACTTTGTAAGTTTGTTAAAAAGAAACGAGATTTGTAAGGCGTACCAACTTTATCAAATTCGAATGGAATTGCAATTATCAATGTTCCATCTGCTATCATTTAAAAACACAGTGCATAATATGTAAATTTCAAGTAAAATATCATCCACTTTACACTCAGAATCAAAGCAAGAAAGCGAATTTAATATATGGAATTACGGGAAAGAGTAAGAGAAATTATGATTAGCAAACCTTGCAACTGGAGGCGCACAGTTCCAGTCTGACTTGTCAAAGCTTGCTTGCATAGTGTCCAATCGCACGATAAATCTAGTTGCAAATGTGTTGAGCAGAATACAAATATTTCGAGGATCTAGAACAAAAAATCTAAAGAGCGGAAATAAGATTTGCAAAGCTTCAAGCAAAGTAACAACTGCAAAGTAGAAACTTGTACAACTGCCATAATTTTATGCTATTTAATTTTTAATTAATGGTTGTTGATATCAAGAGATCTACATGGGATGTCTGTGACATCAACTAGATCCTCCAACTCAGATCTGCACTTGCATAATGGATATGATAAGTTACATATTCGATGCGGAAAACCTTATTGTTAATAATGATTCTATGTATAGTTAATAACATTGAAATTTGAGTTTTATTTTTTCATGATGGTTTTCGCAGCAGTATAGGTGGACAGCTGTGAGCATTTGTACAATCAAGAAATGACCGATGATAAATGTAGATTCGACATGGATTTAGTTTAATGTAATCCTCGAGGCGAGAAGAGATAAATCTGTAATTTGTGTTCTTTAATAAATTATTTAATGATGTGGATACAATGGTTCTTAAAAGTATTTTCAACCCAGTAGAAAATATATTAATAAGTAATTTATAATTTAATGAAAACTAAACAACTCCACTTACCAAAATTCAATAATTTGGAGCAGCAAGTCAAAACTATGTGAATGCCATTACAAATTGAAATATTTAAATAAATTGAAATATTTATTCTACCCCATTTAATTCTCTGTAATAATATTCAATGCAGGCTACATAGTAACGTAACTGGAGGAATATATTGCTAATGAATAAGTTGTATGGGGTCTGATGCTTATTGCCATGCATGGGATCAATCAACCAAATCTTTTCATGTAGGAGCATGTAGGTTTGATGTGTATTTACTTTAATGTAATACTCAAATCAGACAAAGATAAATCTGTAATTTATGTTTTTTAATAAATTATTTAATGACCTCGATCCAATGGTTCTTAAAAGCATTTTTAATCAAATTTCATAGGAAATGCAAAAATATATTAATCACTATTTATAATTTAATGAAGGCTAAACAACATCCGCAGCCTAATTTCTTTTTTAAGCTTAATTTGTGTTTTAACAACGGTCTGAAACAAGTTAGATATTAATTAAATTTAACCAATACCAATTACATAATAACAATACGAAATAAATTAGTAATTAAATTAAACTAAGTAGCAAGTACTAAAAATAAAATTGAATATTTATTTTAAAAATATATATATAGTATAGAAGATGTATAAATATTATGCTAATTAAATTTCTAAGAACTTCATCATATCTAAATATTATACAAAAATATAATTGATAATAATAATTTAAGTGGAAACTTATTTAAAAAAATAATTTATTATATTTATTTATCATAATTCACTAAATTTACATTAATAAAAATTATATAAACTAAGAGTATTTTGCAATTGCAGTTCAATATTTAATAGTATAAAATAATAAATAAACATAATAATATAGAATAATAAATAAACAAACTATTAGCACAAATAATTTAAAGAGAAGTGGCAAATTGAACAAAATAAATATCTACTATATATATATATATATATATATATATATATATTTATTAAGTATTAAATTATAATTAACGTAAATAAAAACTTATTTTTTTAACTATAATATACTTATAATTAGTTAATCTATGGTTGATCATTTTAAACGTGATAGATTCCAATTTTAAAGTGTTATCTATATGTTCTATTTGCAACTTCTAATCATACAAGTAATAAAAGCTCCATGCATCACAATTTTATTTATGATGTTCTTATTAGCATGTCGCTGACGTGTACTTAATAATGCTATATATGACTGCGGGCCAGTCTAGAGAAATTCAGCACTGATGTCAAGTACCTTGGGGATCAGCTTCTTTCGTCAGTGTACAATATATAGTACAAACATAACTTAATTTACTTGTCTCGACTTACGATAAAAGTCTTTATATAATTACCCATGGGCTTATAACCTTATCTTTATTACCTATGGTTTCAACTATACTACATTCAAAATAAAGCATATTTGAAAAGTAAAGTTAATGTGGCAAGACTTGAATGTTGTTAATGTCATATTAATTGGAAAGGTTTATAACCTTCAATGGACAAGCTTCCATACAACACTAATAGAGTGAACTGCCCAGACTCAGATGCATTTCTATGCACACGAAATGAAAAGCGAATTAGTTAAAATAGCAAGTTGAACAGAATTAATAGGGCCATAAAAATTAGCACGAAACACTTAATGAGATAAGATCCCGAGAAATATCAAAACCATTAAATTGATATAATTAGCCACAGTACAATTAATACTCATGGCTGAAATATCTCAGAGGTGTGGAGTTCGAAAACTGTCAAACTGCGAAGTTAATCTACATATATACGAAAATGGATAGGTTAGTTCAAATATAACTAATTTAAGTAATAATCATCAACACATTAATGTTTATCATGTAATTGGTGAAAATTTGAATCTGAATTAGAAAAATAAGAATTATTCATTATTAACATAATCCCAATTATTAAAATTATTTTTAAAAAATCACAATTTTAAGTATTATTATTTGTATTATATTTATTTAACATTTCAACAAGTTTCAATCCCAATAATTTTTTACAATTAATTTTTTTTAAAATAATTTTTTAAAGTTTTTATAATTAAAATAAATAATAATACAAAAATGATAAAGCTTATTTAGAACATAACTTAATTTAAATTTTAAATTTCTATAATTGCATTTTCTGTTATTGCTTGTATACATTGCTATTGTGTAATATTATATCATAGAATTTCAAATATTTATAGCAAAATGATGATGTTACAAAAGCATAGTGGTATATCGCATGCTCACAAGGTAGTAAATGGTATTTTTATAATGTGTGCGATAAACCTCTGGAGAAGCCACGTAGCAATCGAAGATCGGCGAATCCTTGTAATAAATGTTAAAATTCACTTTTGATCTTTTGCGATGCGATGAATAAATATAAAGGAAAAACAACAATCGCATTGCAATTTTTCAATGGTGCACAAGATAAATAGAATATGATTCATGCTGATTTTCCGATTGCGATGATCGCATCGCAATTTGTTTCGGTGAATTTTTTTTTCCAAATTCCGATCGCATCAGAGATTTAAAATGAAGTGGATTGTTACAATCTATTTTCGAAAATGCGATTGCGATTGAGCACAATCGCATCGGAATTTTGTAATGAGAGGAATGCAATGTTATGCGATTGCGATTGAGCGCGATCACATCGGAACTTCTCAAAGCAATAACAACTCTTTAAAAGAACTTTCTGAATTTCCGATTGTGATTTAATATTCATTTTAACTTATTTCTAAGTATAAACTGCGTACATCAAATTAATACAAAAAAGAAATTGTGATTGAGCGCAATCGCATCGGAATTTTGCAATGAGACAAATGCAATGTTTAATGTTTTTTCTGAGATGCGATTGCGATAAATCGCATCGCATTGTTATAAATAGAAAAAGTGCAATACTTAATATTATTCTGAAGTGTGATTGCGATTGAACGCAATCGCATCAGAACTTCTCAAAGCAATAACAACTCTTTAAAATAACTTTTCCAAATTTCTGATTGCGATTTACTATTCATTTTAACACATTTCTAAGTATAAAATTTTTCTAATATGTTTGAAATATATTAAAAGGTCTTTTAACTCATCAGATGGGTAAGTTTTTAAAACTTGTAAACTTTGTGAATAAAATGTGATATGCATCTTTTTATTCACGTAAAAGATATAAAAAGAGGACTTATTTTTAAATGGAATTTATTCTAAAAATTTAAAAATGGGGAGGGTTGTTGTACAGTACAACAATTGGGGAAGAAACAGTTATCTCTGAAAAAATGAAATGAATACTATATTTCAAGTAAGTAAAAATTTCTAAAGATAATGAAAACTTTTGTTAAGATAATTCAAATAAAATCTAACTATGTAAAAGAATAAAAATCACTTACAATTTCTTTCTAATTCTTCAAGGACTAAAACATTTTTTTGTCTTATCTCAAGCTTTGATTAGTTGATAATAATAAAGTAAGTGAATTTTCTCAAGTTTAGCTTATGTAATATATCCTATTGTCACAGCTATTGCTTCTGTTGCAAGCAAACGTTCATAGTACCGACACGGTTACCTTTTAACCATTAACTATTCATACACCAAACCTGGTAATGATGAATTGATCGATGAAATCAATAATTACGTCAGAGTTGGCTACCTTTAGAGGAATTGCTTCTACCCATTTTGTGAAGTAATATGTTGCTGTGAGAATGTACTTATGCTGCTTGGAAGAATGAGTAGTTATCTCACCAATAATATAAAGCCCCCATTGCTCAAATGGTTATTCAATGTTTATTGGTTGCAGAGCAAAAGCTGGCTTCCTCTGCCTTCCACTGGAAGTTTGGCAAATCTTGCACTTTCTCACATAATCATAAGAATCTTTAAAAAATCTAGGCCAATAATATCCAGCATGGATGATTTTGTGGGTTGTGGTATTGCCTCCAAAATGACCTCCTGTTAGTCCATCGTGTAGTTCCTACAAAACCTTCTTTTCCTCGGACTTTTCAAGACATCTTAGTAAGATTGAATCATAATTTTTTCTGAATAACACATTATCAATGATTTCATATTTAGTAGCTTTTAATCTTAAAGCACTTTTATTCTTATAGCTGACATTAGAAGGACCATACCCATTTTTCAAGTAAAATATCAGATCAGCATACTGAGATTAAGAATCTGTAACACTTATCTGAGTCACTGAGTTAGCATTCATTAGATCTTGATTTTCTGATATATTATGAGCTCCTGCTAATAATCTGCAAAAACCTTGTCCTCTAACAATCTTTGCTGGTTTAATGTCAATACCATATTCTTGCAAGGTTGTCACCCAATTAGCCTTTTTTTGTCCTACTTTTCTTTGAATCAGTAATTGTCTTTGTATGAAGCATATTGTTGCCTTCAAGATGCTATTATGCTATAGTGCATATCTAACTATACATACATATTCGTAATTATAACTATGTTACTTACAACTAGCAAGATTAGCTTTACCAATCAAGACACATACAATCTGTATTTCATGCTTTCTATTGTATACAAAAGTGAATTATTTCTAGAATACATAGCTTGTATGTGAGATTCATGTTTTCAGAGACAATAATAAACGTTGCATCTTCTTTGTTTTGCAGTGATACTTTTGAAATACAGAGAGATGCAAAATAGGAACTAGTTACTTGAAACTTTGCTTCTCTTATTTTACTGTTTTGAAATCAAAGATACAATATAATAGTAAAATTAATATTTTGTGCTAGTAAACATTGTAATAGAGATATATTCAATAAACCAAAAAATATTATAGAAGCTCTTCTCATCTTTGAGAGAAAAAAATCTAAGATACATAGTACTTAGTAAACAAATCACCATACGAATCTGAAGAATAAATACATGGAAAAAAATGGTTGAAATCATAGACATTGAAAACTACCATCCAACAAGAAAACATCGCATAGATACTAATAGTGATATCACTATTCTTTGGAGATCCACGTGATGATGATATACTACAAATATTTCGTTACCAAGAAATAGTAAAGTGGGAACTAATGCATTGCAGTGGTCACTTTTCCTATCACATCACAAATTTGTTCTTCAAGACAATGCAAATACTCATTGAAAAGGTCATGTCATGCATCTCAGTATGAATAATAAAAGGAAAATTACAAGGAAGAAAGTTTTTGGCAAAATATGTTAAGTACAAGCCCAACTTAGAAAAGTTACTAAAAAGTCACATTGGATACATAGATTTGAAACACATAATAATTTCTCCTAATTACTATCAACACATGCAGAAACATATATTTGCAATGATACGACAATTAGCTCCTCCAACTTTCTTTGTTACATTTACAAGTGCAAAGCATCTTTGGACACCACTAGTACAAATTCTTATTAAATTACATAGCAATAGAAATAAAGAGAAACACATTGAAACAATTGAGGAATGCAACATTGATTATCTTGTCAGAAAGGACCCAGTAACATGTACACGTTACTATAGACATAAGACAAATGCATTGAAGCAATTGATCTGTCAACATAGCACATTTTTTGGAAAAATATTAGATTATTACTTTGTAACTGAGTTCCAAAATAGAGATAGTGCACATGAACATGCTCCTATATGGATAGAAAATGCTCTAGTATATGGAATTAATACTAACTTAGAAATTGAAAACTTCTTGGATAACTATATAACTTGTAGCACAAATCACCTTGATCCAGAACTCGCAAAGATACATGAACATCATCATACCAAAACCTATAAGAAAAGAAAAGCATCACAGTGTAGATATAAATTTCCAATGCTACCAATGAAAAGAACAAGGATTCTTGAACCAATTACTTCGGTACATGGTTCAATAAATGAAAAAGTTTTGTCCTTGCAAAGCACCTTAGAGAAAAAACACTATGACAAATTAACTAGCCATGAAGATTTCTTAAATGAATTCCAGTTAACAGAAACTGCTTACATCGAATTAATACAAAGTACATTAACACAACCAATGGTATTCTTGCAACGAAAACTATCAGAAATATGGAATAATAGCTTTGCATACAATATGCCACACCTATGGAATGAAAATACAGATGCTCAATATGTTCTAAGTGCATATGCTGCAGTTTCATATTGCACTTCATATATGACCAAAGTTGACATATCTATGACAAATGCATTCAAAAGGATACGAAAACAATTTGAAAAAAACAAAATTGATGCTATTCAAATGATATGGTCTATAGGCAATGCTTTGCTTAACCTTCAACAAATTTCAGCTCAACAAGCAGTCCACATAGCTGTATCACTACCATTGAATCATAGTTCAAGAGAGTGCAACTTTATAAACACGGCACCAATAGACAAATGCACATTTATACTTAAACCAACCACTCTTCTGAAATAAATTCCTGACAACTCTGAAGATGTTATGTGCAGTTCTATAATTGATGTGCTCTTAGAATGGCTTTCAAATTTAGATTTATCTACCATTCATAGCTTTGGCCCTCCTTCTAGTCCCGAAAATCTTGAAGCCTCGAAAATTAGCAAATTTAAAAGAGAATATCATATGACAAAAGAAATTAACAGTGAATAGATAGAATCCAGCAATTATAACGCAAAATCAACTCCGAGCTACAGAAATCCTACTCTTAAAAAATAATTCCGCATAGAATCACCAGATGTGACGCTTTATAAAAGAATATAGAAGTAAATCTAGTACAAAAATGTAATCTCCAAGTCGAAATATTTCAAATTAAGGACCCCTTTCAAAATGCATGAAATGGGTTTAAATAGGTACTCAATAAAACAAAATAACTAAAACTATTCCTACAATTTATCTAAAATAAAATATCTTAAACTAAAATGCGAACTTGTAGTAGACTAGCTCATTAATCATCGATTGAGGTGGATGAACGAAGGTGGCAGACATTGAGCATATCTTGGACTTCTGTTGGCCGAGTAATTTTTTAATGTAACTGTCCAGCGTATGTAGCATCAGACAATTCAAGAATTATACATTGAATAGCATTCGAAAGGAATTTGATGGCCATCTGTTAACTGTGTGGCTTGATCAGATAAGACCACATATTATCCCATGAAATTCCTTGAAGTTTGCTAATTTTTTAATTTTTATCGATTATCTCTTGCTTCCGCCTAGAATCAGCGTCTTTTACTTTAGGTAACTCACCTGGAATACAATTTGAGATCAAATTCGTAGCATACAGACTGTCATTAATCAATTGTGTTGTATTATTTATTAAACTTTTAACCCTTGATGTGGCTCTTTCTAATTTCATTAATTGTTGTTCCCATTCTATAAATAGAATTTCCTTGTGTCTCTCCTCAATTCTAGGAAGGTTAGCTTTTTTTCCTTGCTCTGTATCCTGCCATGAAAGAAACTCGGAAATTTTATCATCAACATCTTCAATTTCTTGCCTAAGAGTGACTGATTTATCTATCAAAGACGATGTAATTTCGTACAAAGGCTCAATTTGTGTCAACTTTAAACAAAATTCATTTAACTTTTGAGATAGCAGTTTGTTCATTTCAAGAGCCTCAGTAATGAATTGATCCAGCTTGGGATACTCCTTAAACTTGTCCATTTCTGATTGGAACCTTTTTTCTTGTTCAACCTTTGAATTTCTCTCATTTTGTAAAAGATTTTGTAGCTTTTCTACTTCTTGAGTCAATCCCTGTTGTTTTCTCAAGGCTTGTTCATAAATCTTTTTCTTTTCAAGGCTGAGTTGTTATTCTAGTTCTTTAGCTCTGAGTTCTGCATCATGTTCCCGCTGTTCCAACTGAATTATCTTTTGCTGATCACCTGCAACCTGTTCTTCAAACATAGCAATTTGCATATCCTTTTGTTTTACTAGCTGTGAAACTTCGGAAGCTTTATCTATAGTGGCAGCACTATAGGCACGAGCATACTGAGACAATTTGGTGAGATCCTCATATGGATCCACCTCAGCATTTTTATAAACAACATTTAGCAATTCCCCCTGTGATGCCAAAAGAGCATCTTGATCTGTTCTCCTCCTTTTCCTTTGTTTTCTTACCATAGCCCTATGTTTGGGACTGTAGAATATATCTAAAGGAGGGATTTCTTCTATCTTTAGCATAATTTCTCCAGTGGGGTTTTCAGGAATGATTTCCACATCCTGATCTTTGGGATTGTCAACTTGAGGATTGTTTTGCAATCCTATCTGTTGTGCAAATTGCTGATATTGATTTAGCAAATGAGAAGAAACAACCAATTCAGTATCTACTTGTCCTCCAAGTTGAGAACCTGCATCATTCTTCGGTGCCTGTTCAGTATTTTTACTTTCTCTAGGCATCAGTGCCAGTGTTCCCTTTTTCTGTTTGCACTAAAGGCTTCTGTATATCTTTTTGAGAAGTTGTTTCTGTTTTGGCACTGTCAGCTTTACTGTTGTCATCCTTTTTCCCTAAAACAGGATCAACTCCTTCTACTTCTTTACCAGAAGTACTTCCTACTTGTTGTGATGCTTTCTCCTGTGTGGGAGCTCTCAACTGATCAAGAGGCACAGTAAGTAACCTTTGGCTTCTATACAAAAAAAACTTTTTCAAGTCCTCGGCCTATAACTTGGACTTCGCTGAATCAAAGACTTGGGATATATCATCCATGGAAACAAATAAATAATCAAAAATGTCTGGTTCATGCTCGAATCGGGCAATCGAAACAGATGTAGTAAAATCATGTGCCACTCTCCTTGGGTCGTATTGTCTTCCAGGAATTGTTGAAAACTTAATATTAGAAATCTTACCAAATTCTTTCTCAGCATGAGCAAAACTATTAAGAGTATAGTCACCACAGTTAAAAGGGAAGGTAGGCCACATAAGCTTTTTATTGCTTTTCAAAATTCTAGACATTCCTTCAACTGTCAGTTGATAGGAAATCTCCTGAGCTAACAGCTTATCTGGAACATATAGGGGAAGGATATGTGGCTGAACAATACTCCCAAAAATTCTGATATAAGTGAATTTTTCTTCTCCGAACCAATCTCCGATAGCAGACAAATCAGTCTTGGCTTTATTGGACAGTCTAGGAGGGAAATGACCAAAAATGGTTTGGTAGATTGGAATTAGAAAACCATGGTAGACTCTGTAAACATGAAGTTTGAAATGTTCTTTCCATAAGAAACTATGATACACATGAATAGGAATAGGTTCTTTTGGAGTCCATTTCCAACCTATCATGGGGAACTTAGAATTGAAATAGAGGGCGTCCAAAATATAACCACAAAAATGGAAAGGGGAAGAATTCCATGAATTCTTATCTTTTCTATACTCTAGAATTCGATTAGCGATCTTATTCGACAAAATGACAGCCCAATCCATAATTTCAGAATTAAGAGCATAATGAATTAACGGGACCATTTGAATAGAAAATCTAGCAGAGTTGTCGTTTCCGAACAACCTACACATCATTGTTGTGGCATAACAATATGGAGGTGCGAGAGACTCCACAGAGTACATACATGATGCCTCTTGCTTATGTTTCTCAGGGTTATTCCTCCATTCTTTGATTGGCTCTGCCTGGTTTGGATGTTCTGCAGCATATTCTTTAAGGAATTATTTGTTGTAAATATTTTGTGGATTGGGAAGATGGTACATTTCTTTAATATCTTCTGCCCTGAATGACTCGAACACTGATCCAGAAGCAGAAACAAAAGTTCTGTTTTGAATGGTCACATTGTCAATGACCCATCTGATAACATCGTAGTAGGGAAAAATACTCGCCCGGGCAGCAACTCGGTGTAAAAATGAATTTGCCAATGCACTAAGTTGAGATTCAGAGTCAGAGTCTGAATCTTCTTCATCAGGAACAGTTTCTTTGGGCATAACAACCCTAGGTTTCTCTTTTTCAAGCAAATTGTATACATTCTCCCATGTCATCTTCCCCAGTCCTTGACAGGAGGTGTCTGTGACTAGCTTGAGCTTTGCCGGTTTTTCCTTGGGTGGCATGTTTAGCACAGGAGCATTTGCAACAAAAGCAACTTTAGACTTTCTGCTTCTCTTTGACATTCCAGAGTCGGGTAAACTCTCTCTGGTTCTGCGAATGAAAGGATTCGAACTTTTGTTCTGCAATTCAAATGAATTCTTTCAGCCGAAATAAAACACAATAATGAGAACAGCTACAAAAAATTTTATTACCATTTAATCTTCCGGTATTTTCAACATTTGTCATACAATCGGAGATTGGCGAATCCTTGCAATAAATGTTAAAATTCACTTTTGATATTTTGCGATGCGATGAATAAATAGAATTCATTTTAACATATTTCTAAGTATAAAATTTTTCTAATATTTTCAAAATATGTTAAAAGGTCTTTTAACTCATCGGATTGGAAAGTTTCTAAAACTTGATATGTTTTTTTTTGCTACTGTTGAATGATGCAATGCGATTCGCCCAATCGCAATCGCAAATCACAAGTTGTTATGTCTTCAGCCGATTGCAATGGCAAGTCTCGGACCCGATAAGTTTTATAACGCAAATTTATTTTCCATATTTGGTTTAAGTTTTTTCACGTTCAACGGGGTCCACAGTGGTAAAAGGTTCTTTGATATATATTTATTATTTTATTCTTTACTACATTAATTTAAAAAAATATAACTTTAATATCTGCTTTAAAACAATGCAGAGTACGCATATAATATGCTCTCATTTTCTAACCCCAACGCTAACCTTTGAAAAGTTCGAGCGCCACAGCTTTATAAACCTTTCTTTTCTATTTGCCGATGCGATTAATTGCAACTCAATGCTTTCGATTGCGATTAACGCATTTGCCAATGTTCCGATGCGATGCCCTTCCTCCGATGCGATTGATGCATTCACAAACGTTCCGATACGATTAATGTCTTTTAAGCCCGAACTTCAAACACATATAAATCACAGTCCATAAACACATCAGCTCCGCAATCGCCATCGATACTTTTATTAACATGTTCTGCTATTATGATTTTCTCTGATGCGATTCGTGAGGGTCCCACAAGGTTAATAAATTCTTTTGTCCATTCGATTTATTACAATCTATGCATTTGCCTATGGTTTAAAAACCAACACCACTCGTCGGGCCCACGATGCATTATACCCTACCTTTATATATCGCACACCAACTATGATATATGAGCATATGCACGGATATGCGTGTTATCTGACATACCACAATGGGCGGCTCGTACGGGAAAAATGCATTCAGCACTGTCTCGTTATTTTGCTTAATGCGACTCCAGATAAAGTACAAGACCTGCAGGATAGATATAAATGTTTTTGTAATGGCAGTACAAATAATGGTGATAAAATCTAGGCATTTTGCAATAACAAGTGAAAGTTTTTGGCCAATTAGATAACAGATAATTCAAATTAAAATAATTAAAATAAATGAACAATAATAAATCTTATAATGAACCATGGCAAAAATAAAAAAAATTTGAAGACATACGTCTAATCAAGATAAATTAATGTCACAATCAAGAAAAACCTGATGCGTAGTATCCTGATACAATAAGAATAAAGGAAATGAAATCTAATTATTATACATAAACCTGTTATTATCATTTTTTAATTGGTATATAAACATAGCGTGTCATTTTGTTAGCCACAACACCAATTTATTTAACTCTACTTCAGTAAAAAAATATACTCTTGGGTTTCCATATTATTGCATAATCATAAACAAAATGAATTGGTTGGCGGAGTTGTAGTTGATGACAACTCTACCTTATTATTAAAGAAATCACAAAATCAATATAAATGACGACGAATTTCGTTACACAGATTTCCATGGAATTTATATACTTGTAAAAGAACTACACAGTGGTGATCACCTTGTAGAAAATTTCCCAATGTGCATGATGTACTTTCACGTCACAGATAAGATCCCCCTAATTCAGGAGATGTCTTTTTATTTTGTATAAAAATTTGAAATATCTGTACAATAAATGAAAGAATAAAAAATATCTATTTAATGATGAATGAAAGAAATTGCTCAGCAGCTTCGGATTACCAATCCCAAGTACGTGACAGTGGAGGCAGAACTGCCGCCACTAGCTGTCCCGCCCACAACCTTCGCCTGTCACGGTGTACTCTAAAGAAAACGCGTTCGTTCGCTGAGTTTAAACTTTAAAGTCGACGAAAGCGATACGGTTAAAAGATGTCGCGTGATGCCATTAATAGTCAATACCATCCACCGAACATTTCAAAATCCCTGCGATGCACATGCTGGACATGCCAAGGAGAGGATGATCTGGTCGTCTGATTCTTTCCCTGCTTTCCAAGGCAATGTCGCCGGCTTCATCGTGGTGTAAGGAGCCACTCTGTTGATTCTGTACCAAAAATTTCATCCGTTGAGTACATATTTGCCTACTCGGTCATCTAAATTTACACTGAAAATTATTATCAGTAAATAATTTAAATTGGAATTGCTATTCAATCTTCTGAATATACATAATTTTTTTAGATGATCTAGAGTTTCTTTACCTCTCCTTTCGCTTTTGGAGGAAGCGTTGCACGGATAATTTTGGGACAATTTCCAGGCCTGCGCGAGAAATAGGAAACAATGTTAAAAAGCAGTTTTCAATCTTTAAATTCTTTTTATAAACTTTCACATTCTGTCCAATAGTATAAACCAATTTATCAGTATAAAATACTTTACGATCCGCGTCTGACCTTCGGGAAGTCTTTCCGGCTCTTTATCGGCGTTCGATGCAGGGTAGGAAATATCTGTTTGATTTTACTGATATTAATCTCAGGTGTTCTTGTCCTGCTCGAGCTTACAGAGTCGGCAAGCCTAATAATGGCTTCTGCCTGCCACGAAAATAATGAAATAAGTCTGCGATCAATTAAATAACGCCAAGAGGACTAAAGATGGAACCGTTTTGTCAAAAAAATATATGCGAAATTTTCTGTCAATGTGTTAAATTTTTAAATAGGTCTGCGATCAATGAAATAACGCCGAGAGGACTAAAGATGCAACCGTTTTGTCAAGAAATAGATGCGAAATTTGCTGTCAATGTATTAAATTTTTTAATCGGATCAAAATAATACCTTCTCAGTCGGGACATTGTAAACATTCACCATTCCGTTATAAAAAATAACGAACTGACCTCTGGACTGATGCTCGGGAGATTTTGCTGGAACTGATCTGCTGCATATAGTGCAAGACATAAAGTTAGCCTTATCCAACATTTAAGCTCGCTCCGCTATCAAGAATTCGAAAATATATAAAATTACAAATGTCTGGACATGAAAATACCTGGAAACCGGATCAGTTTGGCTGATTGCAAAAGGCACGGTGAAATTTCTTTCTGGAACTAGAGTGTTTGAACCGAAATCGGTGCTTACGGGAAATAATTCCATGGTTTCCGCGTGATTGAATTCCTCAGAGCGTCCATTAAAGCCCTTGGTCGGCTGATGATTGACATAAGGCAAATCGCTTTGCTTGTCTTGTGTAAGTCCGATCGACGAAAGCACCTTTTGCATCATCTGCGGTTTTACCCGCGACAGAACTTGCACTGTTGCATTCATAAAAAAAACATACAAAATCAGCCAAAATATTCTGCCAAAACAAGAACAAAAGACAAATTTAAGGAAAGACTGCATATTGCACGAGCCGATCTGAAAATAAAGCAGTGAGACAAATTCAAGGCGTTTGTAAAAGAAACCATACATCTTGCCTTCGCTAGCTGTTTTCCAGGGCCGAATTCCAAATTATTACTTCCATTTACGCCTGTTCCATTTGATTCAGAGGCGTTCTGAATTCGCCCAATCTCGAAAGCTACAGATGCACTTGGCAACATAGCTGGCAGACTGAATTGTTCCTATAAACCACCAAAATTTCCACTGCAACCTACCTTATTTTAAGCTCTGATACTCTTGCGATCAATCAAAGCGCCGATGAAATGTAGATTATTTTGCGGTTCATAAGATGATAAATATTTGGCAGGTAGGGACGCTAATCGGAAAAAGGTGTGCAGATGAGACGGCCTTACAAGTTACAGGTGTATATTTCGCATGTGCTCATCATCACTAATAGCAAACTAAATACAGGGGCATTAACTGCTCTAAAAGTAAAAGCCACGTTAATGTTGTGGAGTCTGGAAATTTGACCAGATTTTAATAAAATTTAGTATGGAAATTTAGTAGTAGCAATTTTAAAATTTTTTTTTATCAAATTCAAACTACTTTTGAGTCTGGACCATCGGAACCATTCTCCCGGCATATGTCATTTGTCACCGCAATACTGGCCAATTTTACGCGCATATGACAGATGTTATTTCTTGCATTTCCTGACATTCCGGAGTGTTGGACGTTCGGTAAGAGAATAATGGGAATCAGTATGGCTTGCATTTCCTGACATTCCCGAGTGTTGGATGTTCGGTGAGAGAATAATGGGAATCAGCGTTGGAATCTCATTAATTCGATGGTTTCGAAAATTTCTGTCATTATTTTTACAAATGTAATAAAAATTGTGGAATGTTTATAGTTTTGACGAATTTCGAACAATATTTAATAGGTAAGTTCCGGTCATTTTTACTGTTTTAACAACCTTTACCTTTAACAAAGAAAAATGTTGACCAAAACTTTCAGGCATATGCTCGTCGAATCCCATTCGGTAGTGCGAAGAAAGTTCTTCTAGTACTGGTTTATTATTTCAATTATTTCAAATTAGTTTTCTAAAATCTTATAACTAGCTGTTGCCCCAGAAGGTACAAGGAGAGGCCGATAGGAGTATTGTTTGTGAATTATTAATTTGAAGTAATTGCATTTTTTTGACATGAAGGAAAAAATGTATTGAAAAATCTTGAATTTTGAAGTTCAATGCAAAACATTAAAACTTAGTTGAATCTCTTAGTTGCAGGTTTATCCAAACAATAAAACTTTTTGTGAAGCATATCTCTGTTTGAAAATCGAAATAAATTATTTCAGACTATTTCACCATTGCAATTTCATTTGCACGCTAGCTTTGTTGCAGATGGACCACAATATGCTACATTCAACAAAATTGACTGCACATTTTGCCTTATTTTTAAAGAATAGTACAAGTATGCCGTTTCCAGCAACAAAAAGACACGACATCATCCTTCCATTTCTGTAATATTTTTCCTTCAACAGTAATCCTCGAGTATTTCTTCTAACAACGTAAACCAAACAAATTAAAAACTTCAGTATAATCAAAACATCTACTCAAATATCAGTATCAAGGCTTTCCACAAATTGAAGTAATCTGCAAATTGCACACATTTCAATATAAAATAACCAACTCCACTATAACTAGATCATTCCTGCATATGATGTAATATGCAACTTGAGTCATGGTTAGCATCGCATGAATACAATAACAGCTGCAAAAAATTAAGAATATCGTACCTAATACTTTGGTATAGAAATGGATTTCAATTCCCGTCAAAACAACAAATGCTCAATAACTTGAAATTTCAAAATTGCAGCAAGGATTTGTAGCATGAGTTTTAATTTTTTCTAAACCAAAGTCCTCTTGCATTCATGGCTACAATGCATTTTGAAAAGTATGCCAGGAAAGGTTACCGTGCACTTCCAATGAACCCCTCCCTAATAGATGACATGGTTACAAGTAAGGTTTAGACAGGGTCTCTGCAACTTGCAAACCTCATTCTGTTGAAACAAGTTTTAAATAGGTACAAAGCTGAATAGTTTACATGTGACAAAGCCATGGTTTGATCTGCATCTACATTACTTGCCTCACCCATAAAGTAGTAGCGCCACTCAAAAAGTTTGTAACGTCAATTGTAACAACTGAACCTAAGGCATAACACTAAACTGTCAAGAAGGGTATCTAATGCATACACAGCAATTATTCTGATTACTGTCATGGATAAAATACCAAGTTCATTCATATAAAATGAATAGAAAAAATATAATTAGGTACTCTTCCATAGAATGTTACAGTTAATTGCATTTACTTTCCTAAGAAGCCATTGTCTAACTTTAGACCATGATATGCAGTTACTACAAATATCTTGACAAACCTAACCAGTCATTTGTACCTACTGTCAAGTAAATATGTAACAAATATCAATTTTCAATCAAGGGTGTCATTAAGAGTTTTAACCAACAAGGAGTAGGCAATGAATCTCTAGATCTCACAAACCTAATTCTGCTTTACCTACCAAGCTACCAGTCTGGCTAGAAATTAGCAGAACTTCCAATGGTTATTACAGTTTACACATGTCACAAATGTAATCATAGGTTCATCTGCACTTCTTGTTTGCATCTGATAGTAAGTACACTTCCGCTTGCCACATTTACCACACTTGAATTGGTCTGTTGTAGCTTTAGGCTTTATCCCACGCTCACACTCAAAAAGTGCCTTGTCTTTGATCTGTTTGTTCTCGAGCTTTCTTTGATCACTAGCCATTTCTTCCGCTGTCATGAAAATAAGTTTTTTCTGGCTTAATTTCCCCAAGAAGAACTCTCCTTCTCAAATCTGGATTGTTTGCATCTTTCAGGTTGAACATGATGGACCTATATTTCAACTTCTGGGCTCCAGTAGACAGCCCTAACTTTTCAAACATCAGTGTCTCAATAGAAACTGCAACTCGTACTGGATCACATGCATTTATTCTCACCAGGTTGTCACCCTCGGCTTCGTTACCTACTTTGTTAAAAGCCTCATGAAGAAGCTCACGGATCATGTCCCGTACTGTGTTATTAGACTTAATCATACTTGTCAGCTTTGGAGGGCCATTTGAAGAGGATGATACCTTCTTATTGCTGATAGATGCTTGTTGTTCCTTGGGTTTCTTCTCAACCTTCACAAACTCTTTCTTAACAGCATTGACCTCCACTTTAATAGTCTTGGAATGCTTATCTTCTGACTTTGTAGCTTTGTTTCCATTGCTAGCAAGATTGTCTGATGTTACAACCTTCTTCCAAGAATCAAGTAAGCCAACCTGATAATCGAAGTATCATAGCAAAATGAAGTTACTAGCATCCATAAGAAAACAGTCCTACGAAAAAAGTTGCACACTCATGAACTAAACAGTTTACCTTGACTACTTTAAATCAGAGAAAAATATACCTTAAAAAGACCCATTGAACTTAGAGAGAGGCATTAACAAAATCAGTGGACATCAAAAAAGAAGAAGACTAAACTTTCAAGATAGAGGTAAATTTTTAAGAGCACTATTCAAAGATAAGGAAAAGAACAAAGAAAATGCAAAGGAAAAACTAAAATTATATTTTTCTTTCAGATATGTTCTCCATGCTACAAATCCTAATGAACTCAGAATAGGCATGTGCAAAAGAGCCATCTTGAAGAAGTAAATCAGGACTTACATTCTTCAATCTATGTCATAACATAAATGTATATTCTAAGAAAAAGATTATTGTGGCCCTAAAATTCACCTCCATAATCCAAATATTATTCCAGTAGAGTATTTCAGTATAAGAAAAAGGCTGAAAGCAAATGCCATGCACCACAAACTAAATTTACAATTCAATTCAATAAATACATATAACTTCTGGATGCCACTCTGACGTTGACTATCTTCCATCTTGGAGCACAAAGGATTTTTGTATTGGGGATAGTAATTACTAAACGTCTTCTTCCCACCGTTTGTCTCCATCACAAAATTCACCCCCTTTCTGAAATACAAAACAAACAACATCAGGAACCAACCAAACTGATAGAAATTAATGCATATAAACTATTATGACAAACTGACAAAACACAAATTCCACGGGAATTCCAAAGGCTACCTTAAACCGAAATAGAAAATACACATGACTTTATAATTGTTAAGAGCACAAAATCCTCGAAAACTTGTTTAAAAGGCATCCAGGACTGGTAACAAAGTGGCCACAGAAGAAAACATTCACAACATACAGTAATAGGTCAAAAGAAAAAATACACAGGAATCCAAAAGTCCTTTAAAAATTTGAAAAAAAAACTGGAAAATAAATCATGAGAAAACATTAAAGATAAGAAAAATAGAAACACTAGAATAAAAGTCTTGCAAAAAATAATAATAAAATTGAAACGAAAAAATTTCAAAAAAATGCTGATGAAATCAACCAAAGAGAATCCTAGAATTTCAATAAAAGCATCAAATAAACAAATAAATTCAACTTTCGCATAAAATCATTACCAATCCGGTCATGGAAGTGTCGACAAGAAATCGGAGGACTTAAAACTCCAACAACATAGTATACATAAAAAAATAGCAAGAGGGAAAAAGGGGTTTTAATACCTATCCAGGCAAGAATTGTGTCCACACCAGGCATGGAGTTGAAGTAACATGACGAGTGATGTTGTTTCATAATGGATTGTCAACTAGATTAGTCAGAAAAAAATATAGAAATGATAGCACATTATAGGAGCAGTTTGTACATCCACACAAAAAGTTTCATGCACAAGAAATATGAGAATTACATCCAATTCCCATTCTTTCCACATGAAGAAGGAAACTCCATTCAATTAAGGAGACCAGGTACAGATTTGGAATGCTCTCCCTTATTTTAATTTAACAATTGAAGGACTTAGTACAACTATTTTATATACATGGGCTAAATTATTCATTTGTTTATCAGCATTGTGGTAGATCATAAGGAGGAGGTTCAAGAGTTTCAAATGGTCCAATTCCATTTTCCACCAAGAAATTCATTGACAAACCACAAGACAAATGAGATTATAGATGACAATGCATGAACCAAATTCCTGAAATTGAAAAAATATGTCAAGCATTACTAGATCCAAACTTATCTATGGGAATTAAGTGTTTGTTATCTATAAAATTTATGATTCAACTGAAATAAATTGAAATAGTTTTATTTACTGGGATTGTCAGCTTTGAATCTGATGGTATCCTATCCACCTACTGGCACATAGCTACAATATTGCACTCTAGAGGATTTTAAAGGTTAAACTTACCATTCTCCACCAAGAAATCCATTAACAAACCCCGAGACAAATGAGAATCTAGATGGCAGTGCATGAACCAGATTCCTGAAATTGGAAAAATAAGTCAAGTGTTAATAGATTTCAAATTCTCAGCTTTCAAGGGATATTCTTCAAAGTAATGGATGTAGTAAATCTTCCAAATTATGGAAACCATCGAGACCCGTTTTTTAGATTTCACAAGTCAGCTTGCAAGTTCTCTCTGAGAAGAAAATTAAGAAGATTTGAATCTCCGGTTAAAACTGATACAAATAGTACAGAAAAGAGTGGTTAATACTAATTTGTATCGAGAGAAGTAAAGTGCTTTTACAAAGAGATATGGAAGAGATATCTTTTAATCATGAAAAATTAAAATAACAAATATTAAAATAAGATCCATCCAAAAAATTTCACATCCATCCAAAAATATAATTTTAAGGTCCATCACAAAATTTCAGATAACAGATGTCTGCACTTGATTTTCTGTTTATCCATCTTGGTGCTGAGTAGACTTAAGAGTTAAACAATCTATGCTGCTACTGCTACTACTAATGATACCAATAAGAATAATTAAACAGGTGAAGCCAATGTGATGAGCAACGAAGAGAGTGGTTGCTAAATAGTGAGGATGGTGGCATGTGAGACCACTCACCAAAATTCATTTCCAAGGAGCCAGGTTCAAGTGCTTGGTGAATTTTATGAAAGAGTACCATGTTTGGAAAATTGGATTTTTTTCCTACAAAGGACTATTCTCAGTTATGCATATTAACACCAAAATCAAGGTATTGGATATTAGGAGAAATTTGATCCTTCTTGTCTAGAAAAAATAATTATTGGAAGCTACACTTGGAAGTCCATGATAGGAATTCTGCAAAAATGAATTTTCTTTGATAAATTTGAAAAAGACTGCAAAACCCAGTTGCAGTAGGGGTTTTCAAGGGTGCGGAATCATTGATGTACTTGAAATTTGTAGCTACAATCAATTTGATAATGAACTTTAACAAAGATTGATATCCTAAAGGCTAATTCCAATAGTTTGCTATTCTTTTTTATTTCTTTTCAATATTATATTAGATAGCCTTATGTCATATCAGCATTTCATTGCACATCTCCCTAATTCTGGATTGTGAAAGGTATTTCACTTTTCTCCGTAAAATAAAACTGAACTTAAAAAAATTGGTCAATCTTAACCCCGAGTTTCAAGGGCCATAATTTAGGACATGCTATCTTTATATGAGAACCCTGTCAAGACATCTTAGCTAAAGAAAAGTGCTTGTGATAGACGTAATAGAGGAAAATATAATGCTCATACCTGTCGCCAATGGGCTTTGTGAAAATCTGTAAGAGGACTCCTTGATCATCTCTATCGACCAAAATCCCCAACTCGTCGCACTCTTCCATCTGCTTCTCAGTCAAGATATCTGCAACCCTATTCCTCAGATTCTTATAGTAAGTAGGGGGAGGCTTGGGCATAAACTCAAACCCTCCAATTTCACTGCGCATGCGCATCTCCTTGAGCGTGGAGAATATATCAGAGCAAATAAGAGCCAAATGCTGCAGTCTGGGACCCTCATTGTGCTCCAGATAGGTCTGTATCTGTGACTTCCTTTTGGTTCCAAACATGGGTTCGTTCATGGGCAATAGAACCATCTCATTATTTCTCACCAACACCATTGAATTCAGGCCACTCTCTGCAGTTCCGACGTCTTCTGCCGTAAACTCGGCAAAACGGTGAAACCCGGTAAACTTGGCCACATATTCGACGGCTTCCTCCAGTTTCTCCACATTCCCCACAGCGTGGTCGACCCGAATGAGTCCATAGGAAAAGGGAGCCGACTGAACGGGCTCGTAATTGGGCAAAAAGGAGCCCTTGAAACCGTCCTTGCTGACAAAACGAAGAACCACGTCTCCATAAAGCTTAACCTCCGACATGCACAACTAACATACAGCTCGTTTGCCAAGTTACCGAGCTGCTTCTCAGAATCTTGAAAGAACAACGAGATGACTTCGGTGACAAATTCTGGGTCGTTCTCGTCCTGCAACTGCTGCAACTGTGTGAATTTCTCATCCAGAAATCCCTGCAACTCATGTCGAGAATTCAGCAACCCATTTACAAAATACTCAACATAAACTTATACTGAATCTGTGCTGAGCTCAATTATGACAAAATTAGATATTCAAATTGAACAGAAAAACCAAAACCCTTGCAAACAAAAATTAAATCAAAAACCTCGGGAATTTGTCAGCTGAATAAGCCGTTGCTTCAAGTGTATGATGACCATTCCCAACCGCAGCATCCACACCGGTAGCCCTCTGTCGAGACTGAATTGTAGTTTCCCACAGTAAAAAGAAAATAAATGATGGTTACAGAATCCCACAGCCAGTGGATCCATGTTATTATTATTTGTTTGGCAATGCAATGGAACTTGCATTACTGTAGCTACTATGAATATGACTGCTGTGGCTGTGCCGCTACAGTGTCGAAACTATTACTGTTTGAACCTCTCCGAACAAAGAGGCCAAGAGGCCAGTTTTTGTTGTTGTTGCAACTTCCACTGCAGATCCGCAAACGTAACCCCGGCGAGTTCGAACTGGAGTTTAGCAAATATCCAGAATTGAGAAGATCAGGGTTTATATGGATTTTTTGATCCATGGTGTCTATTGATATGTAGTCGAGAGCTACAAGGCCTAGAGGCAAGTTTCTATCGGAACCGTGCTCGCATTCTCTTACGTGGAACATCAATGCACCTTGCTCAAAGCCTCCGTTAATTCCTACAGGTGTTGACATGCAAATTCAAAGAAAATAAAGAAAGACTAAATCCATAAAGGCTAGAAACCTGCCTCCCAGAATGTTGATGTGTTGACATGCAAATTCAAAGAAAAAAGAAAAAGCGGCTAAAGACGGCTGAATTCCCGTCGTTGCCGGAAGCTTCAGTGAAAATGGAAGAGGATTTGCGTAGCAAGAATGGAAATGTATCGGTGAACATAGTAGAGTTGTGTTCGATCTAGAGGCACAACACATTTTTTTTAAATGAGTAACAGGTGTACTGTAAGTAATGAATATGTTTGATTTAAAAAAAAACCGATCTCTTCAAAGATAGGCCTATCGGCCTAATTATTATTTTAATTAACATTTAACAAGTAAATTTATATATTTATAAAATTATAAAATTAAAAATTTGTAATTTATTAGTAAAATCAAATAAATAATAATATGTAAATTGGAAACAGAAAGGTGTCTCGAGAGTCAAAATTGACTTGAATCGATCCAAAATTTTTAAGAAATCTTTTAATGTATTGTTTGAATCATGATTTTGATGGTGGAAATGGATTCAACACCATTGAAAACCTCTAAAACACTCAAATATTAAAGTTTCATAGTTATAATGTGGATTTACAAAAATCCTGTCAAATTTTCTTAAAATCTAACTTGAAATTTCCATGATTTTCAAAGCGAAAAAAGCAATCTAGTTAGACTACCAGCTATTAGATTTATATTTATATTTATAAATATATAATTGCTTAAATTAAAAAAATTATAATTTAATTTTATAATCAAATAAATAATAATGATGTATTAAATTTAAAATTTTTATTATATATACTTGATAGCAAAATACACCATGTGAAATATACCAAAGCTTTCACGTCGTCAAATTTCGAAAGTAATTTTTTTTTAATTTTATAGTTTATTATTTTAATTAACTAGTAATTGTACAAAACTTGCAAAGATATGTTTATAAAATTATAAAATTGAAAAATTTGTATTTTATTCTTATAATCAAGTAAACACGCAATTGTATCATATGTTAAAAAGAAAATGTCGTAAGGTTGTAGTATAGGAAAGAATAGCATATAACAAAGAAGAGGTAGTAGGAACTTTCTCGGCTCCAAGTGATCCTCTAGAATAAGGGGTGGAGAATTATGTTTATTGGACCTCAAATCAAAATATCCATATTGGGTAATTGATGTGGAATAATTTCTTTGTTATTAATTGCATGTAAGATGTGTTTTTTTCATAATGAATGACACATTTTGGCCAAAGTACTCAACACCTCTAATGACAAAATCTGCATGTTTATTTTATTTTCTGAATTAAGGATGCACTTGGTTTTTATGACCAAGTTGGGCAGACTTCACCCTTCCAGGAAATTATTTGCTTCTTGTGACATGTTGTACTTCATAAGAGACTACTAAGACGCATAGAGTTATCTTAATCGTAAATTTTATGGATAAGAGACATTTGGGCCCTTTTTAACCCTTGGGGATGATTAATTAATCTCAGTTCAGATAATTTATATTAATAAATTATCTACAATCATATTTCCATAATTCCTCTTTGAATAATCATATTTCCATAATTCCTACTTATTGGAAATTTTCACCTCAGTCAAAATAACAAACATCATGAAGACCAAAAAGAAGAAGAAAAAATCAACCCATAATCAGGGAATCTAGCTACTTCTTTAAAGATCATAATTCAAGACTTTAGTGCCTTTTAAAAATCATTTATTTTCCCATCAAATAAAAAGCAACAATCAAATTTTGCACTGACAAGAATGGGAAGAAATTTTAAATGTAATAACTCCCTTCCCTAGTGTAGTACATTTTTGTTTTGAAATGAAATTATTTTCGCAATCTTTTAAATAATACATTCCTCCCCAAGTGACCCTTTAGAGATACCTTTTTTTTCAACTCATTGCAATAGGTAAGTGTCTTTTGTCCAGTATTTTCTGTGTCATTGAATTTAAGGGTAGAGGTAAAGAGACTACTAGACAAAAAAGAGCAAAGTGACTGAATGTCAAATGAAAATAACATTGACGAATCTCTTCTGATTTTCTCATGTGGACCTTCTTCAATTGATGAGGTAGTGGGAAATTTCTCCTCCATAATAAGTGGTGGAGATTTATGTTGAGTGAATTACTACTGATGTAACTTTGACTCCTCCTTACAATTGGAAATTTTCTCTTTCCATAACTCTATCTCAAGTTATAATTCTAGCTTTCTCTTGTTTATGAATAAATTGTCTCTATATGACTATTGTCTGTCTCTTTTTGAGCGCTTGCTTGAATAAGTGACATAATGTAGCTCATCTAGATTCCAAAATCCTTGAGTAACCCTTTTTCTGAAGAGTCCTCTTTTGTATTTAATTATGCTATTTGGTCCTCCATAGCCTTGTCAATGTCATTTCCTTCTAAAGAACCATACATTCTTGATAAATATCCATTGTCCCGCTTTTCTTCTTCCATATACTTCAGATCTAAATGAATGGAACATGAGATAAGATTCGTGACATTTTCCAAATTCCAATATTTTTCATTGCACTTCTCATGTGTATCAGGGAAAATGGATTCCATACATTCAACGTTATGCCTTTTTAGGGCTTGTTGTAAGGTTGGAAGCTTCTCTTCACCATGTCTTCTTTCTTCTGTATCCTTGACTTTGATACAAACAATTGTTATGGACCCCTTTAAAGGTAAATTTAGTGTTATTTAAGAAATGTGAATTTTGAACATTCATCATTATTGCTCAAGATAAACCATGTCCTGAAATAATTTGGAAATTAAAAAAGATCACATATTTTAAAATTTTCATTATTAATTTAATTTTTTTATATATTAAGAAATAATACTCATGAGTTATAAAATAATTGTAACATAAATAATATATAACAAAAAAACCATGTATTTTTTTAATAATAAAATAGTTGTAACAAAAATAATACAGAACAAGGAAAACTATGTATATTTGGATGTAAGAAAATTTAGATACATTGTATTAAGTAAAATTTTAAAAGAATAATGGTTATAAACATTTAAAAATAATTTTATTAAATAATTAGTTTAGATCCAGAGTTAAGATCGATTTAGGCCATCTTAGTTCCCCCCTATAAAGAAACTACATTCCACATGAATACCATGGGCTGTATTTATAGTTTATCATTATTTTATTTTGTTATTTTTAATTTTTATTGTATTTTGACCTACTTAAAATGTTCATTACATTATGTCAATCTTTTTATTTAATTTACACTTATTTTTAATTCTGTGTAAATTGACATAGTCAAAATGTTAAACATGACATTACAACCTTTCTATCATACTTTGTTGGAGAGCATAGTAGCACAAAAATGTAATATTTAAATAGATAAATAGTTATTTTCCTTTTTTATATTGTTTTTTATCCATGTAATATAAATTAATTGGTTTTTATGGATTTTAATTTTATGATATAAATTTTATTATAAATAAAAAATTTATGCTTATGTACCCAAAAATTTAATGTTTTTGTATTTTATAATATTTTTTTATTCATTAAACTAATTTATGTTAAATCTAGTTTTATTAAGTTATTAATTTAAATTTTATTTAAAAATTGAGGTTAAAATCTAACAAATTTTTAATATCATCATTTTAACTTAAAAGTCGCCAAAACCTAAATTCAATCTAACTTATTAAAAAGAAAAAAAAATTAACATTATAAAAAACATTTATAAAAATATTTACTTGATCTAATGGCCTAAAACATTTCAATTGTCTAACATTTGATCCAATGGATCAAACATGGACACAGTGGTAGATAGAGGAGTTGTTTTCAAATAGTGACGACTTACGGGGGTAATAATAATTGATATATTAAATTTAATTTTTTTAGGTTATTATATATATATAATTGTTAAATTGAAAAATTTGTACTTTGATTTCCATAAGCAAGTAAATAATAATTGATATATATTAAATTTGTTTTATTTATTTATTTATTTTATAAAGTCGGTTGCTGATTATATTCCAAAAAATAGGGGAGCCACAACTCCATTACATCTGAGTTAAAAAAAGTGTGACAAAGGAAGGGTATCACACCAAAACCCAACCTCCTAGAAAGTGACTGCTATTACTATACTTAACACCTAACTTTTTGTAAATCCTGACAAAGTGAAACAACATAACAATGAATTTAGAAGACATTGGACATAATAGAAAGGTTGTCCCTAGCCTTGCAAGAAGAATGGGGTAAAGTTAGCCCCTTTGGATTCGCTGCTCATTGGAGTTATCTGGAGTCCCGAGGTTGTTGTCCAAGTTAGTGTTGGTTGCATTTTTGGTGCTTGTGCTTGGCATGGTTCTTTTTTCCATCATGTAGCAGAGGCTTTCCATAGCTTCTTCAATATGTGTGCAACGATTGTTGATTCCTCTTAGTTATTTTTTAAGGGAATGAGCTTTGTATTGGAGAAAGTTAATTTCTGAGACATGCTTCTCCTCGGTGATCTTGAGTTGTGCCTTTATCTGCTTCAATTCTACTTGCATGTCAGAACAATTAAAACAATTCTCACCTTTTCATATTGACTATAGGTAGCGAAGATTGAAGAGAAACAATAGCAGGAGGAGCGAGGGGAGGGAAGGATCTGAGATCCGACATATGCAGGGAAGGTCCACGAAAGACGTTGCAGGAATATAACAACGTTACACAGGCAGGAGGCACAAGAACGCCGAGTCCAGAGGGGAGAGAGCACCAAAAAGGGGTGGGAAAGGATGAGCGCCGAGTCACAGCGCCGAAGAAAAAGGAGGGGAGAGTGAATGATATAGAGGAACATGAAGAGAAATAAATAGGGGAGATGAAGGAGGGGAGCGTGAAGAGGAAAGAGGAGATAAGGAGAGGAGAGGGGGACAGAGTCACAAGACAGGAGAGGCGGGAGGGATTGTCATGATAAGGGATCATAAATGAAATTGAGAAGGCACCGATATTGTAGCAAGTCATCATGACAATGGAGGACATGGGAAAAATCAGGGGATTGGGGTGATTTGAGAGGTACCTTGAGATAAGAGAAGACTAGGGGGTTTGGAGCAGGTTGAGCTGGCCATAGTGTCAGTTTTTTTGTTATTTCCTCTGATAATGTGATAGAAGACTATATCCCCAATGCTCTGAGCCAGAATGTGGTTTCTAAATTTTTTTTTTGATTTTGAGCTTCTTAATAAATTGGAGACCTTGCATCAGGCCATATGCTTCCACCTTGTTGTTCGACATCAGGCCCAAGCCCCATTCGACGGAAGCAATATGATTACCATGTTCGTCCATCATGAGCCCCCTCGAATGAGCTACCCTAGGATTTGATTTTGATGCACCATCAAAGAAGAGCTTGGGTTGATGGATACCATTGAACCATTCTAAGAATTCCTTCTCTTTTAGTCTTACCTTCCACTGCTCGTTATAATTGGGCTGCCTTGCTGGAGGCCTTTGGTAATTAGGGAGGTGGTCAAGCACACATCTGAAAATTTTTCTTTCCTCAACTTGCATGTCATTAACATTGAAGTAGCTATTGTTCTTTGCAAGGATGGCTTCAACAGTTAGGCTCGAGGTCTTACTCTGCATCTTTCTCACACAAGATTTTTGATCTCGGAAGATGAATTTGTTTCTCATAAGCCATATATTCCAAAGGAGGACATAAGGCATAGTGTCCCAAATTATTTTGATTAGCATTTTTTTCTTTTTTTGCAAGGATGTTTCTTTTTCCACATAGCTATGGAGTCTATAATAGAGGTATTTGCTTCGATCTCCATAATAAAGGGAGAAGTGAGGAATTTCCAGCAGTTTTGAGCAAAGGGACAGTCAACAAAGAGGTGTTGTATAGATTCCTCAACAACATTACAAAGGGAACATCTGGAGGCCCCCTGGATGCCTTTATTTTGCGGGTTATCTACCGTCAAGATCTTCCCCTTTGCTAAAGTCCAAATGAAATTTTTTATTTTGGGAAATGCTTCTGATTTCCATATATGCTTCCAGGCATCGCATGATGGAGAGGAAGAGAGTTCACCACGAAGGATCTCATATCCTGCTTTGATAGAGTAGGATGACCCAGTGAGGTCCAATATGAAACCGTCTTCTTCTCCCATTGTCAGGGAAGCGGCACCATTGAGCATACTCACAAGATTTGATCTGTCATTATGGAGATGTGGAGGAAGGTTTGGAAGCATCCAACCATCCCAAATACGATTGGCTTCGTTCCAGCTAGAGATTTGATTTAGTATGTTGATTCCAAGCCCTTGGAGGTGGTGTTGAATGCAAAGGAATCCAAAATCATTTTCAAGGGGTGGCTTCCCCATGGTCTTTTCTTTCCATATGTCAATGTTGAGGCCCCCATGAGGAACTTTGGAGATGTGGTCACGCAGGAAGGCAACAAATTTGTTGCAAAGGGACCAAATGTGGGAGC
The DNA here is from genome assembly GCA_034641835.2 of Pinus albicaulis. Taxonomy (NCBI): domain Eukaryota; kingdom Viridiplantae; phylum Streptophyta; class Pinopsida; order Pinales; family Pinaceae; genus Pinus; species Pinus albicaulis. The sequence goes on along the minus strand of CM076575.1, from coordinate 245,581,778 downwards.
ATGGCCTGTTGGGAATAGATTGATCCAGTAAGTGTTGTCTTGGGGTAGAGAGGTATTTCTACTCCATAACTTATTTCGATCATGACAACTTCCATGTTATAAGCCTCCAAACAATTTTACCTCCAAAGGCCAGATTCAGTAATTGAGGAATGTGTATGGCAAGGCGTCCATTCTCATACGTATCAGTTACATGTCTCCATTTTACCAGATTGAACTTCCTTTTTTCTTGCTTGCCTCCTTGCCATAAAAAATCCCTGAGGATTGCCTCCATTTCATTATGAATATTGATTGGTGCTTGCAATAAGGATAAGTGGTATAGAGGAAGTGTTGAAAGAACATATTTTAATAGGACTATGCGCCCATTTTAAGAGGCTCCCCATTGGAGAATTTTCCTCTTCATATTATCAAGAGTGATGTTCCATACCTCATTACCCAGAGGTCCATTACTTACTAGTATCCCAATATAGTTGAAATATTTCTAGTTCCATTTTTATGGGACTCCAAAAATTTGAGCTATGTTATGAATTGTGTTCTGGGTGGTATTCCATCCATATATACAAATTTTAAAGGAATTTATTTCTCTTCCAAAATATTGCATGAATCTGTCAAGCAGGCTTTTAAATCTTCTGGAAACTATGCAAGAAGCCCCTCCCATCAATAAGGTATCATCAGAAAATTGTGAGTGATTCATGTTTTTGGTCCCATTACAGAATTTTATGCAGGTGATTAATCTCGATCTGTGATTGATGTACAAAGATTTATTGAAGGATTCAACCATGAGGATGAAGAGGAAAGGGGAAAGAGGGCATCCTTGCCTGAGTCCTCTAGAATATTGGAGAAAAGGACCTGGTCTCCCATTGACCAAAGGAGAGATCCAAGGGAGAGAGATGCATGCTTGTATAAGAGAGATGGTTTCTTCATTGAAGCCCATTTTTCTTAAGACAGAGTAGAGGAAGGAGTGTCTTACTCTGTAAAATTCATTGGCAACGTACAACTTTAGCACAAAACCCTTTTCCATTCCGCTCATACTGGAATGTATGGCTTCTTGAACCAACAATATGGAATTAGAGATTTTCTAATTGGCCAAGAAGCCTCCCTGATTTTCTGAGATAAGGTTGGGGAGAAAGGATTTAATGCAGGTAGCAAGGATTTTAGTGATGATTTTGTAAGAGGAATTGTATAAGGATATGGGACGAAATCTGGAGAATTAAGAAGGATGGGCTTATTTGGGAATGAGGGATTGATAGGTCGAATTCGTGATTCCACCTATATTTTTCTTTCTTTGGCTCAAATGTATCATTTTGATGAGATCCTTCTTGATTACCTCCAAAAAGGTCCGGTAGAAATTGATAGAAAAATCTCTCTGGTCCTAGAGCTTTATCTGGTTGAAGAGTCCATATCGCCTTAATAATCTCATCTTCGTCAATGTCTTTGGTTAAGGAGGCATTGATTTATTCAGTGACCATGGTCGAGGTGTGTCTCAATATATCTTCATAATTCTCTATCCCATTGTTTTCTGTTAAGATACTTTTATAATGTTGATGCACTGCCAATTTGATCTCAACTTGATCATTTAAGTTGTTTCCCTCATCACCCTTTATAATTGTGATAATGTTTTTAGAAGTTCTGATTGTTTATTGGTTGTGGAAGAATGTGGTATTCTTGTCCCCTGCTTGGAGCCAGAGCCTTCTGGACTTATAAACTCCATTTTTCTTCCTCCTTTCTGCTCGAGTTGTACATTTTCCAATACAATTCCCTCTCTTTAACTTGCTTTTCCTTGGTGATGCCTTTATTCTGTATTTCATTATTTGCCTCCTCTAACCTCCGTTTGATATCCTTCTTGACCAACTCTGGTTCTTTGTAATTCTCTTTTGCCCAGTTTCAGAGAGCCGTGCGGACAGGTTTTAATTTTGTCTCCCATTTGAAAGAAGAAGACCCTTCTACCTGCACTCGCCATGTGCTTTAGACAATTTCTCTTACCTCCTGGAAGTCACACCATAACAGATTAAATCAGAAAGGTAAGGGCCCAAAATTAGACTGTGTGCCTAAGAACATAGAGACTGGGTAATGATCTGATGCCGAGCACGGAAGAATAGAGGAGGTGTCAACGTTTAGAAGGGTGATGAGAGAGACTGCCACAAGAAAGCTATCCAAACACTCCATTATGTTACCCGGGCCAATCCTGCAGTTGTTCCAGGTGTAGCTTCGATTCCTTGGTATTATATCCACCATATCGTGATCTCTCATAATGCATTCCAATTGATCTCTTGAGGGTCAGGAGTAAAAATTCCCACTCTTTTCTCCTTTGGGTGCATAACCAAGTTTATATCACCTCTAATGATGAAGTTGCTGCTACCTTCACTTTCCATATCAATTTGGAGAGAACGCCAACACACTTCTTTCTCACTATAGTGATTTGGCCCATATATGTTGTAAAATATGATCACGATGTCTCCTTGCACATTTTGTAACTTGGCATTTATCCAGTGATGGGTCTTTGAGATTATTTGATGTTGCCATGTATTCTTATTCTATATTAGAGATATTCCTATTGATGCACCTCTGGATCTTATAGTTGTGCCTGAGTAGTGCTTGATCCTGCTTGTGATTTTTCCCATATCATTTTCTTCATGTTTGGTTTCTTGAATGAAAATTATGTCAGGTTGTTCTTGAGTGATAAGGTCTTTTAGGGCATTGTTTTTAGAGGGATGCCCTAATTCCCTACAGTTCCATGTGAGAGGTTTCATTTCTTAAGGGCTGAGGGTATAGACCCAGACTTCCCTCCTAAGATTTGGTGACTTGGTTCTTTATTAACATGCCCTCCAATAAAGGAGTCTATTAGATACTGTGTTCCTAGAGCTATATTCTTCTGAGCTACCTCATCTCTGCGGTGCTTGGTTGTTTTCCTTCCCGGCCCTAATTTTTTTGATAAGTCCAAGATAGATACTAGATCCTTAGTCACATTTCTTGTGATGATTCGGGCGAAGAAGGGTTTAGAGGATGAGGGAGGAGCGGATTTGGAGGAGGTGGGGGAGTGGGAATAAGTCTGGAGGGGGAGGAGGGGGAATGGAATGGGGGATCTTCTTCCAGAGATTCCAAGGCAAAGAAAGGGTTTGAAGAGATGGGCTCGGTTGAGGGTTGGGAGGAGACCAAAGGGGATTCCGGAGGAGGAGGGTTGCTAGGGCTCGTCGACAAAGGGGAGGGATGAGATGTTTGAGTCCCCGAGTTTTTAGAATTGGAGGAGGGTTTTTTCTTTTTGATAACTTCCCACTGGGCTCGATATTGCTTGAGTTTTCTATTTCAATCGTTTTCGCTCATCTATTTGCAAAATGACCATATTCATGACAAACCTTGCAATTTAAAAGACATTTGTTCATAATCCAGTTGTTTTATGTGCGTCTAGTTATTCACCTTCAGCTTGATTTCTTCTGGAAGTCCTTTGCCAAGATCTACCTCAACACAGATTCTAGCGCAGGCCTACATGTTGTCCTTTGTTTCACTTCTGTCTATGAAATTTCTGACTGCCTTCTAGATCACTCTTACAAAGTTGTCCCCCCAACAATCAAGAGGAAGGTGGGGGAGCTAGACCCAAACGGGACAATGTTTGGGAAGTCTAACTCTAGTTCAAAATCTGACATCCATTTGTTCAGATAGAGCCCCCTGTTATCCATGAAGTAGGAGCCATTTCTAAAGATCAGGTATTTGTCTTCCTTGGTTTCAAAATGAAAGGTGAAGAATCCCCTCCCACGAAATCTGATGGAGATTTTCCCTTGCGTTTTTTCCATCCATTTATGCTCGACCCATTTCTATACGGTCTTTGGAAAAGGCCATGGGCTCGTAAATTGTCCCACAAGACCTTTCTCAGCGAGGGAGAGGGCTGTCATTCAATGGATTGCCGAAGGCAGAGAGACTTCCTAGATTCCATCCAGCTTCTTCACAAATTTCGAGGTTGCAAGTCGCGGGCGCTGGGGGTCCAGGGATGCGATGAGGGACAAGAAGGTTGAAGCGTGATTGAGGGGAGATGCCTCCTCCAAGATGGATTCTGGAGGGGCCATTGGAGCCTGAAGCATGAACAACGATGGGGGGCTAGGGCGCGAAGGTGGGTGTGCGAGAGCTAAGCGATTATTATTAAAAATTTAGTTATATATATATATAGTAGTGTGTCACACATTGTACTAGTAAAAGTCATATGTTTTGAGATAATCATATTTATATTTTCATTGTGATGAATATCAGTAGAACATTAACAGAGTGGGGAACTTGGGATGAAAATAAACACTTACAAAAATCACACTAATCACCAGCAACTCATTAAAATAATTTTTTTACGAATATATTCAATTTTTTTAATAGATATATTGAAAATTCTAGGCCATATTCTGAAATCTATTGGAATAAAAAACTATATTATAAATTTACATAAAGTGAAGCACACAAAATTTGAAAATTTTGAAACTCATTTGCTGCATCGTCATTGAAAGTGATGAAATTTCTTGTTTATTCCTCCTCTGTAGCGGCCTTAAAGATCAAGGCTATGCTACACGTCTCAAGAAAGAGACCAAGTAACCCTTCCTTCTCTATCTGCTTCATAAAAAAATATGTCTTAAAAACAATTTTACATAAACATGGAAAGATTAATTTCAAATTTTGCGCTATATTGAAGAACTAAGCGTGATTAAGGAATTCCATGAGCATGTCAACTCTCTGATGCTCAAAACCATGTGCTCATTTACCTTTAGTCTTTGCTTGATGTATGAAAATATTGGAGTGGTGAACACGAACCCATTGTTAGAACAGGAATTACACTTTCAGAACAGGAACTGAACCAATGGTTCAGGAACATGAACTAACTGCGGGAGTAGGAACTTCTGTAAACACAAAAAATCATTTTCATTTCGTAGTATGCAAAACCATTGTTGAAATATCACTTAAGAACTCCTCAACCAACGATAATTTTGGAAAATTACACACAAGTTACCAAATAGACCCGGCGCTGCACAAAACCTAGATAGCAGAATTTCAAAATTCATCTTCCTTTGATAAGAAATTGAACTGCAAGTTTGATGACATTTTTCCCTTACGAATTCCCTTCATTTTCTACTCCATCTTCTTACTATGATCATGACACCCTTGCAACATTGTTCAGATCTACGTAGATGTAGTTTCACTGATCCTCCCAAAATTGCTACCACTTTTCTTCAATGCAACCTTGACAAGGAAAATACTATCTTATGATTAATCTGCCTCATTCACACTTCTAATGTGTTTAAATAATTCAATAGTTCCCCTTCAATGATTTCTTTTCTGGTATCTACATAGAGATTTGTTTCTCCAACATTTTAGATGTGAACAGACTTCTTCAAATAATTTTAAATTTGGTGGCAATTAAATTCTACACAAAAGCCTTCAACTTACCTCTACACCACACAAGCTTAAACAAAGTTTCGATCCACCTCTTAATTGGATCTAAATAGAACTTCAATCCATATCCAATCAATCTACGTCCTTCCTTAGTTCAGCTTCAACAATGAATTGAAATCGGGCCGGCAATAGAGTTTGATTTTTATTGCTCAGGCTTTAGCATATTCGAACCGCACACCATACTCTATTCACTCCATGCATTCTCTGAGTTTTAATCCGATTATGTGTCCTCTGCAAACAATGTTTCAATCCTTCTTGCACACGGTTCAATTGGATTTGTCTTCGATCAACTAATGTGAACAGATCGATTCTTCCTTAAACATTGAATCCACGCAAATTGTGTCATCACGCAATTCATGTTTATTTTATGAGGTTATGATCCTCTTTACAAGAATTGTGCATTCATGTACTCTATCTCTCCACACATCAATGTCAAGAATTCAGAATTCAAATAAGTCTTTTTTGCTCTTCAATTCAACACCAAAAGCATTCAAGATAGTATTAACATAATCATATACAACCCATATGTATCATACAAAAACAAATACAATTTCTCGAACAAAGATAGTTTCCAGTTATGCAAAAATAATTCGTTCTTCAAGGATTGACATATGATAGCTTCAACTTAATCTATCATCAATTCCAGATAGGCATACAAACTGGAATTTATCAATTAATATTCACAGAAACAATAAAATAGTGAAACTTCTTTTCATTAACCAAACTGTACATACACTTACAATCCTTGTTTAATTCACCTCTCTCCATGGCCTAATTTTCTTCATTTGAAATGGCCTCACATCTATGGCCTAGTTTTCTTCATTTAAATTGGCCTCCCTAAATGCCTTTGAGGCTAACAAATATATAGAAAAGGATTCTGCAACCAATTTTGCTTCAAATCCACAATCTACTCAACCATATCCTAAAAATCCTCTAAATCCACTGTTGACTCAACTAAATCCCTATTCTAGGACTTCCTAATCCCTAAGATTTTTATGAAATCTTCATATTTAGCTAATATCACTCGTATTATCAATTATGTGAGAATATTTACATTAAAAACGTCACACACCTATTTCTCATTCAAATTATTTAATAATATAAAAAATTCTTATTAAAAAAACAAATTATTTATCAAACATTAGACCCCCTAAGTCAACCAAAAATACAATGATTTTTAGATCCAAATGCTCCTGCATCAGAAAGTTTTGTCATTTTCTAAATGCCCAATATTAAGTTTTAAGTTTAAGTTTGTAATGGTAGTTACATTATGAGAAGTCGTGGTTACATTTTATATTATGTCACATATTATTAGAATGATGGTTGACTAATATCATACATTTCTTGAAGTTGAAACTCAATGGACATGACAGAAAATATAAATCCTCCATGTGAATAACAATTCTAGTTACACTAACATAAAACCATGTGGTTTTCTTAGAGATTTGTGTGCAAGTAATGTCATGAATCGTCTTTTGTGGTTCGGATCTTTTAGAAGTACCACTCTAGTTTTTATGATGGAGAGGAAGAATTGAATCTAATTATACTCTTAAATTATTAGACCTCAAATCCTAAACTTTGGTTGATTAGGATTTCTTCCATTATGACTTGATTCGTTGAATTAATTGTATATATTATTTCATGAATTCCTTTACATTTATTTGAATTGGAATTATTATCACATCATTATTTAAGTATCCTTTTACAATATTAATCCATCATAATGATTTTTGTGGGTACATTATTTTTAGTGGTATGCCTTTGGAATCACAAACCAATGATTATAGAAATGAACTCAACCAATATAATTCTTTATACAATTTCAATGGATTTTGAGTTTTGGTGTCTTTGGAATAGTTACAAGTCACACATGCATTTTCCTTAAAAGGCTTGGATACAAAACACTTTAATAGATGGCTACAATTTTGCTTTAAATTTTACCCCGTACATTTAATGTTTTTTTCCCAAGTGAAATGTCATCCATTTGATTAAAATTAAAGTTTTTAAATAAGTTTAGGCTAAAAACTTTCATAAATTCATTACAAAAAAATTTGCAACCTAATTTATGATTACAGTTATGCATAGCTTATATATTTTTTGTTTAAATATATAAATAATTTCCACCAGCATATAATAGGTTTTCTTATATTTTCACTCAATCAAATTAATTAGATCTCAAATTTTTGGAACTATTGGCTATATATGAACAATAAGTTAGTATAAGTCACTCATTAGAAGACCATCAATTTTTAATTAAAATAATTTAAATTGACAGAAGAAAAGAAAAAGTATTTACTACTTTCATTCTATTATTTTTTTTCACTTCTTCCATCATTTTGTAAATTAGTATAAGCTACCGATGAAAAAAACATAAATTTTCAATTGAAATATTGTAAATTTATGTTAGATATAAAATGTATTAGAATTCTATTTTTTTTTTCACTTTTTCCAATAAATAGGAAACATATCATTTTGTATATTAATGGATAATGTATATTTTAAAAAAAAAATTGACAATTGAAAATATCTTTAAAGGAAAAAACAAATAAACTACAAATACATAATATGATGTAATATGTGTACATGTTGGAAGACATGAAAAAAAATAAAGTAAAAAGAAATTATTATATATTATTCTTTATTTTGAAAGATACCTTATAAACAAAATACACATTAATATACAACATGATATGTTGCCTACAAGTTGGAAAAAGTGAAAAAAAGAAAATAAATAATTCATACAATTTATATCTTACATAAATTTACAATATTTAATTGCCAATCTAGCAAGATGTAAATTTGTTTCTCCTCCTTAGGTGAAATTTATTGATCAACTACAATGCATACAAAGGGTTGGCATGATTGAACAGGATCAACCCTTCAAACTAAGGGTTTCAAAAATAAGGGTAAAGGAAAATCCTTGAAAGGTAAGAAAAAGGGTAAAGGAAAATCCAAATCCGAAAACCCTAAAAAGGATTCGAAAACGTCATTTGCTGATGATTCTTCTACATGCAAGCCTAAATATCCTTGTCTAGTATGTGATGATGATCATTACACCAAGGATTTTCCTCGACGTGTTGAAGTTTCCCATCTTCTAAAAGGGGCCCCCCGGGACCCCGATTGTCTTGAAAGAGACTTTCCCTTATCAATAGACGTAAATGGTAGGTCAACCCCAATCATCTGGAAACTCTCAAGTTTTCATGGTTGGCATAGAACCTATATCTATTAAAATGATATCGAAAGAATACCCCAATCCATCCAAGGCTCCTATGGAACTGGAAGTCACAGATCACCCTTCCTCTTCCATGCCTCCTACTTCTAGTTCTCTCCAGATTGAGAGACCTAGTAGTGAATCCATCATTCGACTACCCACAAAAGGTGTTCTTCGGAAATCCTCATATAATCCGAATGCAAGAGCTACACAACACTACAATATTGTATAGGATATAGCTCAAGTGCCTTTGGTGATGTTAGATTTGGAGGTCCTTCATTTGTGTCCATCACAAAAGAAGGCACTACTTTCCAATATTGGAGAGATTTATACTGTACATTCCAATCTTATTAATTTTGATCTAGAGAACTTTGTTCCTCGCCTCCCATCTCAAGTGGCTTTTCTGATCAAGTTAACGTGATGGGGAAAACATTCATAGGATTGTTGTTGATGAAGGCGCTTTGACTTGCATCATGTCTATCGCTTGTTGGAAAACCATTGACTCTCCTCCATTGAGCCAGTCCTCGAATACCTTGGAAGCTTTCGACAGTAGAGGTTCTCGACCGTATGGTATTCTCAAATCATTGCCCATCCCGTTGGAGGGAAAAATGGTAAGTTTATAATTTGAGGTGGTGGACGCCAACTTGAATTATAATCTCCTTCTTGGACACATTTGGACTCTTTCCATGGTTTTCCTGGTCTCAACCCTTTTTCGTGTTCTTCGTTTTCCTCATCAAGGAAATATCGTGAATGTAAATCAATTAGATTTCATTTACTCTGATTATTCAACATGAAACATTCCATATGTTGGGAATTCCACTACCCCTATGAGAACATCGGGCCAGGTCTATTCAAAGACTCGTCCCTTATGGGATTTTTTCCACTCCTGCCTTTGAATGTCACCACTATCAATATGATATCATCTGGTCACGATCCATGGATTGTTCCCAATCTTGAAAAGCTCGAAATTTTTGGTGACATTATGCCTTTGAGCCCTGCTGAAAAAATGTATCAAAGTATTCTCATGGCTTCTATGGCTGCATCTGAAAAGAATGATCGACTGGTTTCTTCTCTAGACACTTATGCACAATCTCCCTAATTTGGTTCTTGGGAATATGATGATCCCTTGAATGATATTTTTCCCACAAATGAAAGTATCGTGGAGGTAATGTCTCTCGAAGAAACACCATGGGATGATGGACATCATCGTTCCTCGTTTCTCCCAACCCTAGGTGACATCTCCACCTGTCTACAATCCCATGCTTCTTCTGTACCGACTGGCCCATTTAAAAATCATATCTTGATTCATCAAGTGTTGTCTGAAGGGAACATGGAAAATATTACTCCAACCATTCTGATCGACACCTCTGTCAAACCAGGGATTGTCGAGAGAGTTCACATTGGTGCATCTTTTTCTCTGACCGAGTGTTGTGGAGGTAAATCCCCTTTGCGGATAGAGGCGATCCCTACTAGCCCAGATCGGGTCTAGCAACAATCGTATCACGCTAAGGCACAGGTTCCTAATTACAATAAACTGACTTGTGAAGAAGGCCTACCTCAAGTCCAACGCTGTTGTTCATAGAGAATATGGCGCTCCCGTTTCCTTGCTCCAGCAGATCACAATCCTCAAAATCGTCACGTGGATTTCCAAAGAATAGTGTTGGGAAACTCATTTCTTTTGCATGTTTATCTTTGAATATCCCAAGTGGTCGTTGTCCCTCAGCTGGTGCTATTTCAATAAGCTTATCTTGTAAATCATGAATTCGTTGTGAAGCTATGAATCCATGTACCAAGGTTTCAGTTGGCCTTTCACTTTCTGAAATGCTATCGGTTTCACTTTTACTATCAATGTTGTCATCATTGGATTTATTACCTTTATTGTCCAATTCAAGTATATGATTCCAATTGCTATCAATGGAAATGTTTTCAGTTTTATACAAATTTCGAGAACATAGTTCTTTAAGTTCTCTCATGATAATATGCACGCGCACTTTTCCTGTTTGATATGCATTCTTGTATTCTAGTCGCCGTTTTAATGCAATAGCAATTGTGATTGTATTGTTTATGGATTATGGCAATGCTTTTTGGACAATGTCCATCTGGACAGGTACATTGATTATTGAACCATTTAAGCCCATTTGTGATCGCTTCTTCCCACATTGTCTTATTTGTGAAAAGGGAATTCTTAATGCAACAAGTCTTTCCTCAAGCTCTGAAAGTCTTTTTACAGTTTGCAATGGCTCGTTACGTCTTATTAGTTCAGGTGTTGCAAAGCGAGGCAACTTTGCATTCGCAAGTGCTGTTTTGCAAGATCCACAAATGATATTTAAATGCAATGTCTTCTGTTTTCTAGATATGTTTATGTACATTTTTTCTAATTCAAGTCCAATGCTTGAGATGTTCTTTTGAAATTGCAATGTCTTGCATATTGGACATTTGGTTTTTGGTGTGTCTTCGATTTGTCGTTTGTAAATTTCTATGGGAGTACTTTTTCGTGATGAGCAATTTTTATTTGCTATTTTATTTCTATTTTGTCCAATTTTATTTGGGTCATTTGTACGTATCATTTGTTTCAATTTGCGCAAGTTTATTCTATTGTTGGTGTTTTTGTGCATTTGTACTATTCTATGTTGCAAATTGCACCGATTTGTATTTTGATTTGATAGTAATGGTTCATAATGAATGTGTGATGTACTTGTTTCAAATGATAATATGTTGTACGTTTGGTTGAAATTTGTTTTTGATTGGTAGTAATTTACAATGGTTTTACTAGTAAATGACCATATTTGTATGTTTACATTAAATATGATCGATGTCCATTGGAAGCAAAATGATGTTCCCTCAACTCCTCCTTTTTCATATGGCATTGCCATATTAATTAGATATTGTTGCCAGCCTGCAACCATTGTTTGACTTTGTATAGTTTCATTTGTTAAGTGTTTTTCTATACAATTCAATGCATCGTTGCTTCTAGCCATTAGTGCATTGCAAAAAGATTGGACAATGTAGAGTCTAAGAGATTGTTCATCAAATTCAGGTGATATTAAATGACAAATTGCAGTAAACATGCTATTAGCACATTTCGACATAGTTGTTTTTGCTATATGCAATCCATGAATTTGCATTTCATGAACAACGGATTCATAATGGTTTTCAAGATATTTGTAAAGAGGTGACAAGGAATAATTTGGTACAAAGTTACATCTGCATAATCTTTTGTATAATAGGGGTTCAAAATGTCCACTAATTGGATCTGTATCATGAAACAAAATGTTTAGTGGAATTGTATCTAGATCGTGGTTGAAGAACAAATACCTTGTTTTCATTGTTAGCGACCAGACTCCAATTGGTATGTTCAACCACTTTGATAGCCACCGTATGCAAAATTTGTCTCCCCATAGGCCTCTTTCAGATTGGAAATTTCTATTAGATGCAGAAAAACGCATTCTACGAAGGTATGTGTCAACATCGTGAATTACATGAAGTTGATATAACATGACAGGATCTAGTTCATATTGGTATGATTCTTTTTCCTCTGTGTCATTTCGCTGTAGACAATTGAGAAAATGTTCTATTATTCCATTGCGCAGTTCAATAGATGATTAAAGAAAGTGCAGAAGCACTTCAAATGCATTGAACAAACAATATCCAGGAGTATATGCAAATTGTTGTAGTCTAAAGAGACTATGGTTCATTAAAACGATATCAATATTATTATATATGCGATGTTTTTTTGCTGGATGGTAGTTTTCAATGTCTATGATTTCGGCCATTTTTTTCTATGTATTTATTTTTCAGATTCGTATGGTGATTTGTTTATTAAGTACTATGTATCTTAGATTTTTTTTCCTCAAAGATCAGAAGAGCTTCTATAATATTTTTTGCTTTATTGAATATATCTCTATGATAATGTTTACTAGCACAAAATACTAATTTTACTATTATATTGTATCTTTGATTTCAAAACAATAAAATAAGAGAAGCAAAGTTTCAAGTAACTAGTTTCTATTTTGCATCTCTATGTATTTCAGAAGTATCATTGCAAAACAAAGAAGATGCAATGTTGATTATTGTCTCTGAAAACATGAATCTCACATACAAGCTATGTATTCTAGAAATAATTGATTTTTCTACACAATAGAAAGCATGAAATATAGATTCTATGTGTCTTGACTAGTAAAGCTAATCTTGCTAGTTGTAAGCAACATAGTTGTAATTACGAATATGTATGTACAGTTAGATACTTGAAGGCAACAATATGCTTCATACAAATAGCCGAACGTGAGAATCGACTTAGTTATTAGAAAGCATTCATTCCTTATGCAAGTCCCAACTTTATCGCACCAAAGCATGTACTTGCAAGTCAATGTAGCAAATATTGGACAAGATAGGTCAACATAATATGGACTAATTCTATCATTATATTTTGAAAATTTGGTGCTCACACCACTTTTTGTGATAAGACAAAATATTCATTTCAATGACGAATAAATGTATTCTATGATGATTGCTAACAACCAGACATTGTTCTATGGACATTAACAATGATGGTATATACAACAACGACATTTGGATCATCTGAAGTCGTATCTATACGACCTAGTGTGACATCTAGATTTAAAGTATTGACTATTTGTTTTTTTCCTTGCTTTCCTTCGTGTTGATCTTTGACAACTACTTATTATTTTTTTGCATATTAACAAATGTACTGCATACAAAAACAAAATTTGCACCATTTGAAGCTGCAGCTAAACCACTTCTTACAAGGTCTACATGCAAAGTATCCAACACTTGTTTTCTTCGTTACTTTGTTTCCACAATCTATTTTGATATTAGCGGTGTTTTCTTCTGCTATTAGTTGTTGTAGCATCTTTGAAAGTTGCATGTCACTACATTCCATCGTTCCAAATTAATATATTCCATTCAATGCAGCAAGTGGCACCTAGCTTTGCTAAAACATCAAGAAAAAAACAACAAATTAACTATCCAAAGGTATCAATTGACTAAAGAATAAGAGCAATACTAGAAGTTGAGACATAGTAACTTGTGCAGGATAATGTGAATAATAGATGACATAGAACAATCTTGATTTATACTATATGAAATCTCTAAGATCCTATAATAATAACTTAGGGCATGGGACACTAAAGCCTATTAGGTCTCTGTAATTTATTAGCAAGATTGGTAGAGTCCAATTACAAAAACAACATCGTTTCAACCAACTTTGGGATTCTAGGATCTAGCCCTCCTGAATCCGGAGAGGGATCTCTCCAATAAGTACAAAGATGGATATGTCTTTGAAATTTGGGGTAATGATATTAGGCTAGTTATGAAGTCTAAGGGTTTTGTTTTGTTTTGGATGGTTGAGCATGATTACTATTTGAGGTGAAAAGTCCTGAATGCAAAGAGTTTCAAAGGTGAGAAGTTGCAAGAGGGAAGAACAACTATGGCTAAAAGATAGATATAACGCTGGTTTTTAGTCCATTGGGCTATGGAGTCATAACAGGGCTTTAATTGAACAACAACATCAAGAGTGATCCAAGGGGCAAGTCATCTATACCACAAGATTATTGAGATTAGAGTGATGGGATGGAAACAATAAAGTGTTGGAGGGGTGGAAACTGATAATAATTTCTCAGAAGATTTATAGTCAGTCCAAACAAGAAAAGCCTCTTAAGTAACTGTTTAAAACCAACCAAGGACGGGGCTAACCATAAACTTCTTGGGCAAGTTCTATTAAAGCAGCTTAATTGACAAACAATCCAGTAATCCACATAATTACCTTCAGAAAGTATGAAAACATATAAGAGAAACAAAGTGTAACTTAAGATTAGATAAAGTACTTTTAAACCTAGTCTGCTTTCAGTCAGCACCAAGGGAAATTTTCAGAATCTGCCTTTGGAGAAAAGGATCTAGGAATCAGGGCAAACCATATCTTCTCTAGTCTAACTTTAATAGCAAATAATGGAAATCACATTCAAGAACAATGTTTAAGCAAGCAGAAGGACAAGGGAACTCCAACATTCCTAACTGTTTAAACTGTATTAAATCATTCTTAAATAAACAAATTTGAAGAAAACATTAAGATAAGGATTTCTCAGCCAGAGAAGGTTACTGGTATACAGTAGATCCTAACCCTGTTTAAACTGTCCTTCACAGAGGAATATGAACAATATGGCATACATAGAAGGAAAACAATAACAAAGAGAGATGCACTTCACCAATGACATAGACCAGGATCCCAAGAAACAGATTTTATATTGATGTCAAACCGGTTACAGTCTTCAAGTCCAATGTTTCAGTTCAGCAATCATCTTCACTATTCAGCCTAACTAATCTATCACAAGCAGAGCTCCAAGGGCCAGTGAACACTATTTACAATCAGAAGTTTGGGCTCGAATGTATTTCAAAGCTTTGTAAGCAACTCAACCAACAACTTCTCATCTTCTTTTGAGGTATTTATAGAAGAATGAGGAGGAAAAGATCTGAGATAAGATCTTTTAAGACAATAAATACAGATTCAAGACTTCTCGGCCTTTTGAGGGGCTCGATGGAGAATTTTACAGGTGGATCACTGTATTAACTGTTTTACAATAAATATTAAAGCTCGGTGGGAGCTTTATTTGACTTTGAGGTTCTGTTTTATGTTTGGAGTAACTCTGCAGATATTTTCTGCATTGATTTCCTTGCAGAAGTAACTCCCTGGCTGCGTTGAGGCAAAACATCTTCCTTTGCAATAACTTCGGCCCTGGTTTGAAAGGTTTGAGGCAACAGGTGGCATTTAGTTGCTGGGAGGAATCAATTCACCTCCTTTTTGTGGCGGTGGAGGGTTTGCTGTCACTAAAACACTTTAGGTATTCTACAGACTGTGTTTTAGATTGGGGGATTAGGCTTTTGATCACAGTCTTAGCCGTAATCCCCATAAAACTGTCTTCAATTCTCTGTGCTGGCACATTTATGGTCTTCTACAGCTGATACTCTTTGACTGTGCCAGATTCTTGGTGCTTCGCTGTTACACAGGGCTGTGCAGGGTTATACGTCATCAATGCCTCGTGAAACACTGATGAAAACGCGAATTTGACACCTGCGAACGATTTCCTTTGATAAATCTAAGGAGGGAGGGTCGTCACCCTCATCTTTCGAATTTCATCTGAATATAGCGAAAAACGTTAAACCCTGCAAAATACAAACCAAAGTTATGAAATCCTGCATTTATAGGTTAAACTGCATTAGAGGATGTGCGGAGGAAGCAGGGCCGTTGGATGGCATCATCCAACAGTCGGGATTAATTGGAGAAATCATAGAATGGTGAAAAAAAGATAAAATCTAAGTCGTCGATCGCGCAAGATCGATGGTTGGGAGAAGGCAGCGGAAAAACCTTTATAAACAATACAATATGACATTTTTTAATTTTACAAAGGAAAAAGGCGCATTTTGTATGAGTGGCGAGGGGATCGTACGGTGGGTCCGGCGGGACTGATCGCAAATTGCAAAAGTGGAAAACGTGATGGTGGATTATGCGACGGAGAGAAAATGCGATATTGCGATTATGCGATGGGCGGAAAATGCAATGGATCGCATCGCAAATATTTGCGATGGCTCTTTGGAGGAAAACTGAAAATTGCGATCTGCGATCTGTGATGGATCACAGCGCAAATATTTGCGATGGCTCTTTGGAGGAAAACTGAAAATTGCGATTTGCGATCTACGATGGATCGCAGCGCAAATATTTGCGATGCATCAGTTTAAAAAATAAAAATTTGGAAATTCTATGATCTGCGCTTTGCGATAAGCGCCAAAGGGTTAAAACTTGGTTCAAGGGTGCGTGCGTATGGAAGAAAGGGGCTAAGGGCTTAAGCTCGAGGGGCTTAAGTCCTATACATAAAAACATGTATTTTCATGGTTTTTGAAGGGTTTCTTGAAGGAAATGAAGGTTTTGGTAAGGTTAAAAAGTGGGTTTTTAACCTTATAAAAGGGATTTTAATGAAATGGAAAGGGAGAAACATGAAATTGTGGGTTTTTCATGGGAAATGGAGAATAGAAAATGAGGTTAGTGAGGAAGAAAAGGAAGGGGACCAAGGGGTTCTGCAACAATATTTAACTTGGGATTTTTGAAGGATTTCAGAGGCTTTTAGGATGTAAACAACAATAAGGGATCTGGACAGAGGCATGAGGCCTTAGAGAGACTTCAAGAGCCAACAATTTTTAGTGATAAAATTGTTCCTTGGAGGCTCCAAAAATATTTAGCCACCTTTTGGTATAACAATATATTATAGGTGGCTAACAGTGGCTCCACTTGGGGATGGTGCCTTTTTGAAGGCATCAAGAATTCAGACTTGATTCTGGGAGGCTGATCAGTTTCCTCATCCATTTTTCTCTCTGGGATGCTGACCAGGTGCCTCATCCATTAGATTTCTCTTGCTTCTGCTTCTGAAAAATAACATCAGTCATGAAAGATAAATGGACTTCATCAATACAACTTTCTACCTACCCAATCCTACTGATCTAACTTTTTTTCTTCATCAGAGTGCACTTGGATTGGCAAACTCTTTTTACAACATTTTATTCTTTTGAAAGCATAAAAACTAATCTAATTCTACTCCTTATTTCTCCCTGAACTCAGATTAATCAGTTGAGCTCAGATTCTTCTCTACCTAATCTACTGTCTGTTGGGATTAAACTGTCCAACAGACTTTCATTCTCTAAATTCTAAGACAGAAATTTAAAAACAGTCAAGTTAAGATTAAGCTGTTTAACTTGTTGTGATCTATGGCATAAAAACAAGCTGCACATAGATTATTATTTGCAGAAAATTAAAATAAAAAATGGAAGGCTTAAGATCTGAAAGTTTCTCATCATGGCCTTCTCTTTTCTTCATAGCTCTGTTTTTGCTTTTGTTTGAGCTGTCTCTTCCTTGATATCTGATTCAGATTTTGGGCAAATTAGAACCAGTTTTTCTCTTTTATGACTCAGAAAATAAAACAGTTTTGAGTCATCTCTCTTTGGAAACTTTGGTTCAGATTTTGAGTTTGTTTGAACCTTCATTTCTATCCTAATCTATCTATTGATAAGCCAAGATTGAACAGTTTGGAAAATCGAATTCACTACCCTATCAGCAGAAAATCTAAAGCTAATTAGTCAAGATTAGGCAGTTTGACTAACTAGAAGTGTGTTTTGAGGAGTGGCATTTGAGCTTGCACACTTTCAGATTTATTTCTCTTTTTGGCATGGGGTTGTGCCTTTCTTGTTTTCCTTCTGCCCTCTTTTCATTTTCTTTGTTTTTGTATTTTTTATTTTTTACAACTTGAATGCAATGGTGGATGAAATATTTATAATGGAAAAAGAAAAAGGAAGGCTTTAAAACATATCATGAATCAAGAGAAGTAATGCTTGAGCATCCTGCCATTGACGGGACCCCCAAACAATTCTGATCCATCCAACTGCTGTAAGAAAAATGCATTATTACCATCAATTGAATGAATAGAGTAAGGGCCAAGCCATAGGTTGTCAAATTTTCCATGCTTGCCCCTTTCTTCCC
Source organism: Pinus albicaulis (assembly GCA_034641835.2). Taxonomy (NCBI): domain Eukaryota; kingdom Viridiplantae; phylum Streptophyta; class Pinopsida; order Pinales; family Pinaceae; genus Pinus; species Pinus albicaulis. The sequence goes on along the minus strand of CM076575.1, from coordinate 245,563,608 downwards.
TTCTTGAGTCCCACTTTAAAACTTTGTCCCCAATCTTGAAATTGCTGGCCTTTGTTCTTTTGTCAAAAATCTTTTTAATGTTGTCTTGTTTGTGCAATGCCTTGTTATACACTTCCTCCCTGGTCTACTGAAGATGAATGGTCTGATTTATTCTTCTGGTCATGTCATTTTCTTCAGTCTGTAACTCTTGAATCGACTTCATAACTGGTACACCAAGGCTGTTAGGAAAAATTGAATCTGTACCATACACAAGCTGGAACGGTGACATACCAATAGATTTTTTCAAAGTCAATCTGTCAGCCCAAAGTGCATGGACCAGCTTTGTGTGCAAAGACTTCTTATTGTCCTCCAACAATTTCTTGATTATGTTCACCAGGCTCTTGTTTGAAGATTCAACAAGTACATTACCCTGAGGGTAATAGGCTGTGGAATGCTCCAATGTTATCTGATATCTATGACAGAAGTCAACCATTTTCTTTGATCCAAATGCTGCTGCATTATCTGTGATGATCTTGGTAGGACAGCCAAATCTGGAGAGAATGTTAGTCTCCATGAATTTTATGATAACTGAATCATTGGCCTGCCTACAAGGGATGGCTTCTATCCACTTAGTGAAATAGTCTGTGGCAGTGAGAATCCATCTATGCTGGGCAGAAGATGGTGGATGGATTTCTCCTATGAAGTCAAGACCCCACTGTTGAAAAAGAGCTTCGACAGTGATTGGATGCAGAGGAAGGGGTAACAATTTTCTCTTGCCTTCGAACAGTTGGCATTTATGGCAAGTAGTGGTTACTTTGTGCACATCATGAAAAAGAGTAGGCCAATAGAAACCAGCCCTCAAGATCTTGTTGGATGTTGACTTCCAGTACAAATGACCTCCACACTCTCCTTCATGGAACTCCTGTTTAACCTTCTCTGCATCAAAATCAGGCAAACATTTAAGCAATAGACCACTTGCATTTTTCCAATACAGACATTTATCAATAATGCAATAATTTACAGCTCTCAATTTTAGGAACCTTGCCTTTGTTTTTGATAAACCAGGAGGTGTATTCAGATTAAGCAAAACATAAATAATATCAGCATACCAAAGAGAATTCATAAAATGGTCTTCAACAATGGGAGTTGAGAATTCTTCTTGGTTATCCAAAGCGTTAATCATGTTAATATCAAGAACTTCACAATTTGATTCAGCCATTAATCTAGCTAGACCTTGGCCTTTGATGAGCTTAGTGGGTTTTATCTCTAAATCATACTCAAGGATAATAGCAATCCACTTACCTCTCTTACCATCTGGGTCCTGTGTTAGAATGTCTTTAACAACTGAGTTTGGGACAAAGGCAATGATGTGTGAGTGAAGGATGTACACTCTGAAGTCTTTCAAAGCTTTAACCAAAGCAAAAGCTTTCTTTTCCATAATGTCATACTTCAAAGGGGCATCCCTCAATGCCTTGCTAAATAATGCAATAGGCTTCTCTTGTCCTTGTGGATTTTTCTGCAAAAGGACAACAACTATGGTATGTTTTGATGCAAATGAAAAAACATAAAAATATTTTGAAAAATCAGGACTTATAAGAACTGGTGTTTTGGTTAACGCTTGTTTCACCAGTTCAAAGGACTTCTTTGCTTCCAAGGTCCATTTTACCCCTTGCTCCTTCTTTAACATGTTTGTGATATTCCTAAGGAGCTCAGCCAAGTTGGGGATGAACCTTCTCAAAAAGTTAATCTTTCCAATGAAAGACTGCAACTCTTTTATGTTTCGAGGATGAGAGATTTGCAATATGGCCTCAATCCTCTTTGGATCTATCTTTATACCCTCCTCAGAAATAATGTGCCCAAGAAGTTTACCTTCTTGGAGACCAAATAGAGTCTTCTTAGGGTTTAAAGATATCCCAAACTTTCTGCACTTCTCGAAAACTTTCCTCAAATTTTCTAAGTGTTCTTCATCTGTTTTTTAAAACACAGTGACATCATCAAGATAGATAATGGTGAAGAAACCCAATTCTTCTGAGAATGCTATGTCCATGGCTTTCTGAAAGGTTGCTCCAGCATTCATTAGACCAAAAGGCATTTTCACATACATGAAGGTGCCCTAGGGTGTAGTAAAGGCTGTCTTTAATTGATCAGCATGGTAAACCAAGATCTGATTGTACCCCGAATAGCCATCCAACAAAGAAATTCTTCTAGACCCTACCACCCTTTGTAGAATGTGATCCATCTTTGGTAAAGGGTAGTTGTCTTTTAATGAAGCTTTGTTTAAGTCTCTAAAGTCTATACAAAGCCTGATTTCTCCAGTTTTCTTCCTAACAGACACCAGATTAGATACCCATTCATAATATCTAACAGGGATAATAATACCAGCATCATACATTTTCATGATCTCCTTCTGAACCAACGGCAACTGGACAGGGTTTATTCTGCGCAGTTTCTGTTTGAATGGTTTTTGGTTTTCTTTAAGAGGGATTTTTTGCTGTATTATTTCAGTGTCATAGGATTTAAGATCTTCGTAACTCCATGCAAAAACATCAGAAAATTCTTTGAACAGCTCTATGTATTTGAGTTTAATGTGAGCTGGAAAAGTTTTGGACAGTTTGATCATTTTCGGTTTCTCTTTACTGCCTATATTGCATTCCTCCACTTCAGTCTCTACAGGTTCCAGTTTTGGCTTATTTGCCACATCGTTAAAATCAAACAACTCTTCTAAAGGGGTCAGACCCGTAGGAAACCTTTCATATTTGGAGTGCAGAGTTTCTAACTCCTCTGTCTCAGACTCTACATTCGTTTCTGTTTTACCTTCAAGTTTTCCAGATAACAGGTTTATATTAGCAAGTTCCAGAGATGGTTCTTCTTTATCCAGAAAATTTTCTTCCTTGCAGTTTGTTTCATATTCTGAGTCCGAACCGTTTAGTTCGAAATCATTTCTGAATTGCATGAAGTCTTCTATTTGTTTGTCGTTTTCAAACACCTGCCAATATTTTTCGTTATCAGGCACGGCTGGTCTAAATTTTATCGGATTTGTGCTGTCTCCGGTTTCATATGGCGTCAGACATGTTCTAGCTACAAATGCTAAATTGTGGGCTGTAATATTTTCTTTTCTTGGGACAAAAATTAATTCAGACTCATCGAAAGTTTCTAAAAGGTCCACGAAATCATTTCGATAGGCCCTAAGTCTGGGGTGATGAGCGTTATATTTCCCATTGACTTGCCTAATGATTAATTCCGAATCCCCGTGAATTTTAATTCTCTTGGCTCCTAACTTTTTCAACAAATGTAAGCCTAATAGAAGGGATTCGTATTCCGCTATGTTGTTGGAACACTGAAAGTTTAATTTACACGAAATACATTCTGTATGGTTGTTTTCAGTGTTAGTAATCCAGACACCTGCACCCGTGTTATTCCTAGTGCATGACCCATCGAAATGCATATTCCATAGGGGACTGTTTTCAGTTTCATCTGTTAGATGAATGTCCTCTTTAACTAACGTGCTTTTGGATTGTTGTTGAATGTCTGCACTTAGTTGTAGATGTTTTGATTCCCCCTGATTTTCATTCATTTGAGGGTCGTATTCTTTAGTGTCCAAGTTTAAAAGTAATGGATGCATGACTTGTAGTTCAAGACCCATATTTGGTTTGCTATGGTTTAAAGGTTCAGCAAACTATTTTGACAGTTCCGTGGTATTTACCTCCTCCTCTATATCGGCCATTAATCCTGATAACGCGATTTGTTCACTAAGTGCTTCATCATTAAACATGATAAAATAATCAAGGCCTATACTTACGGAATAGAGAGGAGAGTTTTGAGGTCTGTCTTGACTTGTGACCGTATATTGCATATGAGACTCCCTGTAAAGTCTTCTAGTTTGATTGAAAACAGGGATAGTCGCATAGGTCATGTCCATCTGCATAGTTCCCTGCAACTTAGCCCCCCACGATCTTGATAAAAGCATTCCATATTTCGGGGGTACATCAGCCACAACAATATCCATGAGTAAGCATTTGGCTGGAATCTGGGCTAAGTTAACACAGAGATCTTTAATTAGTCCTAAACATTTTACTCTACTGGAGTCAAAGGAGTATAGGTCCTTGTAAGGTTTGGTGATCTCTAAACCAAGGCTCTCCATCACAGCTTTAGGCATTAAATTATGACAAGCCCCGGAATCATGCATAGCATTGTGTAAAATTTTTTCATGAACGTTTAAACTTACGTAGAAAGGAGGAACATGTCCCTCTTGATATCTACCTTCAATCTTTGGACCAAAAATAAGCTCCGGCTGGTCATCACTAAGATTGACTGTATCTCCGTTTTCCTCTATATTCAAAGCCTTCAAAATTTGGGTCCTATATACATGTTGGGTAGCTAACTCTGTTAAGGGAACAGAGATTTTAATCTTGGAAATTTTCTGTTCCAGGCTGAAAGGAATTTGATTCTTTGAAGTGTTGGTTTCAGCCTTGTTAGCTGTCACTTTATCAGCAACAACAACTTACTGATTTGTTTTATTTACCCTTGACATAAAGGTTGTAATAGGAGTACTATCTGAAGTGTTAGTACTGCTAGAGTCTGCACTCTGTTTTTCAGTGTTTTGAGTGCCTTTCTCTTTACCTTTATCAGAATTTTCAGCCACCGTTTTTTCCTTGTGTTTGACCGTTTTAGGCTTGGTTGACGTGCTGTTTTGTGAAGATTTGTCAGAGGTTTTGGTGTAGGGGGCTTGTTGATTAGTCTTGCTTCTAAGGTCATATTCCCTTTGAGTTTCTATGATGAGATTTTCCATGTCTTGATAATTATTTTCATCATCATCTCTTTTGTGCGATAGGCTTGCACAATTTTCCATGGGTTCCTATGGAGATTGTTGTAATCGACGGAGACTTGGAGAGGGTTTTTCTTTACTTCCCATTTGTTTAACAATGTTTGATGGACGTCTTGGAGATCATTAATACTATGGGGGGCTAAACCTTTAAACCATTTTATTACTTCTCCCCCTAGGCTCTGAGCAAATAACCTAAGCTTGACAGAATCATCATCAATTTCATTTCTGTCAAAGTAGTCATTCATTTTATCTACATGTTGTGATGCAGTTGTAGCATTGCTAGCATCATACAATGGGATTTTGGAGTGATAGTCCTGTGGAAGGTTGACTAATGGTACAGGAAGGACTAAGGGAGCATACCATGCAGCCATGGTAGGAGGTGGAGGTGGATTCACAAGAGGTGGATTAACAAAAGGGAAAGTGGGCTGAGGTGTGGTTGTTTGAACAGTGGATGTAGGATGAGTAGAAGTGGATGGATCAGGAGTAGACTGCTGAGCTGATCTTGGATGAGAGACACCTAGGTTGTGAAGGAAATGTAAATCAGGAGGTGTTGTTTCTCTACTACCAGGATGTTTACTTGTCTCCAGGGAGGAAAGTGAAGACTCAGAGTCTAGCTATATTATATCATTAAATGACCTAGTTCTGAATGGATTTACTAAGTCAACTTGTAATTGTTGTAGAGCCGAAAGATTTTCAGGGACTGAATTAGCTCTCAAGGGTGATCTGAAAACAATTGATAATTTAACCTTAGGAGGCTTCCAAAGGATACTTTCTGGGTCATCAACTATCTCAGGTGGATTAGGGTCAGGATGGGCTATAGTGTGAATCTTTCTAGAAGCCACTATGCCGTGTTTTTAGACCCGAATAAACAAGACAAGTTCAACCGAATATGACAATCTTTAAGAGCTTAACTGATCTGTTTATGCAAATTTAATCCTACAGTCCTCTAACTGAGTTTTAAATGATGTTATGATGATATGGGTTCTTCCCAGTGGAGTCTTAAGGTCTATTAAGGATTGTGGAGTCGCCAAGTGGAATTTTTTAGCTCCTTTGGAGGTAAAAGATTTTATGGTCCACCACCATGTTTATTGAATACCAGTCTGAAATTTTTTTAGGTTTTTTTGAGTTGTTTTTAGTAGTGTGGTTTTTAAGAATATCCTAACTCTGTTTTAAAACTTAGCTATGGTTATGAGACAAAGGCAGTCTACTCTTATGGCTAAGCTAGCTGTTTTTTCAAGGTTATATGAAGCCTTATCAGAATCCTAGGGTTGACCTAGATTGTCACTGATTCAAACAAGTTTCATCATGATTACCATTTCTTGGTAGTGCTTGAAAAGGCTACTTTTACTCTAAAAGTTTTCTTGAAAATCAAGGGAAAATGAGATGAAAACTCAACTCCGTCCCCAGCGGAGTCGCCAGAAATGTTGGGTGGCTCCAGCTGGTTAATAAAGCAAATGCTCTATGAACCAAATCTCTGAATATCGTATAATTATCCTTAATAACCTTTGGGTTTTTAAATCCCCAGCGGAGTCGCCAGAAATGTTGGGGTTCTGTAATTTATTAGTAATATTGGCAGAGTCCAATTACAGAAACAACATCGTTTCAACCAACTTTGGGACTCCAGGATCTAGCCCTCCTCAATCCGGAGAGGGATCTCTCCAATATGTACAAAGATGGATATTGTCTTTGAAGTTTGAGGTAATGATATTAGGCTAGTTATAAATTCCAAGGGTTTTGTTTTGTTTTGGATGGTTGAGCATGATTACTATTTGAGGTGAAAAGTCCTGAATGCAAAGAGTTTCAAAGGTGAGAATTTGCAATAGGGAAGAACAACTATGGCTAAAAGATAGATATAACGCTGGTTTTTGGTCCATTGGGCTATGGAGTCATAACAGGGCTTTAATTGAACAACAACATCAAGAGTGATCCAAGGGGCAAGTCATCTATACCACAAGATTATTGAGATTAATTGATGGAATGGAAACATTAAAGTGTTGGGAAGGTGGAAACTGATAATAATTTCTCAGAGGATTTATAGTCAGTCCAAACAAGAAAATCCTCTTAAGTAACTGTTTAAAACCAACCAAGTGCAGGGCTAACCATTGACTTCTTGGGCAAGTTTGTATTAAAGCAGCTTAATTGACAAACAATCCAGTAATCCACATAATTACCTTCAAAAAGTATGAAAACATATAAGAGAAACAAAGTGTAACTTAAGATCAGATAAAGTACTTTTAAACCTAGTCTGCTTTAAGTCAACACCAAGGGAAATTTTCAGAATCTGCCTTTGGAGAAAAGGATCTAGGAATCAGGGCAAACCATATCTTCTCTAGTCTAACTTTAATAGCAAATAATGGAAATCACATTCAAGAACAATGTTTATGTAAACAGAAGGACGAGGGAACGCCAACATTCCTAACTGTTTAAACAATATTGAATCATTCTTAAATAAACAAACTTGAGGAAAACATTAAGATAAAGATTTCTCAGCCAGAGAAGGTTACTGATATACAGTAGATCCTAACCCTGTTTAAACTGTTCTTTACAGAGGAATATGAACAATATGGCATACATAGAAGGAAAAAAATAACAAAGAGAGGTGCACTTCACCGATGACATAGACCAGGATCCCAAGAAACAACTTTTATATTGATGTCAAACCGGTTACAGTCTTCAAGTCCAATGTTTCAGTTCAGCAATCATCTTCACTATTCAGCCTAACTAATCTATCACAAGAAGAGCTCCAAGGGCTAGTGAACACTATTTACAATCAGAAGTTTGGGCTCGAATGTATTTCAAAGCTCTGTAAGCAACTCAACCAACAATTTCTCATCTTCTACAGAAGTATTTATAGAAGAATGAGGAGGTGAGATCTGATAAAAGATCTGCTAAAGTAATTAATACAGATTCAAGACTTCTTGGCCCTTTTAGGGGTTCGATGAAGAAGTTTACAGTTGGTTCTTTGTATTAACTATCAGGTCTGCTGGAAAGAATTTGTTGACCTTTGAGGTTTGGCGTGAGGTTGAAATAACTCTGCAGATATTTCTCGCATTAAGTTCCTTGCAGAAGTAACTTCTCGGCTGCGTTGAGGCAAAACATCTTCCTTTGCAATAACTTCGGCCCTGGTTTGAAAGGTTTGAGGCAACAGGTGGCGTTTAGTCACTGGGAGGAATCAATTCGCCTCCTTTTTGTGGTGGTGGAGGGTTTGCTGTCACTAAAACACTTTAGGTATTCTGCAGAATGTGTTTTAGATTGGGGGATTAGGCTTTTGATAACAGTCTTAGCCGTAATCCCCATAAAACTATCTTCAATTCTCTGTGCTGGTACATTTATGGTCTTCTACAGCTGATACTCTTTGACTGTGCTGGATTCTTGGTGCTTCGCTGTTACACAGGGCTGCGAAGGGTTATATGGCATCAATGCCTCATGAAACACTGATGAAAACGTGAATTTGCACCCTATGGCCGATTTCCTTTGACAAATCAAAAGAGGCAGGGTCGTCACCCTCATCTTTCGAATTTACTTCTGAATATAGCGGAAAACATTAAACCCTGCAAAATACAAACGAAGGTTATGAAATCCTGCGTTTATAGGTTAAACTGCATTGGAGGTTGTGCGGAGGAAGCAGGGTCGTTGGATCATGGAGCGGGGGTGCAGATCGACGGCGGAGATGCATCGGCGGGATGTAATGGGCAAAACCTTTGTAAACCAAAAAATATATCATTTTCGACTTTACAAAGGAAAAAAGTGTTTTTATATGAAAGGCGGGGGTATCATATGGTGGGCCTGGCGGGATCGATCGCAAATCGCAAAAGGTGGAAAATGCGATGGCGGATTTATGCGACGGAGAGAAAATGCGATATTGCGATTTGCGATGAGTGCTGGGGAAAAATGCGATTGGAGCGGTCGCATCGCAAATATTTGCGATGGATCAAACTGTTTAAACAACGAAACATGCGATTTGCGATATGCGATGGATCGCATCGCAGAAACTTGCGATGAGCTTTTTATGAAAAGGAAAACTGAAAATTGCGATGCGATGGATCGCATCGCAGAAACTTGCGATGAGCTTTTTAAAGGAAAACTGAAAATTGCAATCTGCGATCTGCGATGGATCGCAGCGCAAATATTTTCGATGCATCAGTTTAAAAAATAACAATTTGGAAATTCTGCGATCTGCGCTTTACGATAAGCGCCAAAGGGTTAAAACTTGGTTCCAAGGTGCGGGCGTATGGAAGAAAAGGGGCTAAGGGCTTAAGCTCGAGGGGCTTAAGTTCTATACATAAAAACATGTATTTTCATGGTTTTTGAAGGGTTTCTTGAAGGAAATGAAGGTTTCGGTAAGGTTAAAAAGTGGGTTTTTAACCTTATAAAAGGGATTTTAATGAAATGGAAAGGGAGAAACATGAATTTGTGGGTTTTTCATGGGAAATGGAGAATAGAAAATGAGGTTAGTGAGGAAGAAACGGAAGGGGACCAAGGGGTTCTGCAGCAGTATTTAACTTGGGATTTTTGAAGGATTTCAGAGGCTTTTAGGATGTAAACAGCAATAAGGGATCTGGACAGAGGCATGAGGCCTTAGAGAGACTTCAAGAGTCAACAATTTTTAGTGATAAAATTTGTTCCTTGAAGGCTCCAAAAAAATTTAGCCACCTTTTGGTATAACAAAATATTATAGGTGGCTAACAGTGGCTCCACTTGGGGATGGTGCCTTCTTGAAGGCATCAAGAATTCAGACTTGATTTCTCTGGGACGCTGACTTGTGCCTGATCCATTGGATTGCTCTTCTTTTGTTGGATGATCTTGTTTTGCTTTTGAAAAATAATATCAGTTATGAAAGAATACTGGACTTCATCAATACAACTTTCTACCTACCCAATCCTACTGATCTAACATTTTTTCTTCATCAGAGTGCACTTGGATTGGCAAACTCTTTTCACAACATTTTATTCTTTTGAAAGCATAAAAACTAATCTACTTCTACTCCTTATTTCTCCTTGAACTCAGATTAAACAGTTGAGCTCAAATATTTCTCTACCTAATCTACTGTCTGTTGGGATTAAACTGTCCAACAAACTTTCATTCTCTAAATTCTACAACAGAAATTTAAAAACAGTCAAGTCAAGATTGAGTTGTTTGACTTGCTGTGATCTATGGCATAAGAACAAGCTGCACATAGATTATTATTTGCAGAAAATTAAAATAAAAAATGGAAGGCTTAAGATCTGAAAGTTTCTCATCATGGCCTTCTCTTTTTTTCACAGCTCTATTTTTGCTTTTGTTTGAGCTGTCTCTTCCTTGATATCTGATTCAGATTTTGGGTAAATTAGAACCAGTTTTTCTCTTTTATGACTCAGAAAATAAAACAGTTTTGAGTCATCTCTCTTTGGAAACTTTGGTTCAGATTTTGAGTTTGTTTGAACCTTCATTTCTATCCTAATCTATCTACTAATGAGCCAATATTGAACAGTTTGGCAAATCGAATTCACTATCCTATCAGCAGAAAATTTAAAGCTAATTAGTCAAGATTAGGCAGTTTGACTAACTAGAAGTGTGTTTTGAGGAGTGGCATTTGAGCTTGCACACTTTCGGATTTATTTCTCTTTTTGGCATGGGGCTGTGCCTTTCTTGTTTTCCTTCTGCCCTCTTTTCATTTTCTTTGTTTTTGTATTTTTAATTATTTACAACTTGAATGCAATGGTGGATGAAATATTTATAATGAAAAAATAAAAATGAAGGCTTTAAAACATATCATGAATCAAGAGAAGTAATGCTTGAGTGTCCTGCCATTAACGGGACCCCCAAACAATTCTGATCCATCCAACTATTGTAAGAAAAATGCATTATTACCAGCGACTGAATGAATAGAGTAAGGGCCAAGCCATAGATTGTCAAATTTTCCATGCTTGCCCTTTTCTTCCCTTCTTGAGTCCCACTTTAAAACTTTGTCCCCAATCTCGAAATTGCTAGCCTTTGTTCTTCTGTCAAAGATCTTCTTGATACTATCTTGCTTCTGCAATGCTTTGTTATACACTTCCTCTCTGGTTTGCTGAAGATGAATGGTTTGATTTATTCTTCTGGTCATGTCATTCTCTCCAGTCTGCAACTCTTGAATTAACTTCATAACTGGTACACCAAGACTATTGGGAAAAATTGCATCTGTACCATACACAAGCTGAAAGGGTGACATACCAATAGATTTCTTCAAAGTTAATCTATCAGCCCAAAGTGCATGAATCAGCTTTGTGTGCCAAGACTTTTTGTTATCCTCCAACAGTTTCTTGATTATGTTCACTAAGCTTTTGTTGGAAGATTCTGCAAGTCCATTACCTTGGGGGTAATAGGCTGTGGAATGCCCCAATGCTATCTGATATTTGTGACAAAATTCAACCATTTTCTTAGATCCAAATGCTGCTGCATTATCAGTGATGATCTTGGTAGGACAACCAAATCTGGAGAGAATGTTAGTCTTCATGAATTTTATGATAACTGAATCATTGGCCAGCCTACAAGGGATGGCTTCTATCCACTTAGTGAAATAGTCTGTGGCAGTGAGAATCCATCTATGCTGGGCAGAAGATGGTGGATGGATTTCTCCTATGAAGTCAAGACCCCACTGTTGAAAAGGAACTTCGACAGTGATTGGATGCAGAGGAAGGGGTAACAATTTTCTCTTGCCTTCAAACAGTTGGCATTTATGGCAAGTAATGGTTACTTTATGTACATCATGAAAAAGAGTTAGCCAATAGAAACCAGCCCTCAAGATCTTGTTGGCTGTTGAATTTTAGTACAAATGACCTCCACACTCTCCTTCATGGAACTCCTGTTTAACCCTCTCTGCATCAAACTCAGGCAAACATTTAAGCAATAGACCACTTGCATTTTTCCAATACAGACATTTATCAATAATGCAATAATTTACAGCTTTCAATTTTAGGAACCTTGCCTTTGTTTTTGATAAACCAGGAGGTGTATTCAGATTAAGAAAAACATAAATAATATCAGCATACCAAGGAGAATTCATAAAATGGTCTTCAACAATGGGAGTTGAGAATTCTTCTTGGTTATCCAAAGCATTAATCATGTTAATATCAAGAACTTCACAATTTGATTCAGCCATTAATCTAGCTAGACCTTGGCCTTTGATAAGCTTAGTGGGTTTTATCTCTAAATCATATTCAAGAATAACAACAATCCACTTACCTCTCTTACCATCTGGGTCCTGTGTTAGAATATCTTTGACAACTGAATTTGGGACAAAGGCAATGATGTGTGAGTGAAGGATGTATACCCTAAAGTCTTTCAATGCTTTCACCAAAGCAAAAGCTTGATTTTCCATAATGTTATACTTCAAAGGGGCATCCCTCAATGCCTTGCTAAAGAATGCAATAGGCTACTCTTGTCCTTGTGGATTTTTCTGTAAAAGGACAGCAGCAATGGTATGTTCCGATGCAAATGAGAAGATATAAAAATCTTTTGAAAAATCAGGGCTTATGAGAACCGGTGTTTTGGTTAATGCTTGTTTCACCAGCTCAAAGGATGTCTTTGCTTCCAAGGTCCATTTTACCCCTTGCTCCTTCTTCAACATGTTTGTGATATTCCTAAGGAGCTCAGCTAGGTTAGGGATGAACCTTCTCAAAAATTTAATCTTCCCAATGAAAGATTGCAACTCCTTGATGTTTCGAGGATGAGAGATTTGCAAGATTGCCTCGATCCTCTTTGGATCTATCTTTATACCCTCTTCTGAAATAATGTGCCCAAGAAGTTTACCTTCTTGGAGACCAAATAAAGTCTTCTTAGGGTTTAAAGATATCCCAAACTTTCTGCATTTCTCGAAAACTTTCCTCAAATGTTCTAAGTGTTCTTCATCTGTTTTTTAAAACACAGTGACATCATCAAGATAGATAATGATGAAGAAGCCCAATTCTTCCGAGAATGCTATGTCCATGGCTCTTTGAAAGGTTGCTCCAGCATTCATTAGACCAAAGGGCATTTTCAAATACATCAAGGTGCCCCAGGGTGTAGTAAAGGATGTCTTTAATTGATCAGCAGGGTAAACCAAGATCTGATTGTACCCCGAATAGCCATCCAGCAAAGAAATTCTTCTAGACCCTACCACCCTTTATAGAATGTGATCCATCTTTGGTAAAGGGTAGTTTTCTTTTAATGAAGCTTTGTTTAAGTCTCTAAAGTCTATAAAAAGCCTGATTTCTCCAGTTTTCTTCCTAACAGACACCAGATTAGATACCCATTCTAAATATCTAACAGGGACAATAATACCAGCATCATACATTTTCTGTTGATCATCACAGACCAACGGCAATGGGACGGGGTTTATTACTGGGACTGCAGTGAACTGGTTTGGTTTTCTATTTTAAGAGGGACTTTGTCTTGTGGCTAACGATGTAGAAGTTTTAAGATCTTCGTAACTCCATGCAAAAACATGTGAAAACTCTTTGAACAACTCGATATTTGAGTTTAATGACGGTACGGCAAATTTTTGAGACGATTTAGTCATTTTCGGTTTTCTCTTTACGCCTATATTGCATTCCTCCACTTAGTCTCTACGGATGGGTTTGGCTTGTTTGCCACATCGTTTAAAATCGAACAACTCTTAAAGTGGAACCCCTGAGCAAACTTTCGTCTTTAGGGTGCGAGTTTCAGTGACCACGTTTTGATTCCGCACTCAATTATTGTTTTGTTACGAGTTTGCTGAACGGTGAGTTCGTGTCCCAAACGGGTTCGAGGCAATCCTTCTTTATCCAGAAAATTTTCTTCCGTGCAGTCTGTTTCATAGTCTGAGTCCGAACCGTTTAGTTCGAAATCATTTCTGAATTACATGAAGTCTTCTATTTGTTTGTCGTTTTCAAACACCTGCCAATATTTTTCATTATCAGGAACGACTGGTCTAAATTTTATCGGAGTTGTGCTGTCTCCGGTTTCATATGGTGTCAGACATGTTCTAGCTGCAAAGGCTAAATTGTGGGCTGTAATATTTTCTTTTCTTGGGACAAAAATTAATTCAGACTCATCGAAAGTTTCTAAAAGGTCCATGACATCATTTAGATACACCCTAAGTCTGGGGTGATGAGAATTATATTTCCCATTGAATTTCCAGTTTTGGCTTATTTTCCACATCGTTAAAATCAAACAACTCTTCTAAAGGGATCAGACCCCTAGGAAAACTTTCGTCTTTAGGGTGCAGAGTTTCCAATTCTTCTGTTTCTGATTCTGCACTCAATTCTGTTTTGTTACTGAGTTTGCTAGACAGTAGGTTAATATTGACAGGTTCAGGAGACAATTCTTCTTTACCAAGAAAGTTTTCTTCGCTGCAGTTTGTATCATATTCTGAGTCCGAACTATGCAGTCCGAATTCATTTATGAATTGCATGAAGTCTTCTATTTGTTTGTCATTGTCAAACACTTGCCAATATTTTTTGTTATCAGGCACTGCTGGTCTAAATTTTATCAGAGTTGTGTTGTCTCCAGTCTCATATGGCGTTAGACACATCCTGGCCGCAAAAGCTAAATTGTGGGCCGCAATGTTTCTTTTCCTTGGGATGAAACTCAGGTTGGCCTCCTCAAATGTTTTCAAAAGGTCCATGACATCATTCTGATAGGCTCTAAGTCTGGGATGATTTGCATTATACTCCCCATTGACTTGCCTAATGACTAACTCAGAATCCCCATACACGTTAATTCTTCTGGCTCCTAACTTCTTCAAGAGATGTAAGCCTAAGAGAAGGGATTCATATTCTGTTATGTTATTTGAACACTGAAAGTTTAATTTGCATGAAATGCATTCAGTGTGGTTGTTTTCAGTGTTAGTAATCCAGACACCTACACCAGCATTATTCCTAGTGCATGACCCATCGAAATGCATATTCCAAAGAGGATTTTTCTTAGTTTGATCTGTTTGGTGAATGTTCTTTTCAACTTCTATGTTTTGCGATTGTTCATGATTAGCAGCACCCCATTGAATTTGTTTTATCTCTTCATATTTTTCAGTGAATGGAGATGCGATTTCCTGACTCTTAATGTTCAAAGGTAAAGGACGCATAGTTAGAGGCTCGAGACCCGTGTTTTGTTCACTAGATTGTACAGGTTCAGCAAACTGTTTCGACAGTTCCATGGTGTTTACCTCCTCCTCTCTATCGGCCATTAATCATGATAACGCGATTTGTTCACTAAGTGCTTCATCGTTAAACATGATAAAAGAATCAAGGCCTGTACTTACGGAATAGAGAGGAGAGTTTTGAGGTCTGTCTTGACTTGTGACCGTATATTGCATATGATACTCCGGCTCCCTGTAAAGTCTTCTAGTCTGATTGAAAACCGGGATAGTCGTATACATCATGTCCATCTGCATAGTCCCCTG
This sequence comes from Pinus albicaulis, assembly GCA_034641835.2. Taxonomy (NCBI): domain Eukaryota; kingdom Viridiplantae; phylum Streptophyta; class Pinopsida; order Pinales; family Pinaceae; genus Pinus; species Pinus albicaulis. The sequence goes on along the minus strand of CM076575.1, from coordinate 245,548,426 downwards.
TAACTTGGCTCCCCAAGATCTTGATAATAACATTCCATACTTTGGGGGCACATCAGCCACAACAATGTCCATGAGTAAGCATTTGGCTGGGATCTGGGCTAAGTTAACACAGAGGTCTTTGATTAATCCTAGACATTTTACTCTACTTGAGTCAAAGGAGTAAAGGTCTTTGTAAGGTCTGGTGATTTCTAGCCCGAGGCTCTCCATCACAGCTTTAGGCATTAAATTATGAGAAGCCCCATTAAATGGTGAGGGATTGTATTATGAAATGTGTAGTTTAGTATTAGTTTCTTTTCTGCAAATTTAGATATATTAAGCTGCTCATAGCATCTTCAGTTGCCTCCGAAAGCCACAGCTGGACTGATGGTGAGGGATTGTATTATGAAATGTGTAGTTTAGTATTAGTTTCTTTTCTGCAAATTTAGATATATTAAATTATGCATGACATCTTCGGTTGCCTCCGAAAGCCACAGCTGGACTGATGGTGAGGGATTGAATCATGAGTGTATGGTTTAGTATTAGTTTACTTTCTGCAAATTAAATATCAGTTACTCAAATTGTTTATGATTACTTCCGAAAATCATAGTTGGACTAATGATGAAGGATCAGAAGATAAATTGATGTAATCTGATTTAGATTTATTTTGTTGCAATTTTGAATTTCCTTAAGCATAGTTTCTTTTATGTTTAGTCAGCAGCAAGAATAGTTTGGTTTTCATGCTCAATAGTTCACTGTTTTGCTTTGTTAGACTAGCAGCACCTTTTCATTTCAGCAGCACATTTTCATTTCCTTTCAAGTCTTGTCATTGTAAATTTCAAATTTCTTTTTAAGGTTTCAAGTTGGTAAATCATTATAGGGGATATAATTTCCTTGAACAAACATAACCAAACTTGTTTTCATCTTAGAATTTCCATTTCACCTTAGAAAACCAAAAACGACAAAAAGTTAAGAAATAGGTTATCTTGCACATATAGTGCGCCGCACTTCATCAGCTTACGATTCCCGTATTGACAAATTAAATGCAGCAATTTAGGACACACTAAATTGACCAAACATTTTGGCGCCGTTGCCGGGGAAGTGTAACTAGGTAGCCAATTTCTTAAAAAAAAAAAAACACAAAAATTCTAAAAGAAGGGAAAACCTGATAACTTCTTGAAGTATGCTCTCCTCTTGCACCTAGTGTGATCTAGAGGATCAGAAAAGAGAATTATTGGTTCAGTAATTTCTTAAGTATGCTCTCTTCTTGCACCTAGTGTGACCTGGAAGATCAGAAAGAGAATTATTAGCCCAACTTTAAAAAAAAAATAAAAAAAATGACATGCATAGAGCAAGAGATTCTAGGGGAAGGTTTATAGCTAAAGCCAAGAGTTCGATTTTCACAACTCCATCTTCTTCAAGACATAGACCATATTCACCACCATCTACCCCTAGCCTTAAGATTTTTGGAAGTCAAGGAACAGCTGAATTAGAGGATTCTCCTATACCACCTACTAAAACCCATTTAGAAAACAAAGAGACTCTCTCCCATCCTCCCTTGGTAGAAGAACTAGAGGACTTTAAGGACTCTAAAGAAACTATCATTGCAGAGGAAGTAATAGATGGAGGTAGAGGTAGAGGTAGAAGAGGAGGAAACAATGGAGACAACAATGGTGAAGGAAATAATGGTAGAAATAGGGAAGGAGACAATTTGTTTGGATTCCCTATAGTTTATGAGGAAACTCATGCAACAATGAAAAATATCTCACCATCTGTTCTCCCTAACTTTTATCGATTACGAAGTGAGGATCCTGAAACATCTCTGTTTGAGTTTGAAGTTGTGTGCCAAACTTATGACTATATGGAAGACTCTCAAAAACTCAAACTGTTTCCTTCAACATTGAAGGGATCTGCCTTGAAATGGTTCATGGGATTAGCCACTCAATCTATTAGGACTTGGAATGATATGAAACAAACATTTTTGGATAGATACTTGGACTATTGTATGCCCACCAATCACAAGGATGAGGTATTCAAAATGATGCAAAAAGAAGATGAAAATTTGGAAGACTTACTTGAAAGATTTCAGTACAACTTGAAAAGAGCAAAGATGAGCAACCTAGATGATGAAACCTTGAAAGCCCTCATATTAAAATCCATTAGAGATGAATGGATAGATATTTTAAACATGATGGGGAAAGGAGACATTTCTCAACTTCCACTTCGTGACATAACAGAATTATGTGTCCATCTCTCAAGAGGAAAATCTAAAATAGGAAAAGGGCCTAGGGATCCTTCTCTTATTAGGGCTAACAAATCTGCAACTGGATCAGTAAGTAGGGTAGAGATTGGTAATATGCTTGATGAGTTCAAAACTGATATCTTAGGGAGCCTTAGTGAACAACTAGACACCCTTATAATCCAAAACAAGCAGAAAGCAGAAACAGATGCTTTAGCCATCTTTTGTCCGAAATGTAGGAAGAAACATGCTTTAAGGGAATGTCCCTTGGATGAAAAATTTGTAGAAACATGTATGATTTGCTCAGAGAATCATGAGATCAAGGATTGTCCTTCAATTCCTAGACTCAAAGCTGTCTTTCAAGAAGACCCAAATTCAGTAGAATCTCTCTGTTTTGTTGCAAGAAGACCTTGGCAGGGACAACAAACTCAAGGGTTTAACAACCCTATGAATATTCAAACCCCACCAAATTGGAATCCTTGGCAACAACCTTGGCCCCAACATCAAAATCCATATCAGCCATGGGTACAAGGGATGCAAAATCCTTATGGGAGATTTGCTCAATTTTATCAATATCCTCCATCTTTTAAAAATCAACAAGCTCCACAACTTCCAAACCCAAATCCACAACTTTCATTGCCATTTCCACAACAACAACCTTCTCAACAAAATACAAATCCTCAACTCATGCTCCCATACCAACAGAAGACAAATCAACTTCCAGCTCAGCCATTACCAAATCCTAATAATAAAAATCCTCAGAATACTTATATGGTAGAAGGACAACAATTTCCTACCTATATGATTGTTCCTCTCAACGATGTACAACTCAGATCTGGTAGAGTTTTAGAAAAACCTTCTATAGATATCCAAGAGCAAGATACCTCTGAGGAGGATTCTCTTCAAGTCAATAAGGGTTTTGAGGAAGAATCTCTTAAAAATTAAAACATTCAAAAAGAAAAAGAAAAGTTAACATCCACAACTCCTATAGTTGAGCAACCCGCATCTTCATCTACACCTCCTTTTCCTGAAAGACTACAAATTGACAAGGGGGTGGAAAAACAAATCTTGTTTCCTAACTATGACTTTCTAGATGAATTGAAGAATGTTTGTATCAAGATTCCCTTGCTACAAGCCATTCGAGAAATTCCTATTCTAGCAAAAACAATAAAGGAGTTGAGTTTCAAAAGACCAAGAAGGAAACTAAAAGACACAAGAAGAATCCACCTGGTAGGAAAGATTGCAGATATTATGATGGGAAAAATTACCATGCAGAAGTATGTAGATCCAGGAAGTCCAATTGTCAAGACACATATAAATGGGATAGAAATTCAAAACACATTGATTGACTTAGGGGCTGCTATCAACATTATGAGTAGACAAACTATGGACCAGCTAAAACTTCCTAACCTTCTTTTTACACCTACTTTACTGCAACTTGCAGATCAATCAATTATTAAACCAGATGGTGTATTAGAAGATATTTCAGTCTCCTTAGATTCTTGGGAATATCCAATAGATTTTATGATTTTGACTCCCAAGAGTAATCTAGGAGGGCACCCACTTATTTTAGGAAGACCTTGGCTAGCCACAGCTGATGCTTTCATTAGTTGTAGATCTGGGGATATGTACATTTCTAATGGTAATTCAACAAAGAAATTCAATTTGTATCCTCCAACAAAAGCAATCACAGAAGTAGGAGACAATGAATGGGTTGATGATGAGGACACTATACAACCTGTCTTTACCATTTCTGAAATCAGTGAGGATAGTCAAATTCTGAACACATTAGAAAATTTTGAGATATCTTCATAATATGACCCCACACAATTTCAGTTGGAATCTGACATAGAATATTTATCATCAAGACAAATGTCTCTTTACTCTATGGAAGAGTTTGGTAATTCTACTATTGAGATTTTTCCAGGAAAAACATTGAATATCAACAAACATTTGGAGAAGTCACAACAAGAAGAACTAACCAGAATCTTGCAAAAACATTCTACTGCATTTGCATGGGAGTATACTGACATGAAGGGTATTGATCCTAAGACTTGCATCCATCATATATATATTGAGGAAAACAGTAGACCAATCAGACAACCTCAAAGAAGGATGAATCCAAATCTTAGGGAGATAGTGAAAGAAGAGCTCCAAAAACTTTTCAATGTAAACTTCATTTATCCAATTTCAGATAGCCGATGGGTTTCTCCTTTGGTTATAGTACCTAAAAAGAATGGTAAATGGAGGGTATGCATTGATTACAGGGAATTGAACAAAGCAACTTTGAAGGATCACTTTTCTTTTCCTTTTATCGATCAGGTATTAGATACATTAGCAGGTAAAAAGTACTTTTCATTTTTGGATGGTTTTAGTGGCTATAATCAAATTCAGGTAGCACCTGAAGATCAAGATAAGACCACATTTACTTGTCCATGGGGAACTTTTTCCCATCGAGTGCTTCCTTTTGGGTTATGTAATGCACCTGCAACATTCCAAAGAGCAGTACTAGGAATTTTTTCTGATCTAATCCATGATTGTGTAGAGGTTTATATGGATGATTTTACAGTTTATCGTAATTCATTTGAAGAGGCATTAGAAAATTTGGAAAAAGTTCTCATAAGATGTAAAGAAACAAACCTTTCATTAAGCCATGAAAAATGCTTTATGATGTTTACTGAAGGGATTGCTTTAGGACATCATATTTCAGGAGATGGGATTAAGGTTGATAGATCAAAAGTTGAAGTCATCTCCAAGTTACCTATTCCAAATTGTCAAAGAGATGTTAGAATTTTTCTGGGATTTACTGGTTACTATAGAAGATTTATAGAAAACTTCACTAAAATAGCATCTCCACTCTTCAAATTGCTTACAAAAGACTGTGAATTTAAATGGGATCCCGATTGTCAATCAGCCTTTGAAACTTTGAAAACAAGAATATCTGAAGCACCTATCTTGAGAGGACCAAATTGGAAACTCCCTTTCCATATTTCTACGGATGCTTCAGATACAGCTCTAGGAGCCGTGTTGGGTCAAAAAGATTTAGTTCCTTATGCCATTTATTATACCAGTAAAAATTTGACTCCCACAGAGTTGAACTATACTGTGACTGAAAAAGAGTTTTTAGCTGTTGTTCATGCAATTAATAAGTTTAGACATTACATAATAGGTTATGAAACTTTTATTCATACTGACCATTCTGCAATTAGATATTTGATGAACAAACCTGTTACTAATGGCAGAGTGACAAGATGGCTTTTACTTTTGCAAGAATTCAATATTATTGTGTTGGATAGACCAGGAAAACAGAATACAGTAGCTGATTTCTTGTCTAGGATTCAAAATACTAAAGAAGATTCTCCTATAGAAGATAAGTTTCCTGATGAATACTTGTTTGCAGTAACTATTAAGACCCCTTGGTATGCAGATATTGCTAACTATTTGGTTACAGGGAAACTACCTTCACATTTATTTCCAAGAGAAAAACGAAAAATTATTCAGGAGAGTTCAAGATATTCATGGATTTCTAACGACTTGTTTAAAACAGGGCCAGATCTTGTGATCAGAAGATGTGTCAGGGAAGATGAAATGCCTGATATTCTTAAGGCATGTCATGATGAACCATGCGGCGGACACTTTGCAAACAAAAGGACGGCCTATAAAATCCTTTCTTTAGGATATTATTGGCCTTCCCTCTTCAAAGATGCAAAACAACATGTCAAAAGGTGTGACAGCTGCCAAAGAGTAGGGAAACCTACCCTTTCAAATGAAATGCCACTGCAAACACAGGTACTCATTGAACCCTTTGAAAAATGGGCTTTAGATTTCATTGGACCTATTAATCCACCATCTAAGCAAAAGAAGTATATATTGGTTTGTACCGATTATGTTACTAAATGGGTGGAAGCCAAAGCATTAGTGTCTGCTACTGAAAATTCAGTTGTTAATTTTCTTTATGAGGATATTTTTACTCGCTTTGGTGTTCCAAGAGAAATTGTGACAGATCGGGGAAGCCAATTCACATCCAACCTGGTGGAGAAGCTGATGGAAGAATACAAAATCAAGCACAGAAGATCTACTCCTTACCATCCGCAAGCAAATGGTCAAGTGGAGTCTACCAACAAAGTTCTTGAAAGTATCATCACCAAAACTGTTCATCTACATAGAAGAGATTGGGCAGAAAGGCTTCCTGAAGCCTTGTGGGCCTACAGAACTACATGGAGGAATACAACAGGACATTCTCCCTATGAACTTTTTTATGGGAAAGAAGTCTTGCTCCCCATTGAGTTTCAAATCAAAACCTTCAAGATAGCAGTTCAGTTGGGGATGGACTTATCAGAAGCCCAAAAGCATAGAATGGAGCAATTGAATGAGCTAGATGAGATCAGACAAGAAGCAATTCTAAGAACTGATCTATTTCAATATCAAAGAGCTAAATGGCATGACAAGTATATCAAAGAGAAGAAGTTTCAAGAAGGAGATTGGGCATTGTTATTTGATTCCAAGTTTAAAGATTTTCAAGGAAAATTTCAGACTCATTGGCTTGGGCCATATGAAATTGACAAGATCTTTAGCAATGGAGCGGTAAGAATCAAGACCATTGATGAGTTTCAAACTCCTCTTGTTGTGAATGGCCATAGATTGAAAATTTATCATAAGCCACTCTCAAAAGAGGATTTTGTCAAATTGTTTCAAGAAAGTTTTGCAATCAGGCTGGTACAGAAGAATTCTTCTTCTCCACCAGCCTAGCTTTTGTTCTTTTCAGTTTTAAAAAAAAAAAAATGGTATAAGCCTGAAAACCAATCATTGATTGGCAGTCTTATACAGAAAATATAGGGTGAAAATCAGGAACACCTGACACTCTATATTTTCCAAAAAAATATCTCTCTCTTTCATTTCACAAGTTTTGTCACCACCTACTCCATTTCATTCCACTTCATTCCATTCCATTTCACTTCATTCCATTCCATTCCACTTCATTTTATTCATTTCATTCCATTCCATCAATAAAAATCTTTTTCATGACCATTTCCATCTGGTCATTTATCATCTGTTCACTTCCATTCATCCAAGTAATAGTTGTGTCAGTTTCCGCAGCTGACATCTGTTTCCGCAGCTGACTCCAGTTTCCGCAGCCAGAAGCAGATTCCGCAGCTACTACTTTGTTTTCAAAAAGAATGTACAGTCAGACGTTATTTCCATAATTATGAAATAAAATGCAGGTGAGAGGATCAAAAATGAAGACATGGAGCATTCAAGATACCAATGGAGATCAATTAGTTGAAGACCAAGGGAAAAGGCAAAGATTCCAAAGGTATGAATAAAATTTATTTCAAATAGCATTGAAAAAAAACACATTTTTATATAGTTCTGAACCATGAGCTCTATCCATTACGTGCAATGATTATATTGACAATTCCGTAGCCTTTCACGATCTCCATATTATCCTCTCGCATTCATTCACAAACGGTTCCATCATTAAATTCCCGATTTTCACTCATGATCCAATATTCCACCGATGACAATGAGACGTATTTGATTTGACCAAGGACTCTTATAGCCGCATAAATTCATAACCGTTGATTGAAACGTGCTCATATTTATTGTGCAGCCACCAAAATTCAAAACGCTGCCGAATGTGATATACTTTGTTAATCTCTCTGTCGTGTCTCTGTCGTGTTTACGAAACCCCACTCTGTTCTGTCTCACTCCATTTCGTTCATTGTGCTCATTCTCACTCTCGGATATCTACCCACAGTCTCACTCCATTCCGTTTATGGTGCTCATTCCCATTTTATGATACATTCCCACAGTCATTGTGCTCGTTCCTGTGCATTCAACCTTTGTATTTCCATTTGAACCCTCACGCAGGCAAATTTGTGAAAGAGCAGGAAGAAAAAATGGGTAAATTACTAAGAGCAGAGCCGGAAGGACCTAAGTTTATAGAGAGATATCCGCAAGTAAAGGAGATATTGAAGAAAGCAAATTGGCTGCGGTTTATCCAGAAATTCAGAGGTTATCATAAAGAAGTGACGAAGGCATTCGCAAAGTCGTTTAATGGCTTGGAAGCAGAGATTGGAGACCTTAAGTTTGCGGTCAATGAAGCATCTATAGCAACAGCCACGGAACTTCTTCAGGAGGGTGAGCATTGGTTTAAGAATAAAAGCATCAGTGATGAAGCATGGAGAAAAATCTTACGAAACCAAGGTATGGACATAACTGTTTTTAAAAGAGGAATTCCTGTGCATGCATTGAAAGAAGAATGGGCTACTTTACTGCTAGTTGTTCAGAAATTCATTACATGTGAAGGCCATTTTGGGTCCATGTATATGTACCATACCAGGCTATTGATGAATTTTCTAGAAAATCAAACTCTCAATCTCCCATATTTTCTATTCAATAGTTTGAAGAAAATGTCCGTGATTGTTCAGAAACATTTGGGAGATGTAGAACCCCATCTATATCACCACGGCCTTGTAAAAATTCTGATTGAAAAGGAGTTAAAGGAAAAGAAAGACACATGGGAACAATTTCTAGTTAGAAATTTCTTTGAGGAACCTCAGGAAATTCCTGAAGGTAGTTCAACAAAAAGGAGTAGAAGAAAAAGAATAAATGTTGAAACCCAAATTACTCCTACTCAGGGAATTCCTGAAGGTAGCACAACAAGAAGAAGTAGGAGAAAAAGAATAATTGATGAAATCCAAAATACTCCTACTACTGCAATTGAAAGAACTGATAGGGAAGAGAGACTGTCAAAGAGGAAGAAGAAAGAAATCAAGGGTAAGAAGCCAATAACACCAAAAGAAAGAAAAATTATTGAGGCTGTACATAAAACTCCTTCTTCTTCTGAAGAAGATCATCAAGTGTTATCTGAAAGATTAGTTTATCTTCAAAAACAGTCATCTATACCCAAGAAGACAGAGAAAGGAAAACAAAAACAAAAGGATAGTGTACCACACCGTGTGAGAAGAAGTAGCAGACTTAAGGGGAAATTGAGGAAAACACAAATTAAGGGTCCTCATTTCATTGATTTGGGTGAGGAGACATCTGAACAGTCCCCAGCTGACCATAGTCCATCTCAGTCAGTTAGTGAACCTGGTTCATTTCATTCCCAATCAGACATTGAACATACTCCATCCCATTCTCAGCAAGATATTGATGTGAGCCCTTTTGAGCCAGATTTTGAAGATAACTCTCCTTCACGGCATTTTGGGGACAACCCAATAAAAATGACACCTGAAATAGACCCCAAGCAGCAGGAAGTATATGACTATATAGAATCTTTGGAAAAGGCAGCTACAGGTCCAAGTACTTCGTCCATTCAGCCTCATACATTACAGGATGATTTAGTCCAATCACTAAAACAGAAAATTTTTGAGCTAGAGCTTTTAAATAGGCACATCAAAAATGAAAATGAGACATTGAAAGAACAAGGCAAACTGGAAAAAATCATCCATGATAATACCATGCTACATTTGGGAATATGGCAGAAGAAGAATAAGAAATTGAAAAGGAAATGCCAGAAATTGAGCAGAGCACTCGTTAATATCAAATTTAGGTGCTTAATGAAGAAACCTAGAATGTTGGCAGTACCAAGGAAGAAGAGGAGAGGATTGGATGTGCTGGCTGAAGTGTCAAGGCACATGAACTGAAGAAAGATTATCAAAATTTTGGTTGCATGAGGACATGCAACACCTTCACAGTGGGGGTATGTTGAGTCTCAAATCTGCATCTTTTCCATACACTTTTCTATACCTTTTTCACTCACCTAAACCTCCCAAATTGTCAATATCATGTGCAAAAGAGCATCTAACATGGTTTTTAATTATATTTTTGTGTTTGCTATTTGATTTAGATTTTGTTTATTCAGCTGCGGAATCTTGCCACTTTCCGCAGCTGCTGCAACTTTCCGCAGCTATTTTGTGAAACTCTATGCTACAGGTGTCTACAAAGAAAACAAGCCACATGGGCAGGTCAGGAATGACGTGGACATGGTTCGTGTCATATTGGTTCGAGCAAACTCATCTAAAGAAGCCGCGGTCAAAGGCATCCACATGGAAGTCAACCATAGAGTCTCATGTCGGCAGGACTCTGTTTCGTGTCACATGAAGGTTCATACGGCCGTTTCCAAGTTGCGGAGGATAAATCGACATCTGTACATGGCTCCTTAGTCGAATTCAAGCATCCACTCCTCGTAGATTTACTTTCCAACACGGCCATGATCCTACATCCGTGGACGTAATGGTCTACGTGCTCTCCACCAGCATGAACTTTAGGAGACAGTTATATTTCTTTTGTTATATATAATGCGTTTGCATACGCATATAGAGTTAGTTGATGTTAGTCTCTGTTATCTTTTATTAGTCTGCTCTGTAATGTGATTACGCTGCACTTGTGTCGTAACATCACCTTTCTGTAATGACTGCTTTTTAATATAAGAAGACTCTGTTTTCAACCGAAATTCGTATTTGAAGATCGTTTCCAAGGCTGGTGTAGAGGGCCCCTGCTCAGCTAAGGTTTTGTGCATTAGTGTAAAGTTCTCATTTCGTTTCTTTAAAGCTCATTGTGCCATAATTCATTCATATGTTTATACATTGCATTTGCTTCATTTCTGTTTATAAACTTCCATGATTTCCATTTCACTTCTGTCTTTTATGTTTTATATTGTTAATCACTGATCAGTGTTCTTGTTTCAGGTTATAGATAGGCAGCCCGGGAATTTTCATAGCTTTTTGACTAATGACATGGAACTAACATTGTTCTGCTGCTAATTTGCTTTTCATAATATCTGTTTAATTTCAGTATTGCTTTGTTCATTTCAGTTTTGCTTATTTGCTTCAGTAGTTAAATTTAGATATATTAAGCTGCTCATAGCATCTTTAGTTGCCTCCGAAAGCCACAGCTGGACTGATGGTGAGGGATTGTATTATGAAATGTGTAGTTTAGTATTAGTTTCTTTTCTGCAAATTTAGATATATTAAGCTGCTCATAGCATCTTCAGTTGCCTCCGAAAGCCACAGCTGGACTGATGGTGAGGGATTGTATTATGAAATGTGTAGTTTAGTATTAGTTTCTTTTCTGCGAATTTAGATATATTAAGCTGCCCATAGCATCTTCAGTTGCCTCCGAAAGCCACAGCTGGACTGATGGTGAGGGATTGTATTATGAAATGTGTAGTTTAGTATTAGTTTCTTTTCTGCAAATTTAGATATATTAAGTTGTGCATAACATCTTCAGTTGCCTCCGAAAGCCACAACTGGACTGATGGTGAGGGATTGAATCATGAATGTATGGTTTGATATTAGTTTTCTTTCTGCAAGTTAGATATCAGCTACTCAAGTTATTTATGATTACTTCCGAAAATCATAGCTGGACTAATGATGAAGGATCAGAAGATAAATTGACGTAATCTGATTTAGATTTATTTTGTTGCAATTTTGAATTTCCTTAAGCATAGTTTCTTTTATGTTTAGTCAGCAGCAAGAATAGTTTGGTTTTCATGCTCACTAGTTGTTTAGACAACAGCAAGAATAGTTTGGTTTTCATGCTCAATAGTTCACTGTTTTGATTTATTAGACTAGCAGCACCTTTTCATTTCAGCAGCACATTTTCATTTCCTTTCAAGTTTTGTCATTGTAAGTTTCAAATTCCTTTTTAAGTTTCAAGTTGGTAAATCATTATAGAGGATATCATTTCCTTGAACAAACATAACCATACTTGCTTTTATTTTAGAATTTCCATCTCACCTTAGAAAACCAAAAACGACAAAAAGTTAAGAAATAGGTTATCTTTCACATATAGTGCGCCGCACTTCATCAGCTTACAAATCCCGGATTGACAAATTAAATGCAGCAATTTAGGACACACTAAATTGACCAAACACTGACACAGCTATAAGCGTCGGGGCATATAATTTAGTCATCGCACCACTCTTCTAACACCACATATATAGTCAACAGTCCTTTAAAAAATTTTAGGTGCACCACATATGGTGCGTTGTATGACATCTGGGTCACCGCCCCTGGTGTGCTAGAAACAAGCACCACACTGGAATCGGTGCATGACTGTTTTTCTAGCGCACTGACTAGTCTGTTTTTTTTTTTTTCCAAAAAAAATTATACATGTATATTCCTAAATACATGTCTGATTTAAAAAAAAAAATGTATTTAATATGTCAATGATTCAGAGAGAAGAGGAGGAACAACAACAACAACAAGTGGAGCAGTATGACATGGTTCGCCTGTGGGAGGCACAAGAGAGGGAGAGAGATGCGTACCCTCGCTCTATTACAGCAGATACTCAGGGGCTCCTAAGGCAGGTAGGCCTCCTCAAGTTCTATGAGGAGGCTACTTCCCTAAAGGCCCATAGTGTGTTTTTGAGACATCTTATCCGCAGGTGGAATCCCACCAACAGGCTTTCCAGGTTGGTCCTGACCAATGGTACACACCCACTGAGGAGGATATATATTTTATTACAGGGCTATCGAGGAGAGGGGTGGATTTTCCCTCGTTCCCAGAGGTTCCAATTGGTTGTGTAGCAGGGAGTCGATTAGTTTACTCCTAGAGATACATTGGAGCAGATGTAATGTCTCCTTCATAGTTTCAGGGACCTGGAGGTCAGTTACGTATTGGTGCATTTGGTAGACAGGACATGCAGTGCCTCTCACTCATTTCGACCATTTCACACAACACCAGTGACGTGCAATGCATTAGTTGCCCACTTCTATATTATGTTGATTCTTTAGTACAGGAGCCACAACTTTTCAGGTGGTATGCCATTTTTTTGTAGCAGTTTTGTACAGCCTTAGATAGATGTCGTGCTCATGCACAAGGGAGGGTCAACTTCTATTTTGCTTTAGAGATTTTTTGTTTATTTTTTAAGAGGTTTCCAGAGATGAGGCCTACTTTTTTTCAGCAACCTCGTAGGCCGATGTCTGAGGCACGTATGCATATGTGGGGGTAGATGATGCCCAAGAGGGGAGAGACTATGTTTCAGCCAGGATATCACATGATGCACTGGACTTACTATCCAGTGTTGACGAGCTGCATCCCTTCATTATGGTCCCCTGTCCTTATGCTGGATTGGATTGGCAAGGGTGTGTGAACACCCTCTTCACAGATGATGAGCTGCTAGATGATAGAGGTAATATTACTATTTTATTTATATTTATTCTAACATGTTCTTTAACTTGTTTTTATTAAATTGTGTAATGAAATTGTCTAATTATTGTTGTGTACTTGTATATATTTTTCAGACATTGGTTCTTTTGATGGCGAGGAGATGTTGGCACCGCCACATGATCCAGGTGTGGATCCTGATGATGATGAGGGAATGCCAGATGTTGAGGGTCATCAGGAGAGCACCGGTGCAGAGAGACATGCTCCTGGTGGTGCACCGATACCGCCTTTTACTAGGCGCGATCGACTAGATACTAGATATAGGATGGAGTTGGGCGACCAACTCATTGCATTGATTTTTGAGGCAGGCATCAGGCCCACTCATTACATAGATATATAGGCTAATGATACACTATTACAAATGTGGAGAGGCATGTCGCGTGACATGTACAGACTGATACAACATGTCGTAGGAACTAAGACAGTTGTTACGAGATTGAGGAGGATTGTTGCACATTATAGGTGTGGTCGAGCCGAAGCACGTGATGGACAATCTGCGAGCAGCGACTCATCATCTCATGATCATTCACCTCGTGTCGTGCCTGATGAGGATGAGGCTCCATTAGCATCTAGCAGCCATCATGGAGATGAGGTTGGACCATCGGCCACGTCTAGTAAGCAGCTTGCAACATCCATTAGTACTAGTCATGATCATGAGCAGGTTGGACCATCGACCGTCGAGGCTGCACCATTGACTGAGCTGGCCTCCACTATTACTGCTTATATTGATGTTGTACTACCACCAACTGATCCATCCATCAGTACTAGTCATGATCATGGGCAGGCTCGGCCATTGATCGTCGAGGCTGCACCATTAACTGAGCAGGCCTCCACTAGTATTGCTATTGATGTTGTACTACCACCAGCTGATCCATGACATTTATGTTACACTTGTATATTTTTAACATTATTCAGTTATATCCATGTATTTTATGTTCTTGTTGCAGTTGTACTTAATTTACATGTTGGTGATCATCGTGATGTGTATATTGTTAGGTCATGTTAGATATGTTCATTTAATGTTTAGCTTGCAAATATATGTGTATGTGATAGCATGAGTTATTTGACATGAGATGTATATTTTATGTTTGTGTTGTGATGATGTTAATATATAATGTTAATTTGATGTTTGAATGTGTTTTTTAGTTGAATATGATGTTTGTACGATGGTTATCATGATCGTGATGTTTATTAATTAATTTAATATTAAATGACCATGATATTTATTAAATATTATGTCGTGATTGTAATTGAAATTGATATTTTAATTGTATGTAAAATTGTATTTGTATTTGTAATTGTAATTTTAACTGTAATTGTATGTAAAATATTTAATGTAAAATTTTAATTGTAATTGTAATATTTAATTTATTGTGAAATTATTGTAATTGTAATTGTATATATTTGTAAAATTGTAATTGTAATTGTAATTGTATGTAAAATTCTAAAATTGTAATTGTAATTGTAATTGTATGTAAAATATTTGTAAAATTGTAATTGTAATTGTAAATGTAATTCTAATTCTAATTGTATGTAAAATTGTAAAATTGTATTTGTAATTGTAATTTTAACTGTAATTGTATGTAAAATATTTAACTGTAATGATTGTAATTGTAATTTTAATTGTAATTGTATATATGACAAATTGTAAAATTGTAATTGTAATTCTATTTGTAATTGTATGTAAAATATTTGTAAAATTGTAATTGTAATTGTATGTAAAATATTTGTAAAATTGTAATTGTAATTGTAAATTTAATTCTAATTCTAATTCTAATTGTATGTAAAGTATTTGTAAAATTTTAATTCTATTACTGTGAAATGATTGTAATTGTAAAATTTTAATTGTAAATGTAATTGTACGTAAAATTAAAATTGTAATTGTAATTGTAATGGTAATTGTATGTGAAATTGTAAAATTGTAATTGTAATTGTAATTGTAATTGTATGTAAAATATTTGTAAAATTTTAATTGTATTAATGTGAAATGATTTTATTAAAATATTTAAATTTGTAAATAATTGTAAAATAATAAATCTAGAATAATATGAATTTTTGTAACATAATAAAGTTTAGAAAATAATACAAATAAATTCATGTACTTTAGAATTATCATTATTTTATTATGATCTTACATACAAAAAAAAAAAACTTTATACATTTCAGTGTGCTTATCATCATAACACGCACCGGTGCGTCTTATTACTCAGACGCATCGGTGCTTCACAACTCTTCCGCACCAGTGCGTCATAAAACACTGCGCCAAAACAAAAACCTCGATCTTACAAACCGCCCCGGTGCGCCTATAAAACAGCACACACCAGAACAGGGTTATTCTGTAAAGTGCAATAATGGAGTAGCAGAGGGTTCCTCATCGTGGGTAATAATTTTTCTGAGGAGATGAGGATTTGAAAAGACGAGAGTTCGAATTTCGGCTGAGAAGTTTATAGCAGAGAAAATGAGTGATTCAAAACAGAAAGACAGATAAAGACGCTTACAGGGATGCAGACGGCTACAGAGCTCGACAAAGTACAAAAGGAGAAAAGGAGTACAGGTTGAGACAAACAGAGAACATTCAGTTGAGGCTGACGATAGGGTTAAGAGGTCCCATGATGGAGAAATGGAGAGCAGAGTTGATGGCAGAGAAAGATAAATTGAAGTAGTTGATAAAGCCAAGAGGCACCATGAAGGGAAGGATTCTCATTCCCTTAAGGACAACAAAGAAATATCAATTGACGTTGGTGATCGGGCTGGTATGTCCCATGAAGGGAAAGATTCTCCAGAATGTATTTAAAAGCAACTGAGAGTATTGTCCGAGCTTCAGTTGGCTTACATAAACTTTTACTGGCAAAGTTGACGTCACATAAAATCACATCTTTGGCTTTCAATTGAACCTGAATGGCATATCTAACTTGTCTGAGTTGTGGTCCTGTGGATGAAACCAGTAAAAAGTCTGCTTGTATTATAAATGGAAATCCAATGACCATTTCTATGGGAATAAAAGCATAGATACCTGCAGCTACCATATTTCCACCTGCAAATCAGTTTCCCATTGGAAAAGCTAATGTAATAGCCTATTTTGCAATGTCTTTCCTCTACTCAACCCTATACTCATTTTCTATGGGAAACCATTGCCTCCACATGTAATAAATGTATCTTCTACTCGAAAATTGGTCTTCTTCTGCTAACAAATGCAGAATGAAGGACTCGTTGTCATTGATTTCAGAACATTACCCTTCTGCAGATTATATGTACTAATTGCTGGCAGGCCATTCGTTTATCTACAGATTATATTCCAAAACATATTGGTTGCAAATAGTTAAGTTTCAATTATAATAGGTTCACATGCCACAATTTCCCACTTGGGCCTTGTAGTATTGCATCTTCACACGTTGCACATTGCATTCTCTCCACATAATTAGTGGGCACCTCCTGCAATAAACAAAATGCATTGGAAGAATAGTTATTTCCATCAAGAATTTATCCAATTCCAATTCTCAATTCTTATTCTAATTCTAATTCTCAAGAATAAACAAAATTCTAATTCCCAATTTCTATGGTTGGAGTTCACTAAATTTTGGTGTACAGACCTATAAAAAGTAATTTCAGTGCCTTAACAGCAAACCGGTGCTACTGAACATATAACCGCCCCAGTGCATTTTAGTTACTGCGCACCGGTGCTGGTGTTAAAAAAAGACGCACCGGTGCGGTGCTATTAAGTGATGCAACAATGACGAATAAACTTAAATAAATAAAAAACACAACTCTATTTTATTTAAGTGAAAAAAAAGCGGCAAATTGAAAAATGGGCGGCAAAATATTTTTGAAAATCTAATTTCATAAAATAATTCTTTAAATACTAAACACTTTTCATTATTTCACTATTTTTGCTAAAATTTTCAACGAGAGATTTGGAGGAGACATACCTGGAGCAAGAGAGCACGAGGGCACTATAGAGAAGCGAAATACGTTCGAACAAAAGTATTCGGACAACCGAAAACCAAATATCTGGTGGTTCAAACCTTGTATCATAGAATTTCAAACCATCTCGTGATTAAATTTGATTATTTTTTATTATTTTCTACAGTTTTATCCATTTTTACCCTAAACCCTTGATTTTTTTATTTTTTCTCTTTCTTCTCCCTATTTTTGTGATTTCAGAATTAGGGATTTTCATTTTAGATTGACATCCAACCCACAGGACAACTTGCATAGTCGGATCCCAATCCATTCGTCCCTTGCATGAATTTTTGGAACAAATGAATTTTTTTTTATCGGTGCGCCCTGCGTAACCTAGCGCACCAGTGTGCTGTATTATACAGCACACCGCGCAAGTACTGTGTAGTAAAAAAATTGAAAACAATTTTTTTAAATCAGTGCACCATATTTGAAATAGGGCACCGGTGCTCCATGTTACGAGGATAGATCGTACGGTCATTTACATTGTTTGTGTGGTGTGTTTATAATACCCCAATGCACTGTACGGTCTATTATACTATTTTTGTGGTGTGTTTATAATAACCCCATGCACCGTTGTCGGTGCGTATAGAATGAAAGGCGCACTGGTTTCTTGAGATTTATTTTTTACCTGAAAAGTTGACAATTTATTTATAAATATATTAATGAATGATATGGTACAGGTTTTAGATTGATAAAGAAATGACTGACAAGAGATCAAGTAACAAAAATACTTATAACACATCAAGAAAAGCAAAAAAGGCAAGTTCTTTGTAAATTCTTTATAAAAATTATTATTTTTGAACTATATGTAAGTTTAACTAATATGTATTGTTTACTGTGTATCATGCAGAGCCACAAAATGATTAAGCTTGATAAGATTATTTCTGATCTAGGACCAGAAGAGCATAAAAGCTTGATGGAAAAATTGCAAAAGGATGAATCAAGTGAATGAAAAAATACTATCGATCCAATATGAGTTTATTTTTTTAATTATCATTAATAATATACTTAAAATTATTAGATAACATGTGTCAAATAGTCTATTAATTCACAGATGTTTAATGTTCTACAGGGACCAAAAACTCGGAAAAGAAATGTTGTTCTAAGAAAAGAAAAAAAATAGAACATGCAAATGAAAATGAATTTCTCCTTAGCTCATCTAGAGTGGTGCTGGAGGTTAACGAAAGGGGGGAAACTTTTACAAAAGTTTGAGGGATCTAGTGGAACGAATGTATAGACGTTCTTTCCACTTACAATACAAAAACCAATCCAATGATTCCAAGAACCAAATTTTATGTAATCTATAGGAAGAGTTTCCAGGGAATTGGTCAATGAGACATGTTAGACCTTTAATAGAAAAAACGTACAAAAAAAAAAAGAAGGAATGAAAAAGTAATATTCCTTTAAGTGTTTGTCTAGAATTATTTATAAATATCACTTTTGTTATATTTACTTTTCATATATCAATATAAAAATTAAATATTTTATTGTCATGTTACATTTTCAAGAAGATTATGAAAATCTCAAAAGATGAATGAGTTGATATCAGAAATATGCCAGTAGGAATGTCCAAAAAGGTGTACAAGGAGATGGTCAAAGAAATGGACAAAATTGCATCACAGGAGGAGCCATCTCAACAACAATGTGCTTCAAATGTAATATGTAATCATTGAATTTTTCGATCATTAGGTACAATAAATAAACAATTTAGCATTAAATATTATTTTTCAAGAACTTTCTTGCAGAAAAGAAAAGAAAATGGAACCCATTAAGCACATAAAACAGGACAACAAGGAAGAAAATGGTTGATATCTAAGTTTGTGAGTAATTGTTACTTCCTTATAACAAATTAACTAGATTCCATTTTTGTATTTTTTAAGTTGTTTTACAAAATTCATCATTGAATGTCTTCAAATAGGTGCTAACATACACAGAAGAACCATCAAACGAATTGATTGAAATTGCGTTAAATATGGGTTTTGAGTATATGTTGGCATATCATAATTTAATTGTGGAATTTGTAAGCATCTATTGATCTTGTTTTACTTAGCTTCGTCTATAATTAATAGAACAAAAAATTCTTCTATATTAAATATATGATTTGTTATGGGGTATAAAACTTGTAGGAAACAAAGTATGGAACTGCGCCAATAGATGAAATTTTGAAATATGGCATGGTACATGGTTTTGAATGAATGTGTATAGTTTATGAGTCAATTGTTGTTATGGAACATCATTTATTTTCGATTTACATTGATGTATATTATTTAATATTTCAATTTTCATTATTCTCACCAATGTATATACGCTCATTACAGTTTATTTTTATGCTTGTATATGGAAGGTGAAGAATAAGAAAACAATCAACACTGTGAAAAAAACATTCCTGAAAATAACCCAAGTCATGGAATTAACTCTAGCAGTGACAGCAGTTCAAGCGAAGAATGATGATCACTAGTTTGGATATCAAAGCAAGATGTTGTATTTTTTGAAATGTGTCTGTGAAATTAGACATTTTGTTTAATGTAATGGACATAGTGTCCCAATTGAAAGACAAAGGGATACCAATAACTGTCCCATTTTGTATGACAAAGACTGTCTTTTATATATATATATATATTCTATTGCGTTCTCCATTGTCATTCTCAAATGCACTAACAAAAATTTAATTCATATGAGTATTGTTATAAAATATATATGTGTCGACTTTTGATGAATAATGAATTTTAAAAAACCACAATAATTATGATATGATATAAAAAATTAATCCAAACATCACATTCAAATGCATTAATAAAAATTTAATTAATATGAATATTGTTATAATATGTGTCGACTTTTGATGAATAATGAATTTCAAACAATCACAATAATTGCACTGTCACAAGTCGATGTTTCTAAAAAATACAAAATGAAAACCGGTGCATGTCAGTTACTGTACACTGGTGCGTTTATATTCTCAAGCGCACCGGGGCGTTTCTGCGATCTCCCAGCACCACACAAATACCAAAACCAATTAAAAATATCAGTGCATTTGTGCGGTACGACGCACTAGTGCATTTATGTGTCTATATGCACCAGTGCTGTTGTACAACCTATATGCATAGCACGAATATCGATACCAATTATAAAGCTTGGTGCGTTTGTGTGATACTGTGCACCGAGGAATTTATGTGTCTATAAGCTCCGGTGAATTTGTACGACCTAAGGGCACCGCACGAATATCGATACCAATTAAAAATCTCGGTGCATTTGTGTGATACTGCCCACCAATGCGTTGATACGACCTATGGGCACTGCACAAATCCCAAGACCAATTAGAACAGCCCCATGCGTTGTATCAGCAACACTATGCTCGATGTGGTTTTATACCTTAACGGTCCGGTGTATTCCTTCGGCTACCTCGGGGCACATTCTACGTGTACGCACCAGTGCGTTAAAACTAGAGTAGCGCACCGATGAAAAAAAAACATCCGTAATAACCTCGGGCACCCGTCCATTTTTTTTTAGTTGTGTTGAATTTCCATTAAAACCTCCGTAACCATAAACAGATGTTGTAGAAAATGTTTTTTTCACAATTTTGGCCAATTTTATAACACTAAAACCCTCTTTTATAACCTCTGCTAGAGGGTATTTTCCTTGTAGTGCATGTCTCATTTTTGTGCGAGGATGCCATTTCATCAACCATGGCCTCCTTCTAGAGTTTTCCATCCTCTGAATCTACTGCCTCCCTGACAGTTCTGGGATCATCATCAGTTATAGTTAAAGAAAAATTTGAACAGAAAGCAGATGGACTAGTGGTTTCCTTCTTTCCCGAACTGATCTTCTCATAACTGAAGTTTGTGGCTCTTCCTCCTCTAAATATTCTTCTGTTGTAGAGTCTGATTCATCCTCATTTAGCTCAAACTCTATCTTATCAGGTTCCTTTGGTAGGATTTCATGTTTAACAACACATTTCACCTCTCTGAACACCACATCTCGGCTATACACAACCTTCCTAGTTTTTGGGTTCCAAAGCTTGTAACCTTTTAAAACATCCTTATACCCAATAAAGATGCACCTTTCAAATTTATTATCCAACTTGGTATTTTTCTCCTTTGGAGCATGTACATATGCATCACATCCAAATACCCTCAAATGTGAAAGAGAGGGTTCCTTACCAGTCCATACCTCATGTGGAGTCTTATCCTCCAATGTTGATGAAGGTGATCTGTTAACCAGGTAACATGTAGTCTCCATTGTTTCTGCCCAGAATTCCTATCCTAACCCGATACCACTGAGCATGCTTCTTGCCTTTTCCATCAGCATTCTGTTCATTCTTTTTGCAACTCCGTTTTGCCGAGGTGTGTATGGATTAGTCTTTTGTCGTGATATACCACACTTCTTACAGAATTATTAAAATTTCTTCTTGCAAAACTCTCCACCATTATTTGTCCTTAGCACCTTTATCTTATTCTCTTTCTGGTTTTCCACTAGAGCCTTACATTCTTTAAATCTGTCAAAGACTGCAAATTTTTTTCTCAATAAATATATCCATGTATTCCTTGAGAAGTCATCTATGAATGAGACATATTACACAAATTTTCCTAGTGATGGAATAGATACAGGTCCAAACACATCACTGTGCACAAGCTCTAATATCTTGTCCGCCCTCTTAGAACTAGAAGGAAAACTCACCCGATTATGCTTCCCATAAACATAATGTTCGCATAAATAAAAATACAGAGAGAAATTAGACATAACTTCTACCATACCATTTCCATGCAGTATCTGAAGGCCCTTCTCTCCAATATGTCGAAGCCTTTGATGCCGTAGCATGGTCTTTTCTCCAGATACTGCTAGGCTTTCCGCTCCACTTTAAGGAACCACAAAATTGTTACACCCATCAATAACAATGTTACCCTAAATCTTGTACAAAGTTCCAATCCAAACTCCCCGCATTAATACCAGTGCTCCCCAAACCATCTTGCATGTATCTTTCTCAAACACTATTTTTATACCTGCATCATCCATCTTTCTTACAGAAATCAGATTTCTCACCAATGCAGGAATATGTAGAACACCAGGAAGTGTTATAATCCTTCCACCTTGCAGCTTCAACTTGACTTTTCCATGTCCGATGATTTTAGCCTTCCTATCATCCCCTAAGAAGACATCACCACCATCATACTTCTCATACTCGCAGAACCACTCCCTATGGGTAGTGAAGTGAAAGGATGCGCCCGAGTCAATCAACCATGCCTCATGATCTACATGTGTATTTGAAGAAGAAGCCAAATACAGATCTCCACCTTCATCCGAGGTGGTTTTTGCTTAAACAAAAGGAGCATCATCAAATCCCTTTCCTTTCTCAGGAGCTTTAGATCTACAGTCCTTTTTTTAGTGCCCTTCCTTTCCACATTTCCAACACACCTTTACAAAATTTCCTGGAGATTTAGATCTCCCACTCGAAACCTTATTATTTTTTTTGTCCTGGGACCTTCCTCATATAGATAAGGCATCTCCATTCTGGCCCTCCATATTTCTCCGTATCATTTCCTTCGACAACAAGGCTGAGATAATGTCATCAAAATTCAAGCTAGTTGTATTGCTACGTATTGCAATAACCAGACTGTCCCACGAATCTGGTAGAGAACACAACAAACTGATGCAATTATCTTCATTTGAGATTTTAATATCAACAGATAACAACTAACTGACCACAGTATTGAAGGCATTCAGATTCTCTGTCATTGAGTCTCCATCCTTCATCCTCAGGTTATACAGATTTTTCCATAGGAACAATTTATTCAACAGAGACTTCGATTGGTACAAAGTCCCTAGCTTGTCCCACAAATTATTTGTTGTAGCTTCCCCAGATACATTCAAAAATACTAAATCTGAGACACACAACCGTATTGTGCTCTTTGCCTTCTGATCCAACTTCTTCCAATCTTCATCTGACATTGTCGTTGGTTTAGTACTTGGATCTATCGTGATCCACTTATCTTTATCCACCAACAGATCCTCTATCTTGAGCTTCTACAACTCAAAACTCTAACCATTAAATTTCTCGATCTCTATCTTTGCACTGCTCGCCATCTTCTTTCACTGCAAGAATCGATTCTGTAGATCTCCCATTGAACAGGGTCTACCACAGGCCCGAGCAAAAAACCCCTCAGCAACAAAGGTGTCCCATTGAAGCCGAAACAAATCTGATATCAAATGTAGGTTTTAAATCTATATAGAAATTATCTGCAAATGGATCTTAAAAACATAAAATAAACAATAGCGAGAGAATAAAACATAAAATAGATATACATAGAGATTTTCCCCTGGATCCCAAATCAGGACTACCAGCTTAATTTTTTATTATATTCATTTTAGTGTTACAACACATATATACATGTTGAAGCATTCATAAACCCCAATCCATTAACCCTGGATTAGAACATAACCATAGTTCCCTTGACTGGATCTACAAAATACTAGGGGCCATAAACCATCATGCCTCAAAACCATGTGCAAACCCATGCACAAAACCATGGCCGATTCTGCCCCCCTGTGACCCCCCCGTGCGTGCGACTAATCGTGGAAATAATATAACACATACCCAACATGTATGAAATAGAAAAATAAATTAAATAATTAGTAGATTTAAGTCAACTAAAATTTCATCCATGTATAAGTGAAATATACATCACAGTTATGCATAAGAAAAACTTGATTATTGTCGCTATCCATAGGACAAATGCGATAAACACAAGGATCACTATGAAAACATAATTGTTAACAAAGATGAGAAGACTTAAACTAAAAAATAATTGATAAAAATATATTCTCTACAACAATACATAATTTATTTACAATTTTTTTTTCTTTTTTACAAAACATGCGCACACGATGATTATAAATTAAATAAGTTTAGTTGATAATCATCATATTAAATTGAAATTATGTATGAACAAGAAAATGAAATATCAATTTTGAATAAGATAAATAAAAATGCTAATAATAAAAGTATTGACAATCTATTATACATTAAGGATTCAACAAAAAAAGGTATGAGCAATTTCTTGCAAATGAAAAATGAGATAACAATGAAAGCACTTCTTAACTCGGTATTGAAATTCCAGAAATTGCATTAGGTTCAATAGATTAGACAGAAAAAATGAACAATAGCATCATGATTTTCTCTCTATTTCAATTCTGAACCCCCGTATAAGAACCAAAACTTATTTTATATAGATCACAAATCTCCTCGCCTAGTCGTTGTTCCCTGTCATATCTTTCCAATAACAAATAAACTGATTATAGTGCACTTTACCACAAATTTGGTCATATTCGACCCATTTTAAACAAGTTTAGAGCTTCAATTTGTCCCCATATTCCAAAATATCAAGATGAAGCAACCAATCACCCTCCTTCTTCAGATTACAAATATTTTCTGCTACTTCTATAATCTGGTATTCTGAGAACCACTTGGGGGCGATCTGATTGCGTTTGTTCGTCACTTGACGATCGAGTTATTTGACAATTTGTTCATAGACTCCACATTTAATGTAAGGAATGTCTTCTCTTTGAGCGACTACAATGGGTTTTTTCGGGGCACCCATTTCTTAGCCTAAGAGTACAACAAAAACAAATAAAAGCCCTGAGCCATGAAAAATCGCTATGACCTTTCAATGAAAAATATCTAGAGTTTCTAAATTGTTCCGGTAATATGTCTTCTTCGAGTCACATCGTTGAATCAAAGAGCAACAAAAAATTGATAAGAAAGCAGATTGGGCAGGGGAAATAGGAATTGGGCGCAGATTCAATTCAAAATTGAACCCGACATAATTCAAAATTTTAACCTCGCAAAATTAATGCAGGGGTGATGAGATGGGATGGGGTTTATGGGTAGGGGAGGGTGGCTAGGTAGGGGAGAAGGGTGGTGGAGGAAGAAGGTGGTGGATGGTGGTGGGCCCGATGACGGGGTGACTAGAGGGAGAAAAACTTCTAGGGAGGGGGTCATGCAGGAGGGGGTCACATCGGAGGGGAGCCATCGGAGGCTATCAAATTACCTCCAGTTTTTCTCAGAGTTAGCTTCTTCCTAGGAAATATTAGTTGCTAAATGGTGGCCATGAAAATGATGCACATAGATGGGCACTTGAATCACTTGTGAAAATATTTCTCTTGGGATGCATTAATGGGCCTATAACAAAGGAAATATTGGTTGCTAAATGGTGGATGGGAAAATTATGCACATGGATGGGCACTTGATGCATTAATGGGCCTATAACATAGGAAATATTGGTTGCTAAATGGTAGTCGAGAAAATTATGCACATTGATGGGCACTTAAACCACATGCCATAATAATCCTCTTGAGATGCATTAATGGGCCTATAGCATAGGAAATATTGGTTGCCTTCCCCATAAAGCACCATGAGTTATGGCACTTGGCTTCCAAAACATAACTTGTATGACTAAGCTCAATTAGATGGATTTGAAAAATTGACATGTGTATACTATGTCTTTCTAGTTCATGGCCATCCAATGCTTGGTTTGCCATGTCAACACATAATGAATGATATAAATCTATAAATAAAAAGCCACGAAATTTGTTTTTCATGCCAATAGTTAGGTGACAATACATTACTCTGCGATATTGCCCAGCTCAATTAGATGGATTTGAAAAATTGACATGTATACTATGTCCTTCTAGTTCATGGCCATCCAATTCTTGGTGTGCCATGTCAACACATAATGAATGATATAAATCTATAAATACAAAGCCACAAAATTGGTTTTTCATGCCAATAATATGGTGACAATCCGTTACTATGCGATATTTCCCGGCTCAATTAGTTGGATTTGAAAAATTGACATGTATACTATGTCCTTATAGTTCATGGCCATCCAATGCTTGGTGTGCCATGTCAACACATAATGAATGATAGAAATATATAAATACAAGAGTAATACGTAACTGAACGAAGTACAAGGAAAAATTTATTCATACTATTTGTCCACCGTAGAATGTCGGACTTTGAATAAAAAAACTTCAAACGAAGGCCATCTATTGAAATTCTTTCATTTTGTGTCAACCTTATATGTTAGACTTTGCATGTTATTTCTACGGATTTCAATTTATGACCCCATAGTAAAAGAGAAATTGCAAAGTCTCTTTTAAAGTTGTGGGCGATAAATTCGAAAGTCTAAATTCATCTTCTTGTCCATGTTTGAGTTCTTTGATGTTGAAAATTTATGGTCATTTTGATTTTTTGGGGCTTATTTTGAATGTATTTTGATGAATGGTTATGAAAAGAAAATTGAGAATTAGATTATTCAATTTGTAAATTTAATGAGTAATAATAATTTATTTATGATATATTTTTAATTTATTCAGTTTATTTTAGGTAATTATAAGGTTTATTATTGATTTGAAGGTTAATCATAACTTGAAAGTAAATTATTGTTATTTTATGAGACACTCTTATTCTTTCCTAGAATTTCTAAATTAAATGTAAATTGATTACCATTCTTGCAATTAATAATTGAAATTACAATGGACCCTATAACATTCTCAATAGGAATAAACCTATGATGAATGGTCCTAACATATTGAACTAATCTATATATAACTCAATTGGTTTGAACACACTCCAAGGTGAAGATTACTAAGAAATCATGGGTTCAAGTATGGTAGAGTCTCTATGTTAGGAATACATGTTGTACTCCATTGGTATTTATTCTTTATGTCATTTTCAAAATGTGAGGAACTAGTTAGAGGGTTTTCTCAAGGGCATTTTCCATCTACAAAATGTAGGAAATTGTTTCAAGGTTTTCCCATGAGGTTTTTCTTGGAAATTAATCAAGTTCTAAGGGTCATCTCAATTGATTGAACCATTTTCCAAAAATGTTATTGGCGGGGAAAACCATATTGCATAAGTTCGAATTAGATCAAGTCCCTTGGGAATACCAATCACAATTATGCTTAATGGTTGAGCTTCCCTCCATCTTCGTATTTTAGGGAAGAGAGGGGATCCTATAGTTTTTCCTTGGAGCACATGCACACACACATGCATGTATGTATTTCTATGTATGAGTAATTTTAAAATGATTATTTTTTCAAAAATTAAACATCAAATGTTAATCCATATGCAAAACATTGTGTACATTTTGTGAGAAAGGAGGAGTTAAAAATAAAAATATTATGGACCTAGGTGGGGAAGGGTTTGCTATTTTGGAAACAATTTTAATACTGAGAAGGGTGGGGGGGCGGGGGGGGGGGGGAGGGAATCAATATTAAGGTCAATTTTAACTTTTATGCAAATTTATTTTTCCTTATTCAAACTTGGAATCCATTATATGTGAGAAACCATTAACAACCATAACACCAACCATATCAACCAAAACACAAGCACACACATCATGAGAAACAAACACATGAGACATGTAGGTTTTATGTGGAAACCCTTTTGGGAAAAAACCACCAAAGCTTGTTGTTTTTATTGAAGTAGAATAAGAGCACCTACTCTATTACATCAATCTCTTTGTGAGCCACCACTCACAAGAATCACCAACTCCCTCCTTTTGTAGACAATTTTCCAACTTACCTGAATCACCATGTGAAACACCAACTTGCAGGAGGCAACAACCCCCGAGCCTTTTGAAGAACCCACTAGAGAAGGAAGCACTAACTTCCTTTATGTAGCCTCCAATCCACACTCAATAAGGAAATTAATTTTCACTGTATATGGAAGCCACTATGCCTGATATCAACATTGTTCTCTTCAGCCCTTGGCCCACGCAACACTTTTTCCTCTGCACACATACTCAGACTGTAGCATCAAACTCTTCTCAGCCCTCTGTTCTCAACAAAATACATTCAATTCTGATCTTTGCTCTCTCTACAACAACTTATTAATCTCATTCATCTATTCTCAACAGCATACACTTAGCTCTCGACCCACTTCTTCTACTCTGGCACTTTCAACCTTTCATGCATAGTAGCACAAACACTCATGGGGTATATTTTCTCTTCATAGGAACTCTCAGCCTATTTTTTGCAGAACTGGATCACTCGGCCTCACACAACAGTGCACACACACCCATATCTCTCCACTTAGCTCACCGACACAATGTTTCTTCCCCTCATATTTCTCATTGAAAATCATTGGTTTTGTTTCACTCTTGCAATGTCTTTGTCAATGCTTCCTCTGCTACCATCCATCACTCTCCCATTCACACTACTTGAGTGTACTCCTGGCATGACTCTCCATCCTACTGTTGCGTCTAACTTAGCCATTGCAGCTGATTTAAACACAGGGAATGAGCTCCTCAGTGATCTCCATACTAAGATTAATTCTCAGTCAATACTTGACACTCTAATAATGCATTCTTCCATACACAACATGCCTCTCCATTCCTATGAATAAATTTCCTATCCTTTTTTCCTTGGCCCAGATATCCTTGACAATCATTATTTATTCTAGCAACCAACTCCTTTGCGCTCATTTATTCTCCATCTACCGACTCATCCAACCTTCAATACCTCTGTGTTGAAGTATTAGGGCTCCACATATTGTAAATTTTATTGAAACAAATGTTACGAAAGAGCGAGATTATGACCCCTTTTGGCTTAGCCTCTTTTCTGCCTTTCCACCATATGACGAGTACATGTGACCGTCGGTATAGCGCTTATGTGATAAGACTTTTATAGTCCTTCCTGGGGCCTATATCCTTGTATTCTAGCTCCGCGCCTTTGGTTCTCTGGGTTCTTGTCCAAACACCAACAACATCAAAGGCTCTCTATATCGTAACTTTTTCATATTTCAATTACAACAGAAGTTACGATAACTTCGAGATCTGAAAAACCCATAAAACTTATGTGTTAGGCCTTATCTATGCCTTTTATTCTTTTGGGTCCCTACGATCAAGTGCCACCCAACATTGGAGCCTCTTTTATTGGAAATTTTTCATAAAGGAATTGCATAGGATTTACGAGAACTCGAAATTCTGTTATACGACCTCCGATATGACATCATGCTTATTTCATCTTACCACATGTTGTCTCCATAGTGGTGACACATGTCACCTTTATTTTCCCCATTAGGCCACCCAAAACATTGAATATGACTTCCACGTGTCCTCCGTACTGCCAATATGTCATTTGCTACCATAATATCCTTAAGGCCAATCACCTACTGCTATGTGTCCTACCATAGGAGAGATAAAGGGCCCTTGGTTCTTTGGTTTTGAAACGAATTCCTTTGTATTTTCTCTTCCTCGCAAACCTTAGAGGTTTCAAAGAATTTCCATTTATAAGGAATTACGAGGTCGAAATATCTAGGCTCCGATATCTTCCTGCTTCTGATTTTTGTTGTTCGGAGGTTATGAAATCTCTAGGCTCCGAGGTCTCGATATGTCTTGCTTATTCCTTCCAATATTGTGACCTCTAATATTCAACCTTCTGAGGTTTTGATGTGCCCAACCTTTCGAAAATCAACTCTGATATTCATCCTGTTCCTTTTGGGTCTCTTTTAAATAAACTATAGAGGTCTTATATTTCAGGCTTTCTGATATCGGGTTCCAAGAATCATCTCTCAAGACTCTAACCCTCCGATATTCTGACCTGCCGAGGTCCCAATATGCCACTCTAGTCTGATATTTCGACCTACTTAGGACTAACTTCGACAGTCAATAATTTTTTATCCTGATGGCCATACATGGACTTCCATATACCATTGGAAAGCTCTTTCAGGGAAATTTCCAGTGGAGAAGGTCTGATGTTGTCTTTGATCCCATTTACTACTTGAAAAATTATTTCAAATTCTTTTCCATTCTTTGCTCCTTGACTCTTCTTCTAGTGTCTCGAATCCTAGACTTCCAACCACCCTAGTATTATTTTTATGGCTTCTCCAATAAGTGTGTTATTGTGGTGATTCTCTATCAGAGAAAGAAACAACCATAGGACTCCCCCTGAGCTTGACACCTTCCATCACAGCTAGCCCAGTGGACATCAAATCTAACATCTGCTGCCAAAAACATCCATGCTAGTCTGGTTGACATCAATGCCAACACTCTTTCCAACATTCATACAATGCCAACTTCCCATGACATATCCCAGCATGATTGTTGACATAAATTCCAACACACTTGTAGCCACTAGCCATCTAAACAATTCCAATTATCCAAAAAGCTTTACCTTCAAGGTTGTATGATGTTGTTATAGATTTTCATATAAAAACATATCGGGAGAAAAACATGTATAATCGAGGTATGGAAATATTTGACAAATATCAACTTGTGAAAAGTTAAAAAAAAAAGGAAAAATGATTTTAAGTAATTTTCTATAAATTTTCTTTTGTCAATAGCTTAGTAAGTTTTGGGAAATCAAAATTGAATTCAAAATATTTTAAACATCGAAAAAATTGTGTCTAGATGTCACTTTTATCTTTGAATTCTTCATAGGAATTCATATAAAATTATTGCTTATTATATAGCTTAATTACTTTCAATTCAATATTATGTGCTACATTTGAACAAAATATATATATATATATATTTCACTTATTTTCTTAGAGAGGCGTTAATATGGAAAGTATTCCAGGCATACTTCTCCACATGATAAGTATCAAATCACCGATCACTATCATGTTTAGGATTAGTTGATATTCAATTATTGTAGAGGCATTAGGAATTCATGTGCACATTAATATTTGGATTGTTTTTCCATCTAAAACTTTTTTGTTGACAATTTGAAAATTTCTAATGCTCATCCTTTTTTAGGTAATATGAAAAAATTCTAAATGCCTAGGATGCCTTGCATTTAGATTATATACGTAGTTGGATAGCATTAATAATATTTGGATCCGTGAGCCAGGAAAAAAATACAATGTACAAATTCATACCTTTATAACCATAAATAAAAGTAGTTGACAACACGGACAATAAATAAAAGTTACTTGGAAATAAAGTTAAAGATACCATTATAATAGTGAGCAATGTCTTCCTTCACAAAATAGTGGCGTTTGTTAGTCCTTAATTTGTGACTCTAAGACGTTATTCATTGTACTTACCACATTATAAATCCATATCTATGTTTGCAAAGGAATCTTCATATATTCTTGATTGGATAAATCCTATCCCTGATCCATCCCAAGAACCAATCTATTCAATCGCAAAAATGTTACACATCAAGATTTAATAAAAATAATCATCATAACATTCAGTTTATTGGTATTGTAAACATTAATCCAAAACTTCCTCAACTAAGATTATTCTTTGATTTAAAGTTATATGTCACCTCTATCATAATATCATATTTTTTTTCCTTCCATTAAAAGAAATTGTAATTGTATTTACAAAAACAAAATTACATAACCATACACCATGGCATTCAAAAATATATTCAACAATTATATGAAGAAACAACTCATCATATGTGCATTATCCTATTCTAACTTTTAAATACAATGATTGGAGGAAATCTCTAATATTCCCTCTAAAACTCCTTTTCACAATATTTCCTTGAGATATACCATCAAATTATGTCCAAGGGATTTCCTTATTAATTACTTATTCTTTCACTCCCTATCTATTATTTTCTCAACTTGAGTATAATTATTTTAAAAATTAGAGACTAGATCATACATTTGAGAGGTAAAGCCTATTTTCCTTCAAATAGTTTCAGGTTCCTAGTAAGCCATACTCTTCAAGCTATGTTGAATGGAAATTTTTTGATCTTCTCTGCATCCTTGTTTGAATACTAAAACCTAAAGGCTTCTCCTATAATATTACACTTGTATGTGAGTAATACCAAATTTTAGGAAATTTATTTATAATTATCCATGTATATTATATATTAGTTTCTATTTTTTTGAAACAATAGATCTCAAGGTCTTAAAGCCTTTTGAAAAACATATAAAGGGTTGAGTGGAAAATCTACTCAGGTGGATCCTATTTCCAAGGTCCATCCCCTGTTTATCTAGGGGACAATCGAAAAAATTTCCCATGTCCTTAGAAGAACTAATGTCTCTGCTTCTTTCAAGCCTCTTTTTACTATTAGAAATTCTCTTAGGTCTTTTAAGGACCCTATCGACCCTAAGGACATGAAAGGAGTTTACATGATTCCTTGTTACCATGGAACTCCCTATAACAAGTCGATCCATTAGGAATATAATCTGAGAGCATGTTGCGGACATTAGACACAATCAGTCCCATACCTCGGCTCTTGCTGAGCATGCAGAAAAATCGTGTCAACATGTTTTTATTGAAGACTCCAAAGTCATTGCTAAAGTTGATCACTTCCATCGTAGGAAGTTGAGGGAGGAGACTGAAATTGAAAGGCATGCTAAGAATCTCAACAGAGATGGTGGTTGGAAATTAAGTAAGAGCTGGACTCCGGCTCTCACTACGTAATTTCTTTCTGTGTTAAGATTCTTGTTGTTTTTGGTCTTTTTTCCCCGTCTTTGTTTTAATTTCCTTGGCCCACTTTTTATTATTTTTCTTATTAAATTTAATATTTTTATATTTATTATTATCTTTGTGATTTCCACACACACACACACACACATATATAACTTTTTATTAATAAATATTTTATCATTCACTATTTAACCCAGTAATTTCCAATTATATTTAATTAAAAATTTTAATTATTAATATAATTTATTTTTATTTAATTTTACTTAATTATATATATATATATATATATATATATATATATATATATATATAAAATTAACTCCCTTTTTAATAATAAAAAATTTGTAAACCCCCCTTTTAATTAAATTTTATATTCTCTTTTTACACCTATAATTTTCTATTATATTAATTTTTGTAATTATTTAATTTTATTAATTAATAATATTTCTTAACTACTAAAATAAAATAAATAAATAAAATTAAAAAAATAATAATAATAATAATAATCTTGTAACTAATTTAATAACGGCTATTTCCGGGCAATGATGCATCCCCACTATTTATTCATTAAGATCGATTAGCTTCTCCACCTTGTCCTGAGTATGAACCACATTAGTTGGTTTAAAACGTCTCATCCACATTATGGATCACAAAAGTCTTAGATCTAACTGTTGATCATCGGTTGTCATTAATGTCAACCCAGGCAGCACTAGGGGCTAACCCAATATTGAATGGGAATTTTGACCTACCAAATTAATATATTCTGGGTCAATAATTCCTTTGATGGTTTCTACTTGTTGAGATGTTTCCGTTGATTAATGGCACGCCATGTAATTCTTCACGGTTTGAGAGATATTCATGTTTGAAGTTTGTACCCCCAGTTAGTGGGCTAAAACCCCATGGGGTTGGGGCATGGGTCATTGAAAAGTCATAATTAATATTTTTTAAGCTCCAAAAATCCCTCCCATGTTCACTTTATGAAGCCCCTCTCAACTTAAGCATTTATATAAATTGTGATCTTCATTTCCTCCTTAGGTAAGGGATTCGGCCATCTGAAATAATAAATATCGTGGGAATTTTCGCTTCTTCTAACATTTTTTTTCTACGAAGGTTCGTAAGCTAAAATTTTATAAGGCGAAGTTGAAATCCCGAGGAAGTCAGCCAGAAAATTTTAGATCATAAAAGTAATATTTTTGGAGATATGATCTATGGAAGTTAGGGTTTTTGTAGGCTCCTGAAATTCATCTCAAAGAAGTGACCTTGGTAAAATCGTCATAAAGCTCTCTCTGAGTATCAGATTGGAATTCTGTAAAAAGTGGTAGATAGTGCACAGTCTGGAATTTTCGCTCTATCAATTTTAGATCCAAATGAAGAAACAGTGACATGTGGCATGCCGTACAAGTGTGCTCTGCTGAAACAATCCATAATTAGGGCATTGTGAGAGATTGGGCATAAATTTTTCTTGAAGAATCCAAATTGGGTCAGACCTATGGCATTGGAAAGAAAACTCAAAGAACTACTACAAGACTAAAAATTAGATATTGAGGATCTAAAATAACAGAGATACTCCAGATTCAATATCGAGCTCCTAGAAGGCAAGAAAAAGCTAGATGATGTGTTGTCAAGGGTTGCAAAGGACCAAAATTTCTACAACAAAAAAAGAAAAGAAAGGTGCAGCAGAGGGTAGCATGACAAGAGCAGCAACCAAGGTGCATAACAGCAACAAGAAGTTCATCGTATGAACTCTTCAAGTGGGCAACATTGCATACAATCATTGTAAAGGTATCATTTTACTTAATCATTGTAAATACATTATTGTACAAATTGTACTAGTATCTATCTGCCAAGGGTTGAAGAAGTAGTGTTGTGAGGTCTAGGATCATCATTAGGTGGTTGTTTCAAAGTTGGGGTTATGGTCTAGTATATATTCTTCTTCTACATTATTCTATATTATTGTAAAGTGGACCATTTTCCATGGTAAGGGAGTCCATTCTTATTTTATTCTTCTATAGGGTGGTAGGGTGGTGCTAATGGTGGTAGGGTGGTGCTAGGGTGATTTGTAGCTCATTGGGCGTTGGGGCATCCATTCAGCTGACTACTGAAGAATCTCAAGCATTGGAGTGTCCATCCAATGGGAGCTGGAGAAGAATGATTTTCTATATTCTAGGAAGTTAGAGCTTTATTTTCAATTGGAGTTGAATATTAAAGAATTATTAGAGAAGCATTAGGTGGTTTTTGTCCCGGAGTGGGTTTCCACCTTAAAAATTGTGTGCATTTGTGTTCCTTTTGTTTGTTGTTATCATTGTACAAACACTGATAATAATTGAAGATTAACTAATGCTCTAATTGAAAGGAATACTGATTCACCCCCCCTCTCAATATTTCCAACAATTGGTATCAGAGCTTGGTTCCTTCAATAGCAGTTTAACAGCTGGAAGGAGGTCATGGAGCATACCAAGAATGGTGTACCTCTATTCAATGAAAATAATTATGCACTCTGGAAAGGAAGAATGGAAGTCTATCTCTTGGCGCAAGGTTACGAAGTATGGGACACTGTTCAAAATGGATTTACATCAACTACGGATGAACAAGGTAAGAAGAATTTGGTAAATGATGCAAAAGCAAAGAATATTATTATTAGTGGACTTATTGAATCTGCTTATCATAAGGTGTTGGGTTGTAAAACTTCCAAAAATGTATGGGACAAGCTTGAGAATATATATGCAGGTGACTCAAATGTCAAAGAAGCAAAGCTTCAAATCTATAGAGAAAAATTTGAGCAACTCAAAATGAAAGAAGATTGCAACATTGTTGCATACTTTCAATACGTTGATGAAATAACCAATACTCTGGAAGGATTGGGAGAGCCAGTTGACGAGAAGAATATTATATGGAAGATTCTTAGAACGTTACCAGGGAGATTCAACCCAAAGGTATCGGTCTTAGAATACAGTGCAAATCTGGACAAACTCAGCAAAGAGGAATTACATGGAGTTCTCATAGCATATGAAATGAGACTTGATGAAGAAGAGGGTACTTCGCATCTAGAAACCGCGTTTGTTTCATCTAAGAAAACCAATAAGGATAAACAACCTTCAATTGAAAAGACATGCACCTGCAAGTGTGAAGAAAAGGGAGATGATGAAGAAGGTCTTTCAGATGAAGAATATGCTTGCTTCATGAGAAAACTAAAAATTGGTAAGGGACAATTCAAAGGTAAAATTCCATTGATATGTTTCAGCTGTAATGAGGTTGGGCATTTTGTAGCAAAATGTCCAAACAGAAGTAATGGCAACTCAAAAGGAAAGAAAGGCTTTAAGAAATTCAACAAGCAAGGATCCAAAAGGAACTTTCTCTCTAAAGAAGATAGCTCATCATCCGATGAAGACAATGACAATGAAGAAGAAGCCAATGAGAGAGTATTGTTTATGGCCAAGCACAATAAACAAGAGGTATCAAACAACGAAGAAGAAGGATTGACCATAGAAGAATTTTCTAAGGAAGTAATCAAGCTTATAAAAGAGCTCAAGGCAGAGAAGATCCATTCCAATACTCTTGAAGAGCAAGTTCAAGGTCTCAAAATTGAAGTTGAAGAACACAAATGCATTGAAGAGTCACTTCAAAAGAAGTTGGAAGAAAGAAACCAAGAAAGGGAAGAATTAGAAGTCGAAGTAGTCTCGCTGCGTGAGGAAGTGAAGAAAGGAAAAACTATCCAAAACTATGCCAACAACTCAAGGGCATTGGAAGAACTCATCAACAATCAACGATCTTACAACGACAAAACTGGCATCAGTTACAAAGAAGAAGAAGCAGGACCTTCTACAACAAAATAAAATGAACCTATGAGATCTGACATGCATGTAGACTTCATTGGACAAGATTCGCAAGAACAGCCTTGGAAGACAATTCCTCGATGAAAATTTCCATCCAGGTACCAACATATTTTTTATGGCTAATGTTATTCATGTGGAAAATTTGGTCATAAAGCTGTAGAATGTCGCATGTACCCTAGGAACGAATACAATTCCAGGAGATCTGTCAAATATGAACCTCCTAGGGCTCAACGAAACATCAATAGATTTGAACATTTAAGAAATAATATTGAATGTTACAAATGTCGAAACTTTGGACACATAGCCAAAGACTGCAGACTTGAAAATCCTCCAGAAGAATCTTCAAAGCCACAAAACGAACGAACATGGAAGAAGAAGAAGAATGATAATTGTGCTCTCGCTTTCAAGGCTCAAAAGAAAAAAGATGTGTGGTATGTTGATAGCGGTTGCTCAACGCATATGATTGGAGATAGAAATAAATTTGTATCTCTGAAAGAGAAGAAGGACGGAACCGTGTCCTTTGGAAATGATGGATCTTCAAATGTTATAGGATCAGGTACTGTCACTCTCGGAAGAAAAGATGCTCTAGCCAAGAATGTTTTATTGGTTGAAAACATGAATCACAATCTGCTCAGTGTTGGACAAATGTGTGATCAAGGACACACAATACTATTCAACTCCACGAAATGTGAAATCAAGAAAGGTGTGTATGGTGAAATTGTGGCTACAACAAGTCGAGCTCCAAATGACATATATGTTCTAGATGAAGCAACCAAAGCATGTCTAATATCTAAAGAGGATGATACAATAATTGGTAGAAATGATGATCGACTAAGTAAGAAGTTTGCTACAAAGGTGCAAAGTGATTTCGAGATGTATTTACTTGGTGAGCTGACATACTTCTTAGGGCTTCAAATATCTCAGCAAGAGAAAGGAATATTTATATGTCAAGCCAAGTACATCAAGGAAATTCTCAAGAAATTTAAAATGGAATATTGCAAACCCATCCTTACTCCAATGGTAACATGTTGCAAATTGAGCATAGACGACTCATCTAAGGATGTGGATCAAAGGTTGTACATATCTATGATTAGTAGTCTTCTATATGTAACAGCCTCCCGACCAGATGTTATGCAAGCAGTTGGACAAGTAGCAAGATTCCAAGCAGCACCAAAAGAATCACATATTAAATATTCACCAACATTGGAATATCTTCGCCAGAAGCTTGGGATTCTCCCAAGTTCTCATTAGATTTTCCTTTTTCAGAATATAAAGGGGGAGTGGAAGTAGATTACAGGTCTGCAGGACAGTTGTATGTCAGGGGGAGTGGAAGTGTGTACATGTCCACAGGATGGTTGTGTTTCAGGGGGAGTTACCCTTTCCCATTGATGTCAAAGGGGGAGAGAATGTTGTAGGAAGAGGTGTCATGATCACAGGGGGAGTACTTGTGTTTCCATCAATGCCAAAGGGGGAGATTGTTGATCAGCGGTTGTCATTGATGTCAACCCAAGCAGCACCAGGGGCTAACCCAATATTGAATGGGAATTTTTACCTACCAAATTAATATATTTTGGGTCAATAATTATTTTGATAGTTTCTACTTGTCGAGATGTTTCCGTTGATATATGACACGCCATGTAATTCTTCACGGTTTGAGAGATATTCATGTTTGAAGTTTGTACCCCCAGTTAGTGGGCTAAAACCCCATGGGGTTGGGGCATGGGTCATTGAAAAGTCATAATTAATATTTTTTAAGCTCTTAAAATCCCTCCCACGTTCACTTGTTCAAGCCCCTCTCAACTTAAGAATTTATATAAAATGTGATCTTCATTTCCTCCTTATGGATGGGATCTTTTCACCCATCTCAAAGAAGGTCAGGAATTTTCGCTTTAAATGTTTTTCCACGAAGGTTCGAAGCTAAAATTTTTATGAGGCTAAATAAATCCCGAGAAGTAGATAGAAACCTCAGATCAAGGTGCACAATATTTCCTGAGTATATGATCCTCAGGAAGTCATGTTTTGGTGGTGCTCCAAATTCATCTCAAATAAGTGACCTTGGTAAAATCATCATAATCCTCTCTCAGCATCGGATTGGAATTCTGTAAAAAGTGTCTCGATATTGCATAGTATGTACATTTTACTCATCAATTTCAGATCCAAATGAAGAAACAGTGACACGTGGCATGCCGTACAAGTGCGCTCTGCTGAAACAGTCCATAATTAGGGCATTGTGAGAGATTGGGTATAACTCTCTCTTCAAGAATCCAAATTGGGTCAGACCTATGGCATTGGAAATAT
Organism: Pinus albicaulis; assembly: GCA_034641835.2. NCBI lineage: Eukaryota > Viridiplantae > Streptophyta > Pinopsida > Pinales > Pinaceae > Pinus > Pinus albicaulis. The sequence goes on along the minus strand of CM076575.1, from coordinate 245,509,548 downwards.
GACTTAGAGGACTACTACAAGACCGAAAATTAGATTTTGAGGATCTAAAATGACATAGATACACCAGATTCAATATCGAGCTCCTAGAAGGCAAGAAAAAGCTAGATCATGTGTTGTCAAGGGTTGCGAAGGACCAGAATTTCTACAGCAGAAAAGCAAAGAAAGGTGCAACAGATGCTAGCATGACAAGAGAAGCAACCAAGGTGCATAACAGCAACAAGAAGTTCATCATATGAAGCCTTCAAGTGGGTAGCACTGCATACAATCATTGTAAAGGTATCATTTTACTTAGTCATTGTAAATACATTATTGTACAAATTGTACTAGTGTCTATCTGCCAAGGGTTGAAGAGGCTGTGTTGGGAGGTATAGGATCATCATTAGGTGGTTGTATCAAAGTTGGTGTTATGTTTTAGTATATATTCTTCTTCTACGTCATTCTATATCATTGTAAAGTGGACCATTTTCCCTGGTACGGGAGTCCATTCTTCTTTTATTTTCTATAGGGTGTAGGGGTGGTGCTAGGGTGAGTTGTAGCTCATTGGGTGTTGGGGCATCCATTCAGTTGACTACTGAAGAATCTCGGGCGTTGGAGCGTCCATCCAGTGGGAGCTGGAGAAGAATGCTTTTCTAGATTCTAGGAAGTTGAAGCTTTATTTTCAATTGGAGTTGAATATTAAAGAATTATTAGAAAAGCATTAGGTGGTTTTTGTCCCGGAGTGGGTTTCCACCTTAAAAACTTTGTGCATTTGTGTTACTCTTGTTTGCTGCTATCATTGTACAAACACTGATAATAATTGAAGATTAACTAATGCTCTAATTGAAAGGAACACTGATTCACCCCCCCCTCTCAGTATTTCCAACACTAACATTATGATATTGTCTTATTTGGTGGAACATTACGATTTTAGATATTATGGTACCCACTAGCTTATAGGTTCAACATATGTTGTTCAATTCCAATTTAGATCATGAATTTAAAGGATGCAATTATTTCATGAAATACTATATGACTATATTTTATTTTATTTTCCTTGAGAAAAGAAACTCGTATCTTCATTTTTGAAAGAAAAATTACATTTTGTATATACACATGTATAAATGTGTCCATTCATCAAGGATATACCCAAATCCTTTTGTGCTGAAATTTATAAATCCATATGACTTAAAGCGTCTGAAAAGTGCCCAAAGCCATAGAAGGTAAAAAATATTTAACCATTAGATATTTTGGCCTAAAAGTGGCCTCCTAAGGAAAAATAATAAAATAATAATTAAAATAATTAAAATAGGTGATGAATTTTGGAGGGAAAAGAAGAAAACTAATTTTTAATTGTATTTTTGGATTATCTCCTTATAAGTTTACTCAAATTTCAAGTGTAGACACTCGTTGGATGAAAAATAAAATTCCACATCTAATGAGTACCCGTTATGCATACTTCTAAGAAGACCCATATTGATTAAAATTGAAGATACATTAAAAAATTGTATTCAACACATTTTTTAATGTATATTAATTTTTTTTTTATCAATGTGGGTCTTCTTAAAAGAATGCATAATGGGTACTCGTTTGATGTAGAATTTAATTATGTATCCAATGAAAGTCTATGCTTGAAATTTGAGTAAAGCTATAAGGAAATAAGGAAAAAATACAATTAAAAAAAAAATATCTTCTTTTTCCTACAAATATTTAAATGTATCTCTTTTTAAATTTAAAGGATTTTGATTTTCCATATTATGACATGGAAATCACATGAAAATTTCATGGGAAATTTTAGGGTGATATCTCTTCTAATGCGAACAAAAATAAATAAAATACAAATGGGAGGATCAAGTAATACAACTTGTCTTCCCATTCTTCCCTTTCTTTTTTGTACTTGAAGCTATTCCCCAGCTTTGGGATCCACTGGAACCATATCCAAGTCACCCACAAAAACCTCAAAAGGATGCGCATTGTCTAAATCTAAGCTTGCTGAAATATGGAAAATTTTGGTACTCACCAAGCCATCCTCCTTGTCTCTCATGTTTATCTAATGTTCAAGTGGAGTTTGAAAGCAATCTGTAAGTGGAACATTATAAATTTATATGTTAGATTCTAACGGAGTTGTGATGTCCCCATCCATTTTAACCTATGATTGTCCCTGTTATGTTTCTTTTATTTCTTCCCCTTTTTCATATGAAGGAGGGTTCTCGAAAAAAATCCCACCTTTTGGCCTATTTATATATCCCCTTTTATTTTTTGTAGTCTTCTTGGCCAATGGACATGTGTTTTTCAAATTCCCTATTTGAAAAAACACAAAAAAACATGAATGTCGTGTTCTCATAACCTAGAACTTGTAACCACTGGAAATAACCTCCCCATGTTTCATTGTTATGTGGTCTGGTAGCCCCTTACTTAGATATATCTCCACACAGGTCATGGAAAAATCATCTAGGTCATTATTTGATCTCTCTATATCCATTTGTTTAAATTTACTCAATGGATTTCCTATATCTTTAAGTACTTTGTGATTCCAGAGCAGTAGAGGTAGGTTTGGAAGCCTGGCCCATAATGGCATAGTATTTACCACCATAGAAGTGGCATAAAAACCAGGAAACCATGGGGTGATAGATAAACCATCTCTACCCCAAAACCACGGTCCTTCATTTTGAGAAAAATCCAGGTCCTTTTTTGTTTCAAATTGGATAATGAAGAATCCTTTAGAATATAGAAAAATGTCACATTCTAATGTCTAAGAGGTCAACACCCAATAAAATAAGGCATCATTTTTAGGCCAAAATTCATTGAATATGAACATAAATTTTTCTGACTAAAGAGCCAAAAACAGAGAAGATCCTCTAAGTTAATAATATCCATGGATGGAGTTTGCTCCATTTTGTCAAAAATATATGTCCCTGAGGTATATGGGCTCAGTTATATAGGGGCATAAACCTTCCCTATACAGTTGCTTAAAGTATACATGAGTTCCATTATATGTCATGACGCCAAGAGCTCCTCCCAGTATCCTTGTATTCAATAGGATAATTGAGTTATTTTAAATGTTGTAGTCTTTTAGCATGGTAGAATCCTGTAACACCTTCCCACAAAATTGAAAAACATGTAATGATGTGGGAATACCCCCTTTCAAATCAATAGAGTCGTTTAGAGAAGAGATCAAATATATATTTCTGATCGAATATGTGAGAGATTTTCCAGTGATATTTTTAATAAAAATTCATAAATTATATTTTAGTAACCTCCTGTCTGATATGAATCTAAAATGCCACATGTGTATGTACCGAATCCCTAATACTCACGTACAGGGTTATGTAGGAGGCACATAAGTCTGGAAATGTATTCAAATAGTGTATCCCTCATGCAGGTTCATGAATTAGCGACCATAAGTCTATACCAACCCACACATGGAGAGTCACCAGATGCAACATGATTATAGAATCCACAACCACCCAAAAAACCTCCCTAAGGGGTATCCATGTAGAAAGATTACAACAAAAATGTAAGATAAGGAAAGATAATTCCCTCACAAAAATGGGTCAGGCATCCCACTTCATCCACACTAGCAGAGAGAGTGTCCTCATCAATGACCATTGTCCTTTGGGTAGTGATATTGATGTAGTGTTCATCCATTTGACACTCCCCAATGAAATATGGATCCACAGGGCCATGTCCCCTTCCTTCGAAAGACGCATTGGACACAATGCTCCATAGTCCCATATGAATGTATGAATGTAAAATTGCACATGTGTATGTACCAGATCCCTAATATTCACGTACATGGTTGTGTAGGAGGCACATAGGTCTGGAAATGTATTCAAATAGTGTATCCCTCGTGCAAGTTCATGAATTAGCGACCATAAGTCTATACCAATCCACACATGGAGAGTCACCAGATGCAATATGATTCTGGAATCCACAACCACCATAAAAATCTCCCCAACGGGTATCCATGTATACATATTACAACAAAAATGTAAGATAAGGAAAGAGAATACCCTCACAAAAATGGGTTGGGCGTCCCACTTCATCCACACTAGTAGAGAGAGTGTCCTCATCAATGACCATTGGCCTTTGGGTAGTGATATTGATGTAGTGTTCATCCATTTGATAGTCCCCAATGAAATATGGATCCACAGGGCCATGTCCCCTTCCTTTGAAATACGCCTTGGACACAATGCTCCATAGTCCCATATGAAACTTCACCTAAAAAAAAAACCATGACTTCTTCGAGCTTATTTTCTCGAAATTATTCAGTGTCCTCTCACCCCAAGCTGCCATGGAAACCAAATAGGCCCTTATTCTAGATGGTGATGTCAAGCTCCATGACGTAGAGGAATGAAACCCTAGCATGAGCACTTGTTATTTTTTTCCTCTCAAATTCCACCTTCTTAAAATACATTTTTCATGTTAGCTAGCTAATTTTCTTTCCAATAATTAGTCATTGTATTTTATTTAGTTATAATAATATATAATTTATTTTGAAATTATTAATATTGTTTTTAAGGAAATATATCTCAAGGAACCTGGGAAATTCTTGCATTCTGAGCATAGTACTTAGGATGAAACTTATATTCTTTAGGACATAGGGCCATTCCAAAAACATATCTTAAAGACATTACACCAATATACTTGTAATGAGCTCAATATGTCATTTACAATACTTCATCCTACAACCACTTAAGCTAGACTCAATTGATACTTTTATAGTTTAACTTGTCGCATTGTCGATTTATTTATTTTTAAAATGCGCTTTTAATTTCTTAATTCTGTAAATTTGTACAATTTGTAATAATTATTTTTTTATTTAAATGAAAAATTATAAATATTTATGAACATAAAATTAACACTCTGTTGATTTGCGTGAACATAATTGAAGGGAGTGGAAAATATTTGACCTTCATGAATTTTATGTTTGGTAGGAAAGGGTGAACATTTCACATTTTTGTGAATATTTGAAATAATGACATTAATGATAATTTTAATATGTTTTTTCAATAAAATGATTATTGATTTTGAAGAGTGTTGTTTCAGAAAATCCACAGGTGCCATTTTTAAGTCAACCAAGAACTTATGGATCAAGTGGAGATTCATTGATTACTATGGGATCTATTATTGATGTGGTGAAATTTGACCATTGGGCATGTTAGTCACATTAACCTCATGTTACTATGATATCCCAATGGTGATGCTAATGAATGCATATTGACCCATTGAAAATTCCATATGGATGACTCATCGAAGACTAAATTATGATCGAATGAGCATTAAGAGGAGGTTAAGTTTAGGAGAATTTAATTAATAAGATATTTTTATTATGAGGGGTTTACGCAGTGCATGATATTAGATCTCATTTTTGGGATTCAATTGCGTTAATTTAGTCATTCATCTATGACCATTTCCATGAGAGGTAGTCGTAACTGACTAATTTCTCATGATTTTTGAATAGTCCACTTAGCACTCATTGCATCGGGTGATGCTCACGGGGGTGAAGAAGTGGGATTGAAACTAGTGAAATGAATCACATAGCGTCAATCATCACTTCCGGGGCTTGCACCCGGTAACCAGGACTTCCCGGGAGGTCACCCATCCCAGAACTCCTCTGGCTCAAGCGCGCTTAACTGTGGAGTTTTTCCCCACAATCAAGCCCACTTAGCTTGCTACCCCATTTGCAAAACCTTAGCAACTATTGTGCCTCATGAACCATTCAAGAAGAGATCCCTTTACTCTTAGTATTTTAAGTATGAGGGGTTTCCACAGTGCATTATATTAGATATCATTTTGGGATTCAACTGCGTTAATTTAGTCATTCATCTATGACCATTTCCATGAGAGGTAGTCATAACTGACTAATTTCTCATGATTTTTGAATAGTCCACTTAGCATTTATTGCATCGGGTGATGCTCACAGGGGTGAAGAAGTGGGATTGAAACTAGTGAAATGAATCACATAGCGTCAATCATCACTTCCGGGGCTTGCCCGGTAACCGGAACTTTCAGGAGGTGCCCATCCCCGAACTCCTCGCTCAAGGCGCTTAAGCTGTGGAGTTTTCCCCACCGTCAAGCCCACTTAGCTTGCCCTACCCCATTTGCAAAACCTTAGCAACTTCTTGTGCCTCTGTGAACCATTCAAGAAGAGATCCCCTTCTTTGGCTGTAAGGAATTGCATAGGAATTTGCATAAGGATCTGCTAATTCTATCATAATTTTCAGTTTCATGTTCCACATCTTCAAAAGTAACATGTTTAGGTTTATTAGATTGACCCACCTTAGTGACTCTTGGTTGATCCCCTCTTTGTACTATTGCAATGTCACGAGCTATTGATCTCTGCTTCATTCCCCTTTCCTCTTCTTTTTCTGTGTGGAAAGTGTTGATCACAGTCATAACATTTGGCTCCATATAATAAATACCCTCAAACATGTTTGAAAGAGGTGCAACAAAATCATATGAAATAAAATAAAACATGTCAGTGATCAATAATTTATAAATATTTGAATGATCCTTACAATAATGCATAGCAGAAATATAAATAAGCATACATACAGTGTTATTTGTAATTTTGCTTATGATTTTAGCAGACAACTTTGTATATGTTTCGTTTTTTTCATACTTGACCTTTGATAGACAATATCTAACCTTGTCACGTTTATTAGCCATTATTGCAAGAAAATAACTAGTGTTTGTATTCGGCACCAAACATATGTCTTGTACTCTACCCATCACATGATATGATTCACCTAAGCCAATCATACCACAAATCAGATAGATATGTATATCATCCTCTGTTTCATTGTCTTGAAGATACCATGAAAAAACAGTTTTATTTATTTCCTTTGCATTCTTCCATTCAGAAAAAAGCTTTAAAGAACTTGGTGGGCCACTTGCTTCACTTTTATTACGTCTTTCAATTTTTTATTCTTCAACATTATGCATAGTGTGTGCAACAATATCGTTAATGCATCCAGCAGTATCCATAGTGCATCCAGCTACAACTTTAGATTTGGCAGTTGCTGCCCTAGGTCCAGAAATATTCACAAAAATATTTTTTGATGTCATCTCCCTAATAAAAAGAAATATATATATATATATATATATTGATGAGAAAAATAAATAAATTAATTAATCATTTTTTTTAACTTTGCCAATATAAATTTAAAACTAATCAAAAATTAATGTCTAATATAAATTAAAAATCAAAATTTATTTGTGAAACTATATAAATTGAAAATAAACAAATAAAATTAACTATATAACTTTTTCATTTAAAAGAAAAATATTTAAAATCATATATATATATATATATATGTATATAAATAAAATTATTTTTTCAATACATTTTATAAAATAAAATAAAATAAATTAATTTTTATTTTTATTTTGTTTTATTTTTATGTAAAGTTGTTTATTTAAAAACAATTTAAAATAAAAAATAAAACAAAAATTAATTTGAAACTTTATTTTTTTTTAAATTAAAAAAAAACTAAAGTTTAACAAATTTTAATATTAAGGTTTTTTTTCAAAAATAAAAACAAAATAAAATTAAAAAATTTAATATTAATTTTTTTTAAATATAAAATTAATAAATTTATTTTTGAAATTTAAAAATATAATTATAAAAATTTAAACTTTTATTTTAAAATTTAAATCTTTTTAATTTTTAATTTTTAAATAAAATTATTATATTTTATTATATTTTAAAATTATTAATATAAAAATTATTTTAAAATTTAAAATTTGTTTTTTAGTTTTTATTCGAGAAAGAAACTTTTTTTTTTCCTTTTTTTTTTTTTGCTTGCCGAGTCAGAGGCCGACTAGGCGACGCCATGGAGGGCAGCGACCTGCAGCCTCGCTGGGCGGGTAAATTCTTAGAATCAGCCTTGTGCTTAGGGCAAAAGCCGGTCGAGCGGCTTGCCGTGAAAAATGCCTTGACCTCTGACCCCTGGTTAGCAGCAAAATTCAACATTTATTTTTTATTTTTATTTTTAAATAAATCAATAAAAAAATGAATATGAAATAAAAATATTTAAAATTTTAAAATTTTAAAATAAACTTTTTAAAATAATTTTTTTAATAAATTAAAATTAAAAATAATAATAATAATAAAATTAAAAACATTTTAAATTAAATTCAAAAGTTTTTAAAAACAATAAAAATAAAATAAAATAAAATGTTTTAAAATATTCATAAAGCAAATAAAATAATAATTTTTTTAAAATAAATTAAAAAAATTTAAAATAAAAAATAAAATAAAGAAATTTAAATAATAAAAATATAAAAATAAATCAAAAAAATTTACATTTCTTTAAATTTATTTTATTTTAATAAAATTTAAAAAACCAAAATAAAATACTAAAATCATTTTAAAATTAAATTGTTTTTTAATTATAAAATATATTTATAATAAAAAAAACCAAATTTAATAAAAAAGAAAAAAACAAAAAAAAAACCATTAAAATATCTAATGCTATTTAAAAAAATAAAATTTCATATATATATATATATATATATATATATATATCGGTTGCACTTTTAGAAAAATTAAAAATAGAACAAATATAACTTTTATGAAGAAATTTTTCGGTAATAATCACATTACAATGAACAATGTCGATGAATTTCGAACCAACTAGTGTGGTTCATCATCAGGACTAGGTGAGAGATCAGATTCGGTCGTTGAGTTCAAATAGATGTAGAAATGGCAAAGCAAACCGTTAGAATAACAGTTAATTTGACTTTGAAATTTAATAACGGTTAGTTCTATTAATTTAATTATTTAATAAAATCCTAACGGCTACTTTGACTATTGAAATTAATAACGACTGGTTTTATTTAATAGTTTAATTTATATATAAAAATCTTTTTATTTTATTAATATAGTTAATTAATTATTAATGTTATAATATTATTTTATTATAATTATTTATTTATCTATCTTTAAAATAATAATAATAATAATAATAATTAAAAATTAAAAAAATAATAAATAAATAAATAAAATAATAAATAAATAAAATAAAATAAAATAAATAAAGATATAAGGAAAGAATCCAACACCTGTTTATATTCCAATCATCATCTCTATTGAGATTTACAGGTCTTTTTTCAATTTCAAGGGCCTCTCTTAACTTACGATGATGAAAATGATCAATCCTAGCTGAGACCTTAGCCTCTTCGATGCAGATATGATGGTTAGTCTTTTCCACATGCTCAGCTAGGGCAGAGGTGCGGGACCTTCCATGCCTAATGTCAGCTGCATGTTCACAGATCCTTTGGCTAATAGACCCGCATGGTCGTTTTTTGGTTTTTTTTTTCGTGGAAGAACCTAGCAACCCTAAAAAAGAAAAAAAATATAAGTTTTTGTCCTAAAAACCCTAAAAATTTGATTTTTTTTTTTCCATTTTCTTCATTATAAAAATATTAAAAAATTAGGGGTTTTTCAACCTAAAAACCATAAAAAATAGTTTTGGAACATAAAAACAAAACAAAAAACAGATTCTCCCCAAATTCATTTTTAAATGGACAAAATAGAAAGAAAACTAACATTTGAAATGCGAAAAACTAATGTTACCAATGCCAACGCAAAGCCTTCAATTCCAATGTAACGCCTCCACAAAATTGCTCCAACAAAGCCTAGAAGACTTGATGTGATGTGAGGAATAGAAACAATGATTGTTATTATATAGCGAAGATTGTGTGATTGGTTTATCGTTTCGCGAATGTGGAATTAAAATTAAAAATTAAAAATATTTACATGTAGTTAATAGTATAGGTTTTTTATTAACTTTTATTCAATGTCGGAATATATATATATATATATATATATATATATATATATATATATATATATATATATATATATATATTAATTTTAAAATTTATTATAATACGTAGTTAATGTTAAATCATTCAAATAAGAAATTTATTTTAGTTTGGAAGGCATGCATGAAAGGAATATTTTGTGGATATTTTGAATAGAAAGTAGGGTGAAATATTTAAAGACCAACAATTTATTAAAATGTTTTGAAATACGTTTTAGACGAATATTTTTTACGGAAATATTTCAAAAAAAGCTTTGGAGGGAAAGTTATTAGCAAAAAAAATTAGGGTGAAAATTTGGAGGGAAAACTTTTAGCGAAAGTTTTTGGGGGGAAATTCTATAGGGAAATTTTTCAGTCTTTAAGCTATATATTGAAATTGGGAGAGAGTGAATTTGTATCATTCAACATATTCTTGTTGAAAGCCATGGGTCCTTCTGATAGTGAATTTTTTCTTTCTGCAACATCAACATCTTCATCATGCAACAACTCTATTTAGATTGTTGAATATAACATGAGTATGTTCACCATGAATAAAGAGTCAAAAATTCGACTTGGTCGTAATCCTAAGGATGATGAGAACAAACTGATGAATATGGTACATGATGAAGAATTTTCAGAGTCAAAATTTTCAATTCGTCCTAATCCTAAGGATTATGAGGGCACCATTGATAAAGGGGGGGATGAAGAACTTCCATAGTCAAAATATCCACTTCGTCCTAATTCGAAGGAATATGCGAGCACCACAGATGAAGAGGGGAATGAAGAATCTGTAGAGTCAAAATATCCACTTTGTCCTAATCCTATGGATTATGCGACACCATTGATGAATAGGGTAATGAAGAATTTGCAGAGTCAAAATATCCACTTCATCCTAATCAAAAGGATTATGTGAGCACCACTGATGAAGATGGGAATGAATAATTTGCAGAGTCAAAATATCCACTTTGTCCTAATCCTAAGGATTATGCGAGCACCACTGATGAAGAGAGGAATGAAGAATTTCCAGAGTCAAAATATCCACTTCATCCTAATCCTAAGGATTATGCAAGCACCACTAATGAAGAGGGGAATGAAAATTTTCCAGAGTCAAAATATCCACTTCGTCTTAATCCTAAGGATTATGCGAGCACCACTGATGAAGAGGGGAATGAAAATTTTGTAGAGTCAAAATATCCACTTCTTCTTAATCCTATAGATTATGCTAGCACCACTTAAGAAGAGGGGAATGAAGAATTTTCAAAGTCAAAATATCCACTTCGTCCTAATCCTAAGGATTATACAAGCACCACTGATGAAGGGGGGGATGAATTTCCAGAGTCAAAATTTCCACTTCATCCTAATCCTAATGATTATAAGAGCACCATTGATGAAGGGGGGGATGAATAACTTCCAATAAATAAAGATTCAAGGCATCCACTTATTCCTAATAATAAGGATTATGAGAGCACCAGTGAGGAAGGGGAGGGGTGGGATGAAGAATTCCCAGTGAATACAGATTCAAAGCTTCCACTTAGGCCTAATCCCAAGAATTATGACATCACCACTGGGGAAGGGGAGATGAAGAGTTTCTTGAAAATGATAATTTTAGAGGCACAGATCTGAATAATGCATATTCTCTAAGTGATCATTTCAAAGACACTCGTGGTGATGAAGAATTGAATCCTCGAAGGGAAGAGTTCGAAAGCATGGATCAAGATGGTGAAGAATTTCGTCTAAGTTAGGGTTACAAAAGCACATATGATTCTTGTGAAATGTTTTCTTCAAGTGAGGATGGTAATGAATATTTTCTAGGCAATGATGTTAATGAATTTCTTAACTATGTTGAGAATGATGATAATGCAGATAATATTCATCCTAATGGTGATGAAACTAACTCAACAAAGGATAATGAAATGATGAAGACGTTGCAAGAAAATACTGTAACTAGGAGTAGGAATAGACCTTTTTATATCAATCCAAAACATTCTAGTTATACAAGGGTGAGGACAACATATCTCACAAAAATAATATTTTTCATTCATTTGATTTCAAGTGAATGTTGTCGAAGGGATTGCTTGAAACATATGGAGTTCAACTTTGCTTTGGAGAAAAGGAAAATATATTTGTCAATGAATAAAAGCATGAAAAATTCATATTTAGTGGGTTGTATGCAATCTACACTAGCAGGTTATGATTATCATATTGGGAATGTATTTCTCTGCAAAAAGGCTTTCAAAATGTTGCATTCAATTGGTAATTATCGTTTGTCAAGAATCCAAGAAAGACTAGAAAATGATCCGACATATTATTCAAAAGTACGTTATAAAAAAGAGGTAGGGCCGTTAGCAAATACTATTATGTCATGGATGAAAGACTTATTTTTAAAGCACAGAGAGTATATGCCAAATAAATACACAATACATATTCCAGATAATTTCTCGAGATGAGAAATATTCAACTTATACAAAGATTATGCAGAAGTTGTTGAAGGAGTTGGTAATTTTATTACATATTCATATTTTACAATGGTATGGAATAACGAATTCAACAATGTTCGTATTCCTAAGAAGACAAAGATGGGGGTTTGCATCACATGTGCTTCTTTTAAAGCAAAAAGAGATAAATGTCAAGGGGCAAAAAGAGGTATGCGTTCAAAACATTATTTTTAAAATTTGGAGAGTTATCAACTATGAAAATATATTTATTCATATGTTTCTTTTATTTTATGTACATATTTCGTTGTCAAAGAACATCAAGAGCATCGCAATCAGTAAACAAGTGAAAGGAAAAAATTGTATAAACGTTTGAAGAAGTGTTATGGTAATCCAAATAAATGTTTGGGTTTGATTATTGATGGTATGGACCAAAAGAAAACACTTCTGCTCATTTTTTCCACACGCCAAAAAAATTACAGGAGGAAAATTTCATTTAGTTTCACTTGGTTGGTTGTATGGTCTTTAATGAGAAGGTGTTTCCAAGGGTTTACTTCACAGCTCCAAATATTCATAATGATATAAATATGACCTTAAATGTAATCCATGATGTGGTTACTCATTGGTTTGGTATTCTTCTTGACGTTTTGTCTGTACAATTAGACAATACAAGCTGTGAAAACAAAAATCAAGTTATTTTTTGGTATTTAAACATGCTCGTTGAATTGGGAATTTTAAAAAATATAAAGGTTGGTTTCCTTCTTGTTGGGCATACTCATGACCATATTGATCAAATTTTTAGTCGTTTTTCAGTAACATTGAGGAGGAAAGGTGTTGGGATCCTGCCATCATTAATTGAATGAATTAAGAAATCCTACATTCCAAAGCATGTTTTTCATGTGTTGGAAGAAACTATTGACATGCAAAGGTTTATTCTATGATCACATGGTGAGGAGAAATGCATTGCACAACTTAACAACATTAGCTTCCAGCGTCAATTTCGTATCAAAAAAATTGATGGGAGAACACTTATATGGGGCAAGAAGTATTCAACTGCCGCAGAATGGGGGCCATCATCAGGTTTAGCATTTTTGAAGTTCATTCTAGAGCGTCCAATATTTTCATCAAAGATATTGTTATTGCAACCAATTGTTCAACTACATAATGCACAAAGGCATAAGAGAGACATAAATTATTCTGAATGTCTGGAGGAAATTAAAATATGTATTTGAGATACATATGACTACTTTAATATTGTTGATTTAGTTTGGTGGGAGTCTTTTTTCAATAATCAAAGTGATATGATTTCAAGATCAATAAATGAGGATACACTTTTGAAGACTCCATTTTTTTTCCACAAAATATGCCAAATGAACATGAGGAAACACACATTGTTGAACAAGAACAATATCAAGCTATTATTAATTCTCCACAGGTAGAGGAAAGAGAAATCTATATTGGTTCTAGAAGATCACGTGCACAACGTGAAGCCATGGAAGACCTTTACAAGGGTTCTGTGCAAGATGTTAAGGAGGGTTGCATGATAGCAGTGTTAGTAGATGAAGATCCACTTGGCTATCCATTATGGATTTCCAAGGTTATAAAGGTAATTAATGAAAATGAAGATATTAGAGTTGTTGATGTACATCGGCATGCCACAAGTACCCACCCTTTCAATGGTGTGTACAAGCCAAAGATGGTAGTTGAAAAAAAATTGGTAGAAAGAGAAAAAGAAAGGGCACAAATATAAATCATCACTGCAAGATGTCTTAAAATTGGAGGACGTTGACACACTTGTGTATGACTTGAATTTGACAAAGAGAGGAAGTCTTCGCTTGAAGACCATAAATATTTTGAAGAAATTGCTACTAGAACAAATATTGTTGAAATGGGACTCTGCTGAATGTAGTCATAGATCTATAAGTCTTTTGAACTCTTAAATGGTGGGCATGCATGTTGACTCAGATGGAGCACTAGTTGATGAAAGAGAAGAATATGCATCATCTTCATTTGCACCCAGTCATTCATCTGAAGATGTAGGTGTTGATGGTGTGCTAGAACCTATAATTGATTTTGAATAACTGTTTAAGACATTTTTATGTAATTGATGTTTGCATGGTAACTTGAAATAAATATTTTGACTTCCATATGATCTTTCATGAAGTTATGAGGCATTTCTATGTTTGTTGGAATATATATTTTAATTATGAAGAATTCATATATTTAGAATATCCACAGCGCAACAATGAATTACAAAAATAATTTATGTTATATTCAACATACCAATGTTTATATTTTGATTAAAAGTAAAAAAAAATAGAAATTAATGTTTAATTTTTAGATTATGCAGTGATATTGGCATGTTATTATGTATTGTTACCATTTGTTATAAGATACTTCTAAAAATTTTAAAAATTTCATGCCTCATTGAAAGGGGACACTTTGTTTTGATGGTTGATTTTTAGGTTTTGGTTGCAATTATATTTAAAGTTGTCTTAGGCTAAGATTTGAAAAGAGATATATTTTTATCCTTTAAAATAAAAATTACTCTTGGATTAATAAATATTTCATTTACTTGTTCATTTTTAAAAATTGTTCTAAGTCATATAATTTCTCCATAATTTGATGGTTCAAGTATGTTGAAAACTTAAGATTTAGAAACTTGAGATTCAAAACTTGCCATTAAGGTTTTTATGCGCTACAATATTTTATCTTTAATGTTATGTTTGAAAACAATTACAATTTTAGGGTTTTTTAGAGTCAATATATTTTATCTTTAGCAAGATGGATGAAAAATTTTGGAAATGATAAGGCCTTCAAACATGATATTTTTATCTTTAACATCATGTATCAAAATTTTTAAAAATTTACCATTTTTCAATGTCCTAATGTGTTTTCTAAATTCCATTGTTAAAATGTGTCAAAATTGGGACACATTTTTTTTTTTGTTATTCCAGCATCAACTCGCTTTTTTTAGGGTGTTTGTTCATTCCTTTTTCCAAAAAGAAATCTCATTTTTAGCATAATTTAAAAAAAAAATGACATTTGACCCTAAGAAAAAAACAAACGCGTTATGGAATACACACTTTTCATTTTTGGGGTGTTTTTTCATGTTTTATGGGTCTTTTTGGGTTAGAGTTCCTGTTTTGAGGTAATACTTCTAGTTTAATGGGTAACCATGTTCTTTGCTACCTTTCTTTGATTTTCATAACTTGTGTTTGAGTGATTTCCTTTATTTTCTCTTGTTTGAATCACAATTGGTGGTGTTGCGTTTGGTTGGGAATTTGTCATCTAGAAAATTTTATTTGGGTGTGTCTTAATTGACTGTTACCACTCCCATTTAATCTTGTTTAGGCTTTCCTGCCTCTAGGGTCTGTTTTTGACCTTTGTAGAACATTGACCCTTTTTGATTCATTGTGCTACAACCCTAGCTTGTTGACATTGCCTTCCTTTTTAACTTTTATATTTCTCTTTGATTTCTTGAGTGTACTTCTTTCTTTGGATTTGAATTTATAGCTTTCTAGCTTGGGGAATTATTTGGTCTCTTTTCTATTTATTTTCCTTTTTGGTTTGTTTTTGGGTTCATTTTTTTATAAATTTGGGGATTTTCACTTAAATAATTTAGTGAGAGTTGAGTTATCATAGGCATTGGTTCGTTGTGAAAAAATCTTACCCTCCTGTAGTTAGAATTCATCGAAGTGAAAAGAAGAATTTACATATAACTACATCAGTGTTACTAACAAGAGTCATTTACACCATCTAAGTTTCATCCCAACTATGTAAACAACAACCATTAAAAAAAAAAAAACGTGATAATAAAGAGCAACTAGACTCGTTTTATTTTTTCCAATATCACACCAACATTAGCTTAGGCTAGGTTCTTGGAGATAGTTGTGTGAGTCAACTAATCCAAGACTATAAAATAAACTTATTAGCCTGAGTTAAGAAGTGAAAAACATAGAAAATTTTAGGAGTGAAATTTCACCAATCCCAAAAATTAGTGGGTTATTTATTTTGGTTGGGAGAATTTTTTACAAATAGGGGTTTGAATATGCATCAACCAATATTTATTTAGAAAATATAATAAGTGTAAACCATAAGCCCATGGGAATTTGATGGGTAAAGTTTAAAAAAATATTTGTCCTTGCAAAATTTAAACTACATTCTCTCATTCACCCTATTTTTATGGAAATACCAATTACTTGGATTCGTTTCTCCTTGTGGAATTTATTTTCACTCTATTATATTTTTCTATTAACCAAAAATGGCTGGAATTTGTTTTCTTTTTTCAGTAAAATTAAAACCAGATTCTCCCATTCTCCCTATTTTTATGGTAATGGAAAGTATAAAGCTATATTTCACCCTATTTTTAGAGGAATAACACTTATTTGGATTTGTTTCTCCTTGTGGTTTTCACTATATTATACTTTTCTATTAACCCAAAATTGTAGGAATTTGTTTTTTTTCCAATAAAATGTATCCAGCACTTCATGGAACATGGAATCATGGGTTTATAGAATTGGGGGTTTATATGAAATCCATTCCATCAATATTTAAACAACCATTGCAATGGAGAGACCAGTTTGTTAATTCTTTCCTACTAATTTGACATCTAGCAAACACAGTTATTCGACTATTTAATTTGGTAAATGTTCGAATGAAGAAAATATCGGTATAAAAATATGAATATGATTATTAAAATTTTACTTATTAGTTTATTTTTTACCTATATAAATTATTATAAATATTTTGTATTGTAATAGTAGAGACTATCAATATAGCTCGATATAAATACTAGAGGATGTACCATATTTTTATATTTTTATATGTCTAGATTGAAAATTTGTTTCATCTACTAAATCATTTAACCCTTTATATAAAAAAGAGATTATTTTATAAATCTAAAATACTCTAGTTGTAAGATGCAATATACTAGAGGATGTACCATATTTTTATATTTTTTTATGTCTAGATTGAAAATTTGTTTCATCTACTAAATCATTTAACCCTTTATATAAAAAAGAGATGCAATATACTAGAGGATGTACCATATTTTTATATTTTATATGTCTATATTGAAAATTTGTTTCATCTATTAAATAATTTAACCTTATATATAAAAGAGAGAGATTATTTTATAAATCTAAAATACTCTAGCTGTAAAATAACGTTAATTGTAAATGTCACTGCATTCACCATATAAGTCATCAAAATTGTTCAAGAATCAATAAAATAATAGTCCAATGAATATTGTTGTGGAAGTTCACAAATTCCTTTAGCATGGGCACTCCAAGGCATCAAACATCAAATTTATTAAAGAATCAATAAAATAATAGCCAATGAACACTGTTGTGGAAGTTCACAAATTCCTTTAGCATGGGCAATCCAAGACATTAAATGGGTTTGATCCAACATGTATCATGAAATGGTGATTGTTCTCATAACTGTAGAAAACTCTCCTTTCTAATTCAACTAGCTATAACTGATGGCACTTAGGGTGGTGGAGCTATATTCCAATGTAGATACAAAAACTACTAACTTGTAATGTCTCCCTTTTACTTACCATAGTCTTTTTAGAAGGTTACAAAATAGTTAGTTTATATTTATTGAGATTCACATTAACTCATTTTCATGCAGCTTTAAAGGTTTGAAATCATATTTAGAAATAATAATCTCAAAATTCCTTTTATTTTACATCCACCTTTGTGTTTTTCTTAAATGCAACAATTTTATAAGTTCCCTTAAAAGCTTATTCATGTTTAAGGTATATATTGTAAATTCTAGATCTTAAAAATTCTTACACGGTTGTGGATATTAGTTTTCCTCACTACTTATAAACATTATAATTCTTACCTGTTGTATTTTTTTTTGGGTAAAAGTTTGTGTATATAATTAAAAAATACAATCAACAAATATATATAGATAAAAAGAATAATAATTAAAAAAATTACAAAACATTATTAGAGATACTAGGTTTGAGCATGAAATAGAAAATATAATTACTTATATAGATGATTTGCTAGTGGAGACTAAGTGTGGGTGATTCTTTCCCTTCCTTCTATTTAAAAGGGTAGATTAACTATGTTTTCTGGTACAATTTAGATAAATTCTTTTAGAATCCAACCCTAGTTTTTCTCAACTACAATTATATAAATATGTCAAATTTGTATATATATTTATATAGAACCATATATATGATTAAAATGTTGTAGTCTGGTGTTGGAATGTTTTTAAATGGATTTTGATGTAAACTTTTTAAATGGGTTTTTCTTAATCAATTCACTTGTTTCGTTTCATTTCATTGCACTATATTTGGAGAAAAAAAATATTTAGTGCTCATAGTAATAATGTTAGTGATTTATTTTCATTTTCTTTATTATTATTATTATTATTATTATTATTATTATTATTATTATTATTATTATTATTATTATTATTATTATTATTATTATCTACACTACTTTGAGCAAAGAAGCAAGTGTTTCACTAAATTTCTCATTTAAAATTAATAATTTTATAAATTTGAAAACACTCACTAAGATAAATTTTCTATTTTAAGATATTCATTAAAGAATCTCATTTTTTTATAGTGATTTTCCATTTTTTTAATTATATATCCATATATGTTTCAATGTCATCTTCTAAATTGACTTTTCTAATTTTATTTGTATTATATCATCACTTAAAAAAGTGTATTTTCACATACTTATTTAATTATTTTTATAATTAAAAAGACAAGTGATATAAAAATGAATTTAAAGAAATACTAATAATATAATTGATATTTTGATTAGATTAGATTTTTTATGATTCTCACACACACATTTAGATCAAGTTAGAAAATTATAAGAAATATATTTAAAAAAAAACTATGCAGGCACTTAAACTTGTATTTATATGACTATCACCAATTATCTGCTTGTGTGTGTCTAATAAAAATAGATACAGGAAATTCCAATTATATATATATATATATATACTCACAAATTACAAAAATTAAAACATTAATGGTTTTACAAAAAACTTTATATCTATATATATTTTTCTCTAACAAAAATTTCCATAACATTTGTAAATGACTCAAATTCATATAAACATATAAATATATAATGCTTAAAGAATAATAGATGTATGGATACAATGGAACTATTTCATTATGATAGAAAAAAAATAATGTAAAATATAATATTTATATTTACTATCTTTAAATTTTTACCAAAATAAACAAAATAATATTATTATAATGGTATTTTTATATAACTCAATATAAAATAAAATATATAAAATATAAGTAATACATTATATAATTAATAAATATAAAAATAATTATATAATTTAGATAAATGTCTTTCAGATTAATCACATCATTAGTATCAAGTCCATGTTTCAAACCTTGTTCTGATGATGAACCATATTAGATGGTTCAAAAGGTGGACCTATACTAATGATGTTATTAATCCGAAAGACATTTATCTAGATTATGGATTACAAAATTCTTAGATCTAATATTATATAATTATAATAATTATTATTAAATTTAACTAAAAAATTTATATGTGAAAGATTGTTTATTTTAATTTATGTTTTAATGTAAAAATTATATAATTATTGTAAATATTAGAAAATAATAAATAATAAATAATAAATGTATTTTATTATTTAAATAATAATAATAAAATTTTAATTATTTATTAATTATTATTTATATAGATGTATTTTTTTAGAATGGAGCGTTTTAAATTTTAATTTAATTGTCAATAGTTATTTGGTGAAACAATTTGACTTACACTAATTTTTAATACTAGTCATGATAAGGGTTTGAGATATATCTCAAAAAAATAATTCTTAACCAACCTAATTCCCCCCCAAATTCCACCAAACCAAACCTACTACAACTCACCAAGTGAAGAAAATGCTCCTAAAAATGAGGAAGCCCAAAACTAGAAACAGGTGGGTAGGGAAATAATGTCACATAGATTAATGGTCCTTCGAAATTTTCCAACATATTGCAATGATCTCACCCAGTGCCAAAATATAGCTTGTGAAGTCGTTGAACACTTTGAGCATAACATAACTTACTCAGCCATGAAAACACTATGTTGAGAAGTAACATTTTTTGCAATGACTTTACAATGTTTTATAATTTAGTGAAAAATTTGCCAAGATTTAAAGAAAAATTATAATTCAATAAAATATTCTCCCAAAAATTATATATACATATTATATAATTGAAAAAATAGCATGCAAATTATATATACATATTATGTAATTGAAAAAATAGCATGTACATTTTTATATGTACCATGAGGATTCACCGATTTATTACACATGGGGGGAGGGGGGATGGGTGGTGGGGGGGTTCTTCAAGTTTTCACTAGGGAAAAATACTTTACCATCCCACGGAAAATATAGAGCATGTCAAAAACCCAGTTCAGAGGGGGTTAGGATGGGTCACAGTGTGAGCGGTTCTCATCAAGGCCTCCCACCTCATGGAAAGGAATCCCATGTTGTGGATAATCACCAAGAAGCTAAAAAATTGTGCACCCCAGTGGGACATAGGTACCACAATGGCCATTCCTAAGAAAACTAGTTTATAGGTGGTGGTTGTGGGAGGAAACCATACATCTTCCTTACCTTCCTCTAGATAGTTATGCTTGCGGAATTGGGACCCTACAAGTAAGAAGTCTCTTGGAAGGCCATCTAAAACATAAACGAGGATTGGTTTCCATGTGTGCTTACCTTCTAGGACTTTTCTAATGTCTTTTGTTTGGTATGAGTTAGTAGTATTTATCTTAGGGTGTTTGTACTAACATAATTTTGTTAATTTATAATTCTTCACCTTGGCTTAATAAAGTCATCGTCAATCACGTCATATTCACGGTTTTCCTCTTGAATGATGGGGAATCTCTACTCTTGCACGAAGAGTTTTTGTTGGTGCTCAAGACCCACATCAACCCATAGTTTTGGAATCTATAACTGGTCCTTTTGGTAGTGATTTGATTTCCATTTAAACATTTGCATAAAACTCATCTTCTTCTACTAATCCACCTTTTACCAATCCTATAGGACCTGAGGTATTGCAGCTAAACCCTGACATTTCTACACCTACCTATACTTACATTCATTTTTCATTATTTTATCCTGTGGCGGATTCTGATTCATATTTATCTTCCACATCAATGGTATCTGTTGCCATGTCATATTTTCCATCACTTAGTGTGGTCGTACTTACTCCTCCATCTACGCCTCTCACATCTTATTGGCGAAATCCACCAGCCTCATTTATAGCTCTGAAATATTTTCCTATTATCTCCATGTCCACTCAATCATCTACGCCGACCATGGTCATCAATCATAGCCATCTGGTAGGGTCATGAATCTTCTCCCCTAACTTTTCTCAACCTACGATTCCTATCCCTCAATTATGTGTGTATACTTCTGGAAATGTGTTTGGGGGGGGGGGGGGGGTAATATGTTGCTCCTATCCATCCTGAGGGAAATGTTACTTCAATTATTTCACAAGCCTGTTATAGTTCATTTTTTGGTGGAACACCAACTTCTGGTGATTTTCCTGGGGTGGTTAGTTTACCTGGGGGCAACCCTTCTACCAGTACCATAACTTCAATGAGATACCTTCTTAATTTCAATGCTACTGCTCAAGATGGTCCATCCTTTCCCATCAAGTACAACCCTATCAGCAGTCATGATATCGAGGTTCTATTACTCTCTCAGGGAACTTACCTCAGGGGGAAAATCCTTTCACTGGTCATACTGGCTCACATAATCTATATGTCGGTATGGACCCTTACTAGATCAACCAATTGTTACATCATAATCCTTATACGAGGGGACCTCAAGGTTGGTCAAGTAATTCTCCTGCCTATGACCCGTTTAGCCAACTTCACAAACCATTTTTATCTTCTCTCAATTTACCATATTTGGCTAAGTTGACCAACGACCCCATTAGACATGATTCCTTGTGGCCACTTATGCATGTGAAATTGCCCTCTGATATACCCAAATTTGAAGGAAATCCTGGAGAGAATCCATCCACTCATATCACCATATATCATCTATGGTGTTAATCAAATATTTAGTGGATGATTATATTAAGTTATGCTTGTTCCAACACACTTTAACTAGGGATTCTTCCAAGTGGTACATCTAATTTGACACAACATCATAAATTATTTTCCCTCCTTAGCTCAAACCTTCTTGACGCACTTTTAGTTTCCTACAAGCTATGATATCAATTCTGATCTCTTGTCCAACTTTAAATAAGATGATGCCACATTGATTTCTGACCATATTCAAGAGTGGTGTTTTCACAAGAGGTTGGTGAGAACCAACCTTTCTGATGAGATGCTGCGCAAACATTTCATTCGATCCTTAAGACCTCAAATTTCCAAAGATGTTTCCTTGATTAAAGTCGTCATTGATAATAAATCTATCTTAGTTTCCTAGTAACTGAATTTAATTTATTCACAGTTTGAAGTATTGCCTCATTAGGGTATTTTTGAGGTTTAAAATGGGCTTCCAAAGAAAATCATAAAATAATAGTGGAAATAATAAAATAAGAATATATTACATCATCAAAGTTTACCGAGGAAAAAGTAAAAAAAATTCATCTCGTATTTTCAACTTATTTCCCTATGGGTTTACTCAAATTTCGAGTGAAAATAATCATTGGATGCATAATTTTATTCCTCATCCTAGGAGTGCCCATGTTCCATAATTTTGATGGACCTTACTACACGAAAATAGAAATACATGAAAAACGTTATTGCAATCATGTTTTTCATGTATTTCCCATTTTTCATGTAGTAGGGTCCATCGAAAGTATGGAACATGGGTACTCCTTGGATGAGTAATTAAATTTTTCATCCAACGAGTACTCCCTCTCAAAATTTGAGTAAAACGTTACAGAGATAAGTTGAAAATACGAGTTGAAAAAGTAGTTTTATTATTTTATTATTTTTTAATATTTTTACTTTTTTACTCCAAAAATGGTGAATCATCCCCCACAGTTGACATCATCATCTTGAATCCTATTGGTTCTTATAAATTATATTTTGGTTGTACATTTTTCTTAGGAGGCCCATTTTAGACCTCGAATTCCCCTAATGAATGCTCTTGGGCCTTCCATTGACACTCCAAAACCTACCCCTGGCTCATAAGCTCACGGTGTGATTGGGTCAATTTCTGAATCTGTGAGCCAACTTGCTTCCCAACTTGGGAATTTGATAGCTACATTTTATAGCTCTAAAAAATGACATTATTTTGAGCAGTCCACTGATCTTCTTATGGTGAAGTCCAAAACACCTAAGAACAACCAAAAAAATGGTGGTAAAAATAATAAGAAAAAAAATCAACCTACTTAGGAATCTCAACCAAACCCATAAAATAAGGGATGGGGCATGATTGAACGTCATCAAAATATTAAGTTCCCTTGAAAAATTTATCAAAGTGAATACTAACCCATGATTGTTTGAATGGATGAAAATCATAGGCTTCTTGTAGCACCACCATATATTCAACAACATGTCATTTTAACTCATTCATTCCCTGAAAAAACTCAACAATAAATTATTTCACAACCTCCTCCACCTCCGCAAGGGGGCAACACGGGACCATATTTTAATCCTAGAAACAATTTTTCCATATTTATTTGTAAAGAGATCATCAATGTGACCATGTGGGCTAAGTCTTAGGATGTTCCTGAGTTGAATTATTCTCCTAAGGAATCACCCACTCCGCCTCCTTCCACTGGACCTCTCACATTAGATAAGCCTTTCAAACCTATTTATCTCCCACCTATGGGTTTCATTTGTAAGGAAACACACAATCCATTTTCCCAGCCTGCTCAGCACTATAGTATTGTGGAAGATATTGCATGGGCTACATGTGCCATGTCTGCCTTGGAGGTTTTCAAAGTTATCCTCAGTAGCACAAAGCCTTATTGTCTATTCAATGGATTAGTCCAATATTAATTGAACCTAATCACATTTAATGTTGAAAAGGTTGTTGTTCGAATTTCCCACCAAAACGAGTTCCAGATTATCATGCATGTTTTTCACAAAAATTTCCATCGCACTTTGGTGGATGAAGGTTCTTCCACTTGCATCATGTCATCATCATGCTATAAGGGTCTTCGCTCTCCAGTTCTCACTACATCTAAAACCACTCTACAAGAATTTGATGGACATGACATTGTATCAAAGGGGGCTCATCCCAAGTTTTCCATTGAGTTAGGAGGAAAAATTGCCTATGTCGATATTCAAGTTGTCCAATCTACTTTGGATTAAAACCTGCCCCTTGGTTGTATTTGGTTCTATGCCATGACCGTAGTTGTCTTGTATGTATTATGTGTCCTTTGATTTCCTCATAAAGGAAATATTGTCACCATTTACCAAATTTATAATTGTGTGCAACCTACCCAAATTTCCACGAGGAGGAACTCAATCCCACTTGTGGGAGATAACCTTGGTCAATATTAGAATGTTTGTGTGGGCTTGTTTAAAATTTCATCGGGTATTTCCTCAATTACCTTCACTCGAAATTCCTTAATACTCTTCTAAATATATTATGCATATGATCTCATTTGACACCTATGGACCCCATAGACCTATTCATCCTTGGGTGTTGTCTCATGAACCTACGAAAGTTGATCAGGCTAGTGAGAATCCTTCACCACCTTTTTTGGAAGAGATTTCCTCTTTGGAAGTCCTATCAGTACCTCCTAGCGCTTGTTAGAAACTACATCATAATATGTAATATGAGCAGGTTCCTTTTCCCACATGGGTTGTCACTCCTCCTATTCCACATGACTCCCTCAATGAAAAACCTCCCTAGCTAGTCAACTTGGATGTCATGGATCTACCCATTGATAATCCTAGGGATATTATGCTTATTTTCCTATATGATCTCCAATTCAGAACAAGTAGAACTTGGTAACATAAATCTTAGAACGATTTAGAGGGCACCTCCTCAGTCCTCCTTGGAAGTACCACCCCTGGACCGATTCAAGTCTTGGGCTTCTACTATCAAACTTGAAAACAACTTTTTGAACTCCTTACCATCTGTTGAAGAGCGCCTTGTACCCCCTTTATATCTTGATCCTTCCTTATGTCCTTAGGTTAATTTCAAAAGCATGACTCTATTAGAATGTCTCTACCATGGTCAACCTTTCTGTATTGGGTAGTTTTATTTCCTTTTTCATGGCCCCACATTGGTAAGCCATATGGTCCCATCACCCTCCATGAGTTCGCGTATAGAAACCCTTGGCTTCTGCCCACCTGTGGGCACACTTTAGTGTGACCTACTAGATTTTGTTGCACATGTACATATTTTACATAGGAGTGTGATGTTTTAATATCTTTTGGTTTGGTGTGTGATACAAGTATTTGTCATGCCTTATTTTTTCCAAAACTTCATATATATATATATATTATGTCATTTTCATCGTCTTCGTTGAATTATTGACCTTCGTTACCATATTCATAATGCCTTAGGTCTGGACCCATTAAGTTGTGGCATCAAACCTCTCTTCTCTGCACATCGTAGCTTAGAAGTAGAGCTTACCTGATCATGGATACCCTTTTATAACACCTCCTTATCGTTTTGTTGTCCATGTACTCATTTTACTCCCTTTTCATAATCCCTTCGTCTGGCTCGCCATGTCTTAGAATATGAGCCTCATGTCCTCTTGTTTGTCTTATTTCTCATTATATCACCAGAGGATTCCACCACTTTTATCCCTTGTGATTGAAATTTTTATCAGCTTATTTTTACGGATTGATCCTTGATTTCTCTCTTCCATTTTCATCATTTTCTTGGCCTATCATCTTCTTTCACTTGGTGTTTTACCCTTTCTTGGAGGAACTATTGCGATAGGTGATCCTATTATCTAGACTCTTGTCCTCTTTATGTCACGAGTAGTTCCACCACTACGGGAACTAGTTTCTACCCCTTATACCACTAGTGAAAAATCCTTTATCATCCCACTAA
The DNA here is from genome assembly GCA_034641835.2 of Pinus albicaulis. Taxonomy (NCBI): domain Eukaryota; kingdom Viridiplantae; phylum Streptophyta; class Pinopsida; order Pinales; family Pinaceae; genus Pinus; species Pinus albicaulis. The sequence goes on along the minus strand of CM076575.1, from coordinate 245,483,321 downwards.
AAATCTAGAGCATGTTAGAAAAAAGTTTAGAGGAGGTTAGTCTAGGTCACAGTGTGAGTTATTCTCCTCGATGCCTCCCACCTCGTGGCAGGGAATCTCATGTTTTGGATAATCACCAAAAAGCTCAAGATTCATGCACCCCCGTGGGATGGAGGTACCATAGTGGTCATTCCTAGGAAAACTACTTTATAGGTGGTAGTTGTGGGAGGCTACCATATGTCTTCCTTACCTTCCTCTAGACAGCTCTTCTTGCGAAATTGGGACCCCGAAAGTAAGAAGTCTCTTGGAAGGCCATTTAAAACATAGACAAGGACTATTTTCCCCATATGCTTGCCTTCTTGGACTTTTCTAGTGTCTTTTGTTTAGTATGAGTCTGTAGTCTTGACCTTAGGGTGTTTGTACTAACATAAGTTTTATAATTTATAATTCTTCACCTTGGCTAAATAAATTCATCTCCATTCACGTCGTATTCAAAATTTTCCTCTTGAATGAGGGGGACTCTCTACTCCTACACGGATATTTCTTGTCAGTGCTCAAGGCCCAGATCAACCCATAGTTTTGGATTCTATACCTGGTCCTTTTGGTAGCGATTTGATGTCCATTTAAACATTGGAAGAATACTCATCTTCTTCTACTAATCCACCTTTGACCAATCCTCTAGAACCGAGTTATTGTGGTTGAAACTTGACGGTTCTACACCTACCTATACTTACATTCCTTTGTCAATAATTTATCCTATGGTGGATTTTGAGTCACCTTTATCTTCTCCATCGACGGTATCCATTGCCATGTCATATTTTCCATCCACTTAGTATGAAATTACCTACTCCTTCGTCTACGCCTCTCACATCTTCTTGGGTCATTCCACAGTCTCACCTATAGATCCCAAAAATTTCCTAGTATCTCCATGTCCACTCCATCATATATGTTGACCATGGTCATTAATCCTAGTCGGATGATAGGGTCATGAATCTTCTCCCTAACTTTTCTCAACCTACAATTCTTATCCCTTAATTAGGTGTGAATATACGGAAATGTGTGGGGGGGTGATGGGTTCATATGTTGCTCGTAGCAAAGGGAAGTATTACTTAAAATATGTCACAAGCCTGGTATAGTTCATTTTTTGGAGGGACGCCAACTGGTGCTTTTCTGGGTGGCTAGTTTACACGGGGGAAACCCTACTACTAGTACCATCTCTTCTATGAGATAATTTCCTAATGTCGATGCTATTGCTCAATTCGGTCCATCCTTTCCCATCGAGTACAACCCTATCAACAGCCATAATCTCGGGGATCCATTACTCTCTCGGGGCACTTAACTTGGGGGAAATACTTTCCTGAGTCATCATGACTCGCATCATTTATATGTCAATAAAACCCTTACGAGCCAACAATCATTACATCACAATACTTATGCAAGGGGAAATCAAGGTTGTTCGGGTAATTCTCCTACCTATGAACTATTTAGTCAACTTCACAAACCATTTTTATCTTCTCTCAATTTACAATATTTGGCTAAGTTGACCAACGACCTTACGACCCCATTAAAAATAATTCCTTGTGGCCACTATGCTTGCGAAACTACCCTTGATATCCCCAAATTTGAAGGAATTCTTGGAGAGAATCCATCCACTCATATAACCATATAAAACCTATGGTGTTCATACAAATATTTATTGGAATATTCTATTAAGTTAGGATTTTTCCAACACACTTTAGGGATGCTACCAAATGGTACATCGAATTGGACACACCATCCTACGGTGATTTTTCATCCTTAGCTCAAACCTTCTTGGCGCACTTTTAGTTTTCTACAAGATATGATATCGATTATGATATCTTCTCCAAATTTAAACAAGATGATACCACATTCATTTATGACCATATTCATCGAGAGGAATTTTCATAATAGGTTGGTGAGAACCAAACTTCTTGATGAGATCTGTTCCTAATGATATACTACGCAAATGTTTCATTCGATCCTTAAGACCTCAAATTTCCAAATATCTGTCCATGTTTAGAGTTGTCCTTGGGGAGAAATAAATCTTAGCTTCCCAACAACTATATTTAATTTATTCACGCATGAAGTTTTTCCCTAATGCTCCTAGGCCTTCCATTGATCCAACCTACCACTGCTACAAGATAACGGTGTGATTAGGAAAGTTTAAATCGTGAGCCAACTTCCTTCCCATCTTGGTAATTTTATAGCTACATTGAAAGCCCTAGAAAGTGTGCGGCTCTACAAAAGTACTTTCTTCTTAGTAGTCCACTGATATTCCTTACGGTTAAGTCCACAAAACCTATGAACAACCAGAAAAATGGTGGTAAAAAGAATAATAAATATAAACAAAAAATTCAACATGCTTAGTAATCTCAACCAAACCTTCCAAATAAGGGATGGGGCATGAATGAACGTCGTCAAAATATTAAGTTCCCATGTAAAATTTATCAAATTAAACACTAACTCATGAGTGTTGAAATGGATGAAGTTCATAGGCTTCTTTCACCACCACCATATACTCAACCACCTGTCATTTTAACTCATCCATTCACTGCAAAACATCAATAGTAAATGATTTCACAGCCTCCTCCACCTCCTTAAGGGGGGAAACGAGGGGCCAAGGGGGCATATTTTAATCCTAGATTTTTTTTTTCCATATTTATTTGTAAATATGTCATCAATGTGACCATGTGGGCTAAGTCTTATGACGTTCCCAAATTGAATTCTTCCCCTAAGGACTCACCCACTTTGCCTCCTTCCACTGGACCTATGATGTTAGATAAGCCTTTGGAACCTATTTATTGCCCACCTAAGGGTGTTGTTCGTAAGAAAACACACAATCCATTTGCTCAGGCCACTCAACACTATATTATTGTTGAAGATATTATCGAGGTTGGTTGTTCCATGTCTTCCCTAGAGGTTTTACAAAGTTGTCCTCAGTAGAAAAAGGCCTTATTTTCTACAATCGGTGGAGTAGAACCCCCTAAATTGAACCTCATAATGTTTAATGTTGAAAATTTTTTTCGTTGAATTTCCCACCAAAATGAATTCCAAATTACTATGTGTGTTTTTCACAAAAACAAATCATCACACTTTGGTGGACGATGGTTCTTCCACTTGTGTCATGTCAGCATCATGCTAGAAGGATCTTTTCTCTCCAGTGCTTGCTACTTCTAAAACCACTCTACAAGCATTTTATGGACATAACATTGTACCTAAGGGGGTTATTCCCAAGTTTTCCATTGAGTAGGAGGAAAAATTTTCTATGTCGATATTCAATTCGTCGAATCTACATTGGATTATAACCTACTCCTTGGTTGTATTTGGTTCTATGCCATAACTGTAGTTGTCTCATGAAGGAATTATTGTCACCATCGACCAACTTTATTATTGTGTGCGACCAGATCAACTTTACACTATGGGGAACTCATTCCCACTTATGGGAGATAACCCTGGTCAGTATCAGAGTGTTGGTGTGGGCTTGTTTAAAATATCATCTCTTATTGGGGTATTTCCTCAATTACCATCGCCTGACATTACTTCGTCCTCTTCTAAAGATCTTGTGCGTATGATCTCATTCAAAACTTGTGGATACCATAGACCTCTTGATCCTTGGGTGGTGTCTCATGAGCCTACAAAATTTTATCAAGTTAGTGAGCATCCTCTTCCACCTTTTGTGAAAGACATTTCCTCTTCGGGAGTCCCATCAGTACCTCTTGGCGCTGGTTGGAAAATCCATCATAATATGGAATATGACCAGGTTCCTTTTCCCACACGGGTCTTCACTCCACTTATTCCACATGACTCCCTCAATACCAAACCTCCCCATCTATTCAAATTGGAGGTCATAGATCTACCCATTGATAATGCTAGGGATATTATGCTTATTTTTTCCTATATGATCCCCAATTTGGAACAAGTATATCTTGGTAACATAAAACTTGGAATGATTTAGAGGGAACCTGTTAGGTCCCTATATTACTAGTGTAGTCCCTTATTGTTATTAGTGTAGCCCCCATTATTGTTATTGTTGTACCCCTGTAGTTCCCATATAGTTATTATTGTGCCCCATAAAATCCCACTATTGTTATTTTTGTGCCCTTACATTATTATTGTTACGTCGATTAGGATTATATTGTGACCCCATGGACTTCCATATATAAAAAGTAGGTTTTTTCATTTGTATCATCCAAGAATTTTTCATTTATTTAATGTAAATGAGGCTTCCCCCTCGAAGTGGTTGATTTATAAGGCATTTGTCTCTCTTTTATTCTATTTTGGGAGCTGGTGTCATAACATAACCTCCTTGGTCCTCCTTGGAAGTACCACCCCTGGATTGATTCAAGCCTTAGGATTATACTACCAAACTTAACAAAAAATTGTCCAACTCCTTACCACCTTTTGAAGAGCTTCTTGTACCCCCTTTATGTCTTAATCCTCCCTTATGCCCTCAAGTTAATTTAGAGAGCATAACTATGTTAGAATGTTCATGGCATGGTCAACCTTTCTGTATTAGGTAGTTTTATTTCCTTTTGCATGGCCCCACATTGTTAATTCATATGGTCCCCTCACCCTCCATGAGTTCACGTATAGAAACCCTTCACATGTGCCCGGCTGTGGGAAAACTTTGGCGTGACCAGCTAGACTTTGTTGCACATGTACATATTGTACATAGGAATGTGATTTTTTTATATATTTTTGGTTTAGTGTGTGATGAATGTATTTTCATGCCTTCTTTATGCCAAAAATACAAAAAAACTATAAAACTCAAAAAATAAAAAAAATAAATAAATACACACACACACACACACACACACACACACACACATATATATATTTGTTTATTTATTTATATTACTTCATTTTCGCCCTCTCCGTTGCATTATTGACCGTCATTACCATCTTCATTGTGCCTTAGGTTTGACCTTGTCAAGTTATGGCATTAACACTCTCTTCTATGCACATCGTAGCTGAGTAGTAGAGCTTACCTGATCATGTATACCCTAGTATAGCACATCCTTGTTTTGTTGTCCATGTAGTAATTTTATTCCCTTTTCAAAATCCCTTCATGTGGCTTATCGTGACTTAGAATCTGAGCCTCATGTCCTCTTATTTTTCTTATTTCTCGTTATATCCCTGGAGGATTCCACCACTTTTATCCCTTGTGATTGAAATTTTTATCAGCTTATTTTTGCATATTGATCCTTGGTTTCTCCCTTCAATCGTCATCATTTTCATTTCCTATCATATGCTTTCACTTGGTTTTTTACCCTTTATTTGAGGAGTCCTTTTTATATATGATCCTATTATCCAACCTCTTGTCCTCTTTATGTCATGTGTAGTTCCACCACTACCTAAACTATTTCAACCCCTTATATCACTCGTTTCTCCGGGAGGATTTTACTTTAATCTCTTTTTAGACTCCTTAAATTGGAGAATATCGTGAAGTTAAATTGTCTCTTTCATTCATCCATTTAGTATAAGTTTAAACCTTTTTCGGACTAAGTATACTAGTTACAAGAAAGGAATACTCTAGTCTACTATTGCTCGAAGGTTCTCCCTCGTATACTTTTATCTCTTTTTCAGGCTTGGGGGACTAAAATTATGAAAAATGAACTTAAAAAAAGAGAGAGAAATGGAAAGGAGCATTCATATCCATTAGTAATAAAAATGGAAGTGTCAATAGAGTCGCCCTTGAACACTACACATGTCTGCTTCATTAACTCATAGTTGAGTTTTAGCTTTCCTAGGAGTCTTACCATCCATATGATTTTATTTACTCCTCCGACTGGTTACTCTTACAGTCATTTGGAGCATGCTTAAATGGATCCTCTGTTGTCCCATGATATCACATGGTGCTCATTAGTCATGATTCCTAGTCACTCTTGTTTCATGCCACTATGTGTTCAAGGGAAGTCTCAGCCTGTGTCCGCCATCTGTAGTAGCCTATTGAGATTTTTGAGTTGGCCATCTCTGTGTCAATTGTACTTCATCGCTTCATGTCTTCACACATAAATCAAATCATCCTAGTATATTATGTGTTAATTAATAAGGGATGGCCCTCCTTCGACAGATATTCTCCTATCAACTTCAGCTCATTATCCAGAAGCTTTATCTAGGAACCAGTAGTACCTTGGAGCTTACATACCTCAGTGGTAGGATTCCTCACGATCGATAGTGCGTTAACATCATAGAATCCTAATCGGTATATTAATTTGGTCTCTCAGTGACAAACTCTAACCATTGGACTAGATTAATCATTTCAAGAGGATCAGTTTTAACTATTGAAGCGCTCAATTTGGACAAGGGAAATTATAGTTTTGAATTAAAACCCACATATGCATATTTGATCAAGTCGGCCCTAAAGAAAATTGGACACCCTTGGAAGGCTATAAATACAAGTGACTTTAACCTCATTTAGGCATCATCTTGGATCATTCTTCTATTCTCCTTCTTAGTTTTCGCTCGTACATGTCTAAGGTAGGTTCACGAAGATTAACTCTCACAGATCCAAAATTGCAGGGTCAGAAGCTCGCACGTGACTAGGGTTTTTTTATCGATTATCGACCGTGGGCATGACATAAGAATATTTCGGTCATAACCATAGGATCACATGCTCATGCGTGCAATTGGAGGGTTTCAATCACATGCATGTAGCTCTCTGGGTGTGGTTGGGACTTAGGGTTTATTTTTTAGTTGACTACAGATTTCACTCATTGAATGCAAGGTTTGGTAGTTAACTGCAGTCAGTGGCAGTTGATCACATGATTTTGAATTAGGGTTTTGAGTATTTGCATTGTTGGATTCAACTCATGGATATTTTTTAGTTTATTTTTCTGGATATGTTTATGGTTTCTAATGTGGATCATTTTACTCTCTCTTGTTGAATCATTCCATGAAAATATAAAAATAAGAATAATTTGAAAGTTTTTCCTAATAGTGGGTTTTTCCCTGGTCTCTAACCAATCCATGTGTCTCTATGTGTGAATTTGTTTATTCTATTGTTCCTTTTTGTTTAGCTGCATTGATGATGATGTTTTTTCTTTCTACATAGTTGTATATGTTGCTAAATAATGATGTAAATATGAATAATGTTATGATGTTATGGGGTGAATTTAATACGTAACTAATGAAAAGAAATTATCAAATAAAATAACAATATAGCCCTAAGAAAATATTTAACATGGTATCAGATTTGATCTGAAGAAAAGGCATTGAGGATTACCCCTATGAAGACACATTTGATGGATGAAAGATAAGATGGAGGAGACCTAAAATAATTCTAGGGTTTGAAAGAAACCCTAAGAAATCTGGTTATTAGGGTTTGATGGATATTATGAGGTTAGGTTTTGGGATAAAACCTATTTTATGTAAAATATTTGATATATGTTATTTAGAAATCCTAGCATGATGAATGTGAAGATGTTCAAGCACTTGTGAAAAATCTGATGAAGCCCTAGATGGGATAGTCTCAATTAGGCCTTGGTTATTGACAAATTTGATAGATATATTGAAGGAAATAATGCTATATTCTCAATGGATAGTCACAACTCTTGATGGTTGCTTCAAGAGGGAGATGATCACCTCTCATTGAAGATAAGAAATTTTTTATTTAATTTAATTTATATTTATTGATTTAATTTTTTACTATAATTTCTAGATGTATATGTGAATATTTGGATATTTCTAACCTATTTATGAGATGCGATAAGTGGATCCTTATTGAGGATCATCTCAAATGTAGGAAAATATGGCTAGAACGAGAAGAGAAGAGTTGCAGTTTCCTATGTCAAGGAAGATGAAAAAATCCTCTTGCTACCAATGTCAAATAGGAAGATACACATGTATATGAATACTTTAGGTATGTACGGTGTATTGTTTAGATATTAAGTTTCAGCTACAATATTGGATGGAAAGGTAATACCTAAGGTATGATGAAAATATCACCTTCAAAAATGGCTCATACATGCATATGAAAGTAAGTGTGATTCATGATACTTATGATGAGGTAATACACTTAGTATTGAATATGTATTTTACTTTCTAGACAGGATGAGTTTCTTGATTCTATGAAGCTACTTAGAAACATTCATTTTTGAGATATTATCATATTTTATGTTTGGGAAAGCATATCTCATTTTAGACATAATGGATTTACTAAAGGCTAGCACATTGATTATTATATATGGTATATTGATACTATTGATAGTGTTTGTAACAAGCATGGTAACCATCATGATAGAAGTGTAACAATGAGATTGATATTCAAGATCTTCTTGTTTATATTTTGATAAGCTTAGTGAATTGGAAAATGTGATAAATAGGGAAGCCCTGACTTGATATTTTAGGTGTGATGATAAACTTGAGAGTTGAATTAATCATATGAGTCATGACTCTAACCCTTGATGAAATTTTGATGTAATGTTCATATGTGATGATGAAGTAGTTGATATATTATGACCATGATGAGGATATTTTGTAGAATATGATATAATTTGATGATATAATTGTTATTTTGATGCTTTAAAGTATTATAGACATGTTGATGAATTGAATGATGATGACTAAAGTGGTTTCTCATTAATAATAAGAAACTCTTCATAATATACCTACACCTATTGTCATTTTCATTAGATGTGTAGAATTTATTTATTTTTGAAGTATTATTTCTAGACACGAATATACAAATATTTGATATTGCTGGTCCACAACAAGTTCTGGTATGAGAAGAGTTGGATTTCCTTATTCTAAGCCCCAACCGCACATAAGAAAGCTTAAGGGTGTGGTTTTAGCTTCTCAACTGCATGGAAGAAAGCTTATGGGTGTGTTTATAATTGTAAGTCACAAATTTGAAGCTTTATGCATAAAATCAGGAATGCACCAGTAGTAGGACAATCCTACAGATACGGAGCAGCCATCAAAATTTCTGAGTGGGGAAGTTTTAATATTTGACTTACTAGAGATAATGTGAATGTGTTGAATAAACTTAAAATTTGACCAAGAATATTCATATCAATATGTCATTATGATCTAACCATTGAAGCTAGTGTATGACAGTATTTTATAACAAGTTGCAAGAGTTTGACAAGATTAGTTGATTAATATATATGAGATATTTTTGGATTTTTTACATGACACTTCATATTTTTTTGTCTTATGGATTGATTTATTTCAAAGAGAGGAAAAATTAGTGTTTTTACTTGATGACTAATAATTTGACTTGATATTTGATGATTTTCCTTGATGACAATACTATGTGGGCATTATGAATTTTAGGGATTAATGTTGGCATTGATTCTCTATATTAACTTCATTGGATTGATCACATAGGTTGTAGTACAAAATATTGAAGTATCTTGTGTGTCTATAAAACAATTTTTCTATCTTGGTATGCTTTGAAACCTCTAATATGGAAAAGCTCAATTCTTGTTTCTTCATATTGAGTATCATTAAGACAACTTGAAGAACTAGTACTTTCTATGTTCTCACCTTTCAAACCCATTGATGTGATATTTTTTTCATCTCCAGAATCAGAACCTGAATCATGTTGTATTGTTGCAGCTATCTTATCCTTCTCCTTATTTTTCAATTTATTTGGTCTCATTTCTCGATGAATTTTCCAGCAATGACCTTTATCAAGTCCATCTTTGGAAGAGTGTTTTCATGTGAGTTTGTCTTTCTCCAACTTTATGGATGCATTCTTCTTTCCTTTTCCCTTGAAATTATCCCTTCCTTTTTCTCCAGACTCAAAGCTATTCTCACTTGTCTCATCTTAAACATGTTTCCCTCTTGCCTGTAAATGTGTGTCTTGTACACAAACTTGATCTAAACTTGTAGGGTTAAACATGAGAATAGTATGTCTTAGGTAACTATGCAAAACTCTAATGTATTTCAACAAATTTTCTTGAGATGTCAAATCTACACCCAATATTAGTGCTCTTATTATAAACTCATGAGTATATATTTTCACACTTTTTCACTTTCCATTCCTAAATTTTTTCCAATCCATTATATATTTTTGATGTATGCTAATGGATAAAATTTTATTCTCAAGGAAGATACAAAATCTTTCCAAGAGGTTAAGACCTTGCCATGTTTCTTCACGTCCTCTTGAGTTTTGGCTTCCCACAAAAAAAGAGTTGCGCTTTCCAATATTAATGAAGCAAGCTGAATCTTGGTGTCATCATCCTTGATCCTTTGTATTCTTCAATACACTTCAAGATGATGCACCCAATTATCTAATATTTCAACATTTACTCTCCATCATACATAGGCAAATAAAAAATTATGTCAAGTTTTAGAAATGGAGTTTTACCATGACCTTTTGGAGAATGTGGAGGTGTTTTTGAAGAGCTTGTTGTGGAAGAAGATGATGGTGAAGTTGGTGGTGATGGTGGAGGTGAAGAGAATGGTGGTGTTAAAGGTTTTTTGTCACCATTCCCTCCATTACCTTTTGGAGTCTTGTCTCCATCTCCTCCATCTCCTTTTGAATACTTATCTCCCTTTGGAGGATTAGATCTCTCACCTTGCAACCTTGTGTTTCTCTCTTCATAGAGAACTTTCACATTTGTGTCATATAAAATAATTATTTTCTGCAATACTTTTCAACCTCTAACATATTTTCAAGCTCTCCTTCATGTGAAATTCTTGTTGAAGTTTCGGGTACAATTTGAGGTGAAATTTGTGGTGGAGATTGTGGCAAACTTGCTCTCCTTCTCCTTGACCTAATTTCCTTCTCCTCTCTTGAGATTCAACCTTCTGAGCATAAAAAACACTTGAAAACAAGTTAAATCCTCACAGAAACAAAGAACTCTAGATCTGATACCAAACTTGTTTGTATATGAAAGCTTGAGGATTATGTCAAGTTTTACAAGTGCATAAAGTAGGGTGTTTTAGCCTCTTATGTCAAATTAATAAACACATAAACATGCATTAAAACTTAATTTTTTGCAAAAAATAAAAGAAAAAATCACTATAACAGTAAACACGAAACAACAAGTGATGAAGGAGTTCACCCCTCATGGGTTACATCTCCTAGTACAGCTTCCAATGGTTGGGCATCTTTCATTGTGATAAAAAAAGTGGTGTTTACATCAAGTTACAGTACTCAAATGGCTTCAACAATGGCTCCAATGGCTCCAAAATAGTAAAAAAAAACCTTTCTAGCCTATTTCTACTCCTAAAAAGGCCAAAAAATGAATTATATATGCTCTCCCCAAGTTTTCCTGGTATTTGTTCTGTAATTTTCCCTTTTTCCAGCCCAAGGAGAAAAATTGCGCCTTTTCCGGCCATGTGGGGCGACATTTTGGTCCCAGGCCAATGGGTTTCCTGTCGGCAAGGAGGAAAACTTACGCCTCCTTAATCGCACCAATTAGGCCCATACCCAGCTAAATTTGCACCACATTGCATGACATTCTTCGTTGATCTCGAGCTCCATTGGATTTTTCCCACCGATGCAAACTTTAACTGTGGCAAAAAAATGTAACTGCCACGTGTGAACAATGTTTTGGGAATACCGGATTATCTGATGGCTATGTGTTGTAGAACCCTAACACTAAACCCCTGGCACCCACATGTGAACACCATTCAACTGCTTAAATTATCGCTTTGACCTAGTGGTTAACTCTTCCAATATGAGTTTGTATAAAATTTGGGTATGGTGGGTTATAACATATGGTTTATTTTTCATCACATATTTAGTTTAAAACTTTAGGTTAAGTGGGATATAACATATAACATGTTGGGTCGGGGTTAGCCCCTAACCCTAGTTTGTGGACCGAGGTTGGGGGTTAACCTCGGTCCCAACCCCCGATACCCTAACAAATAAACTTTAAATAGGAGTGAGACCCTTAGGGGTTAACAAAAACATGTAGCACAGATGGTTGGAGGTATTGGCTATGTGGAGGTTGGTCTCGTGTTCGAATCCATGGGGCTTCTTTTCGGCCTAAACAAAATTTTAGTTGCCATGAGGAGGCCACATGGAAACCTTTGGTTGGCCCACGTGGTCCTCCCTGGTTGGTCTAGCACACCAAACCAATTAACCAATCATATTACACCTATTACCACACATAATTTTTTAATTTTTATTAGGGTCACTCTCCTACTTTTCATTCTATATCATAAGGTTGGTCAATGAAATTGATAAAAAAATCGTGAAATAAGTCTTTATCCTAAGTCCAAAACACTTCATTAGTCATGTCATCTCAGTCCTATCTATCAAATTCACCTTAGGTTCACATGCATTGATTTAAAATTTATTTGTTTAGCCACATATCTGATTTTTCACAATTCCGTAGCAAATTATATGCAAAATAGTAATATTTCACTATGAAACTACTTGAAAATTTCGTAGTGAATCTCGGGATTTCTCTGTTTTTTTACTTTTTGAGAAGTCAACTTCAAGGGATTTTTCTGGGAAAATAGAGGAGAATTCTAAGAAAATGAGATAATTTATTTTCAATCAAAGATCAAAGAACATTAACCTCTTTCACTTTTCTCAAAGGTGCTACAAATTTGGAGATTCAAAGATGTCTTTGGGCTCTATTTTTGTAATGCATTTTTTTCTTGTTTGAGACATTTTTTTTCAAATGCAGTTCTCGGACACCTGGAGACGTTTTTAAAAAATACAAGAGAGGTTTTTCTTCAGCACAAATGGATTGTAAGTGCAACTGCATTTACACCATTTCTTGGTCATCTAACCTATTATTATTAGATGACCCCAAGTACACCATGTAAGACCAATTTTACCCTAAGTAAAATTGCTTTCACCATATAAAATAACTTATTTGGTCATATTTAACCCAAAACAAGGAAATTAATTAAATAAATCCTTCTTTATTTAATTATTTCCTAAAAACAAGTTATTTAAATCATTATTTAAATAATATTCTTAGTTAAATTTGACTAAATCATACATAAATAATTAAATAAACCATTATTTATTTAATTATATTCCCATCATTCCCCTAAAATGGTAAATAAATCATTTATTTATTTATTATTCATAAATAAAGGAATTGACCCAAGTCAAGAATCCTTTTCCCTCCAACAAATATAATAAAATATTCCTAAAAGGTGCTTCTAGATTTCGATTAATAATATTTTATTCATGCACCAAGTTCTAGACCGCCCCAATATTTTGTTATAAATAGGGGGGTTTTCCCCATTCATTAGTCACCTTCATTGCATTAGATCACTCTAGATCTACTCTTGGTCACCATTTTCCATTTTTTTTTGTGAACTCCCATTGAGTTCCATGTTTGCTTTTCTACATCCATAAGAGAGAGAAATGTTAGATCTGAAACACTGAGGACTTCCAAGAACCCATCCCACTGAGGAGAACCGGAAAACACCTTTCTTGTTTTCCTCTCAGGAGCCCCATTCTTTAATATAATACAAAACATTCTTTTAAACACTTTGTTCTTGTCTTGTTCATTGGATGCATGGAGCCATGTTATATTTTATCTGCTTAATGTCTTTTTGTGCTTATATCTGAGTTTGTGCAACAAACTTAAAGATATTTTGCAGCCATAATCGATGTTAGGGCTATTTGTTATGCGTAGCTAAAGTGATCTTTTCTGACGAAAGAATCATACTAACAAACTCTGATTTTTTAACAAATATCAAGGATCTGGATATATGAGATCATTTATGAGCCCTAAACTTTAGAAGAAAAAAAACAACTCTGTTTTTAGTAATAGAGGAACTTGTTGAAGGTGAAAATGTTGTTTATTAAGGAGGATAAGAGGTATTTTGAACCTAATTTGCCTTAACATACTTCATCATATCATCTTGCAGACCCAGAAAGTGAAATTTTGAAGAAAAGGGAGGATTTTGGGTTTTTTCAACAAATTAGGCAATTTCGTAGCGAAGCCCACGCTTGAAGGCAATATTTCGCTATGAAAACGTTGTAGCTGACTTTTTGCTTAAAATCACAACTATGGTCAAAATCAAAGTGGGAAAAAAAATTATTTAGCTCATTAGCCCCAAGGAAGACCCTCCAACAATCAAAAAGGTCAATGTTTATGCTAAAGGTGGATTTTGGAGTTCGCTACGAAATGAGCGCTACAAAATTTTTATGTACATGGTTGTTTTAGCAATCAACTTAAAGTTTTATTTATGACCAAATAAAAAAATATTTTGAAAATATGAAAGAGGTTTTTCTTCTGCACATGCCCATATACAAAAACCTCTCTCCGTTTCTTCAAAGCCATCAGGGTTTGGAAATTATGCACTCATCTTTGAAGCCTATTTTCAGATTTTTCACTAACCAGATTTATGAAAAAATTGTAAAATTCGACTTGGAGGAGATCCAGCTTAGCATCCACATGGCATAATGACACATAAGTGCTCTAGTACACTCAAAAAATTAGTCGGTTGCAGTTGATAAGGGTTATTAAATGGATTTGTTGAATTATTTAATGAAATAAGAGTCGTTTTTGTATTCAAACTCTGCAAAACTGAAATATCCCTAAGAAGTCTCCAAGTGATGTAATCCTATTTGAAATAGGTCTCTGAGGTGGGAATTCGAAGATAGAAAGGTGGAAAATAATTTTTATGAGTGCTCACTCTAAAAAATGAGAGATTTTTAGAGTTATAAGAGGTTGGAGAATGCTTTTGACACCACCACTATTGTAAATCTTTTATATCAATAATAGACAGTGAATGTGTTTCTACTTCACTTGAGATTTTTGAGATGTTTCAATGAGTTTATGTATTATGTTTCCTTTTATATTTATTCCAGTATCTTGATGCTAAATTACTCAGAATTCATGTTATGTGTTGTCGTTCCTAGAGACAGCCTTGAGTTTTGAAAGACCAGTGCCTAGGACATCTTATATAGCAAGGAGCATATGATATAACAGGGAGAGTTATCAACAAGAGGCTCTCATGCTATCTCCTGAAAACAAGAAATATTAATTTGAATGGGACCAAGACCTTCAGAAATTGACACAGGGAAAGGAATATTGCAGAGGCAATGTGAAAAACTCCAATATAAAAGCATCAGACAATTCAGAGGCAGCTTACTGTAAAGAGGGCTGATTCAAAAGATATGTCACAGAAATAAATTATCAGAAGGTGTTTGTTGTGTATGAAAGATTAAGAGAATACTAGTTGTCATTGAGATGATATCCAGATACATAATATCACCATGTAATGGGCTTACCAATTTAAGAATCCATACATGACAATAGAATTTTAAAAATAACCTCCCAAAGAAACTAACATAGCAGAAATATGGTTGAAGAGAATAGTGAAACAGTATATCATGCCTGAGCCATATTTAAAGCGCTTGACTAATTCGAGCATGGGTATCAACTAGGATAAATCCATACCAAAAACCAGTGAGCCACTCGCATTCCAGAAACATGATACAAGAAAGGCGGATGAAATGAAATGATCAATTAAAATAGCACATATGAGAGAAAGTTACACACTGTGAGACATCAAAGACCAGAATCCTCTTTAAAGAAGAAACTCCTCCTCACTGAAACCCAAAGGGCTCTGTACATTCATACGAGAATTTTTACAAAATGCATACAAAAATCTTCTTGCTACATGATTTTCTGATAAAATATGGAACCCTCAATAATCTGTTCTTCAGGGGTTTTATAGGAGAAAAAGAAAACTTAGTAAAGGAAGTCGATGATGAACATTTAATTTTCCTCATTAAGACAGGATGGCGGAAACGTGCACACCCATACTGCTTGATGACTCTGTAGTGCTGTTTGTACTCTATGGCCTGATTTCTGAAATAAATGCACTGGGTGGAAGTCTCTTCAGGAACACGGTATAGAAATAAAAACCACATGGGCGCTCCGTCCTTTCCTGGAAAGAAAATCCTGCTGAAAAGAAACCTTTAGGTTATTGTGTTCTCTGCATAGACTCTCTGAGTGAGCCACGAGGTCTTCAATCTGGTATTCTGCTTTCATATGGTTTGGTTAAGGCTTGAAAATCTTCAATTATGCACCTTTAACTCTCTGCCTTTCACTGATACTCTCTGTTTGCAATATTAATGTCTCCGATCGTGAAATTTGCGCTTTGAATGACTTTGGAGGGTTTGACAGAGTTTAACCCTGCTTCTTTAATGGAGGTCATGTCGTAACAGCTTCCCAGACCCTTTCTCCATAATTCCAGCCTCTGAAAAATGGTCCTTTATGGTGTTCCCTATTATTGTAATTGAGACTGTGAATCATGGCATTTTACCGCCGTTCGTACCCTGCAAAATACACAAAATCGTCAAGAAAACAAATGCACGGGAAGGTGGATGCAACAGGGATAATGAGGATGACAACACAGTTTGGTGACATGGTGGAAAAACATAGTGAAATGGTGGAGAAATGCTCCGGTGAAGGTTGGCGGAATGCAGAAAATTAAACGTGAAAACTTAACATTTCGACCTTTGAATGAAAAATATAGGGGGACGGAGGAAAACGTGACAAAACATGTGGAATGGTGACGTGGCGAGACTAGTCAACGGTGGGCATGCGAATAAATCTGGACCGTCCGATCTCAGGAGGAGATCGACGGTGGAAAACATTTCAAAGGGTTGCAGATTGGTGGGCCAGGGGTACAGATACATTGGGTTAACTCCGCGCATCTTCGGAGTGCGATGACCATTGGATGAAGAGCCCCAGATCGGACGGTTGACATGAATATCGCGCCGGGTCAAATGTTGAACGATAACGCACGATGAGGGGGCAGTTTTGAAACAATGACGGAGCCACGTGTCATACACTGAGTGTAATCGCTCCGAAATGGAAAATACCACCTGCCCTCCAAAGGTGATGCGATGAATACCACCGGTTTTGAACAGCGTTTTTGGGCGCGAGGACCACAAAGGCGTGTGAGCTGCGGACCGTTGATTTATGGTTTGATTAAACGGTGAACAAGTGGGCTATGGGTGCAGCGCCGATCCATGAAGACCATCCGATCTGCACATATCGACAGTTAACACTGTGCCCGATCATTTGGTTGATAAGCGCTCTCCAGGCTAGCGCTTGGTTCTAGCGCCCCGGTCACGTGAAAAAGATAGAGGGGCCAGGGCTAAAGGAGCTAGGCCTGATATATTTTCAAATGCGGGTTTTCAGCCTTTCATAATGTAGTTTGGGGGTAAGAAATGGCAACGATAGGCAGAAAAAAGGATTTTTTAGGACAAAAAGAGGGGGTTTGAAAGGTTTAAGCGAGATTTCTTGTCAAAATTTAACAAGTTTTAATAGAATGCTGGCATGATCAACATTGGCTCCACCTGGGGACAACACGTTCATTCCTGGGCGTGTCGAGAACTTCGCAGAACACCTGATAATCTTCTGTGCGAACTCTGCTCTTCAGCACTTCTACTTTTTCTTTTCATAATTCATCACGACACCCACATTATTCAAACAAGGGTGAAAACAGGAAACTAATATACAGCAAAATACATCAAGCTATCTCTGCCTGAATTAGAACTGGAAGTAGGTTTTAAGAAACTGACCATTTACAGGGGCGTCAAGTAAGTCTCCCTGTAAATTTCTAGCCTGAAAGTGTTGTTACCTCCTTGTTCCACAATTTTGAAAGAACCGAACCAGAGTGGGTCGAATTTACCATGTTTTCCTTTTTCAGCCCTCCAGATATCCCACCTGAGCACTAAATCACCAATCTGCAACTTCCTGTCCTTGGCATGCTGATAAAAAAGGTATTTCATCTTCTCTTGATATTCAGTCAGCTTTTGATTTACCTGGTTGTGTGTTTCTTCCAATTCTAGCAGCTGATTTATTCTCTTGGTCATATCATCAGGCTCTTCTTGACTATCTTGCATGAATCAGGCTACTGGTAGGGCTAATTGTATAGGGAATACTGCTTCCCTCCCATATACTAATTCATATGGGGATTTTCCAGTTGCTCTCTTGCTAGTAATTCTATTTGCCCACAGAGCGAATTTCAACTGAGAATCCCAATTTTTTTGATTTTCATTTATAGCCTTCTTCAGTGCCCTTACCAGGGTTTTATTGGAAGACTCTTCCAAGCCATTTCCTTGTGGGTAATAGGTTGTAGAGTGACTTAGTGTGATGTTATACTGTTGACAGAAACTCACAAACTTTGCAGACTTGAAGGCCTGGGCATTATCACTCACTATTCTGGCAGGGCAGCCAACCCTGGATATGATGTTTTCTTCCATGAACTTTATTATCACAGTATATGTGGCGTTCCTCGCAGGTATGGTTTCCACCCATTTTGTGAAATAATCAGTGGTAGTTAAAATCCACTTATGCTGACCACTCAATGTAGGATGTATTTCACCTATAAAGTCAATTCCCCATTGTCGGAATGGTTCGTCCACGTGCACGGGAATCATGGGAAGAGGTGCCAACTTCTGTCTTTCAACAAATTTCTGACACTTCTCACAAGCTCTAACCCGGGCAAAAACATCTCCAAAAAGCTTGGGCCAATAGAAACCATCCTTCAGGATTTTGTGAGCAGTGGCCCTCCAGCAGTAATGACCCCCACAGATTCCTTCATGAAATTCGGCCATTATACTCTCTACCTCATCCTCTGTGAGATACAGGAGTAGGATGCCTGAGGGATCTCACCAATATAGCTGGCCATTGGCGACTATGTACTTCTGTGATTTCAATATTAGCGTTTTGTATTTAGGTTTATCACAGCTTGGAGGACAGCTGAGTGTGAGGAGATATTATACTATCTCTTTGTACCACCGACTTGTGAGGTACTTTATATGTGTTTCCGGAGTAGCTATCCCAATTCCCTGTCGCTCTTCTTTCTCCTCAGGTTCCTCACTTTCTATTATGGACAAATTTCTACCCAGAGCCTGATAGTTTGATTCAGATAAGATTTTGTCTAGCCCTTGTCCTTTGATCAGCTTGGTAGGGCAGATTTCTAATTCATACTCCTGTATTTTAGCAATCCACTTCCCCCTTTTTCCTTCACTATCCCCTTGGATAAGAATATCTTTTATATCAGTTGTAGGCACAAATGCAGTGATATGGGACTGCAGGACATACATGCTGAATTCTTTAAGGGATTTCACTAGGGCCTATGCTTGCTTTTCTAATATGTTATATTTTAATTCTGCATCACGAAGCACCTAACTGAAGAAGGCGATGGGCTGCTCTCACCCTTCTTCATTTTTCTGCAATAAAACTCCTGCTACTGTATGAGGTGATGAAAAATAAAATATCATGAAAGGTTTAGCATAATCTGGTCTAGCTAGCACAGGGGCTTCTGCAAAAGCATTTTTTATTCTAGTAAAGGCCTCTCGTGATTCCTGGGACCATTTAACCTCATTATTTTTCTTCAGCATGTCGGTTATATGTCTAACTATTTCAGCATAGTTAGGAATAAACCTTCTTAGAAAAGTAATGCGCCCTAGGAACACATGTACCTCCTTCTTATTTCTGGGAAGAGAAATACCATTTATAACCTCTACCCTCTTAGGATCTATCTTCACCCCATCTTTAGTCACAATGTGTCCCAAAATTTTACCCTCTTCTAATGCAAATAAAGACTTCTGAGGGTTTAGAGAGAGACTATACCTTCTGCATTTCTCAAAGGTTCTACGCAGATGCTCAATGTGCTCAGTATCATTCTTTGAAAATACAGTGATATCATCGAGGTAGACTACCAAAAATTTATCTTGCTCCCCAACAAAAGCAATGTCCATGGCCCTCTAAAAAGTGGCCCCTGCATTAATCAACCCAAAAGGCATCCTGGCATACATAAATGTACCCCCTGGTGTGGTGAAAGCAGTCTTCTTTTGATCTTCTGGAAGTATAGCCACCTGATTATAACCAAAGAATCCATCCATCATTGACATCCTAGAAGCTCCAACCACCTTCTGTAGGATGTGATCCATCTTAGGCAGTGGGTAATTATCCTTTAAGGACGCTCTATTTAAATTTCAGAAATAAACACACAGCCTTATTTCTCCATTCTTCTTTCGGACTGAGACTAGGTTTGCCACACATTCTGAGTACCTCAATGGCACAATTATTTTGGCCTTTAACAGCTTCTTAATTTCCTTCTCAATGGATGGAAGCAGCAAGGGATTTATCTGTCTGAGCTTCTGCTTGTGAGGTTTAGCATCTCCCTTTAGTGGAATTTTGTGTTGCATTATACTGATGTCAAAATTTTTTAGGTCCTGATAAGACCATGCAAACACATCTCTGTAAGACTGGAATAATTTATGGTATAGATTTTTATATTCTTCTGGGACTTTCTTGGACAATTTTACAATTTTGGGGTCAGCATCAGTACCAAGATTCAGGTCTTCTACCTGATTTTCTTCTACCACTTTGCCTGGCTGCAGTGGGACATAATTCTTGTCAAATAATCTTTCTAGATGCACCATCCCTCTAGGTATGTTGTTTCCCTTCAATTGCAACACTTTATTACCTGCCATTTTCTTCTCCCAATTTCTTTTTGAAGTGTCTTCAGTCTCTTCTTCTTCACCAGTATCAATATCCATATTGGAGAATTCCCCTACTGTTTCCATGAATCTCTTCATCTATTATTCATCCTCAAATACCTGCCAGTGCTTGATGTTATCTGGGATTGATGGTCGATAACGTACCTCAATTTCATATCTTAAGAGGGGGTTCTGAGGTGGACGGAAGGTACTAGCAGCCATGGAAAGGGAATCAACCATCCTATTCTATTCTTGGGGCATGAACTAGATATTAAATGCCAAGAAAAAATTCTCTTCCATGTCCCAAACTTCATTCCTATAAGCCCTCATCCGAGGATGTTTAGTTTGACACTGATTCCTGACTTTTATAACCACCAGTTCTGAATCTCCCAGAACTCTTAAACTTTGTATATTCATGCTCCTGGCTGCCTGCAATCCAAACAGAAGTGCTTCATATTCAACCACATTATTAGTAGCTTCATATTCTAGCTTGAAATACAATGGGACCCATTTTCCTGTAGGAGAAATCAATAGTATTCCAGCTCCATTACCTTCTCTTGAATTTCCTCCATCAAAATGAAGTGTCCAGATTCCTGCTTCATGGCTCTCTGAAGGCTACTCAGCCTTGATCTGGCAGAAGGATGGTTCATGAGCATAATATTGATCTTCTTCCAGCATCAAGCATGAGAAATCTCCTTCTTTACTGTAGACTGGCGAATTGACAGAGTTGTCAGCCTTAGTAACCATCTTGACAAATCTAGTTTCCCTGTACAACCTCCTCTCCTGGCCACTAAAAACTGGGATAGTGGCATATGTTAAGTCCAACTTGATTGACCCACCAATTTTTGTTCCCCAGGACCTTGACAGTAACATGCCAAAGTGAGCTGGGATGTCTGCCACCACGATGTCCATTACCACACTTTTTGTTGGGATTTGGGCCAAGTTGACCACCAAATCCTTGATCATCCCCAGGCATTTAACTCTTTTGGAATCAAATGAATAGAGGTCCTTGTATGGACGGGTGATTTGTAATCCTAGTTGTTCCATAACTGACAGAGGCAGTAGATTATGGGAAGCTCCAGAATCTAACATACAGTTATGTAATAGCAGGTCATGAATCACTAGAGACACATAGAAGGGAGGAGTAGAAGCATCTAATTCCTCAACATGTGGGCCAAATACAACCATGGGTCTTTCTTCTTGAAGGTTGAGACTATCTGGGATGAGGGGTGCTTCTGGAGGGAGCATGAAAGAGGTGACTTGGGATTGATATGCAGGTTGTTTCAACAGTTCAGTCAAGGGAACTGGGATTTTGACCTTCTCAAGTTCTTTTGTCAGACTGAAAGCAGGAGAGGACTTCTCTATTACAACCTCTTTTGATTCTTTATTTTCAGCTGAGGGTTTGACTTCTTTTGACACAGACTTGGTATTAGGGGGGAAGACTACTTTTGAAGAGGAAGGAATTTGATCATTAGACTGCAAAGGTTTGTTCAGAGGCCCCTTACCTTTGTCTATGACTTTCTGCATTGTTGACTCCTTCTGAGCAGGTGCTTCCTTCTGGGGTAGCTCTTCTTCTTGATCTTGAGTACGAGTCCTCTTCCTAGAAGATCTGAAATCATATCTTCTATTGAATTGTGCTTGCATGAAATCAACAAATTGCTTACAATAGTGATCAATTTCTAAGTCTTTTGTGTCTCTAGCCTTTTCTTCTTCTTGCAATGAGCACTCGGTTCCATTACTTCCTTGCAAGGGGCATTCTTCTCCATCACTATTCGAGAAAGCAAGATTTACATCCTCCAGTCCATAGCAGTGTCTTCAGTAGGATCATTTACTGGACCTTCCAAGTACAATGGGTGTGGTACCTGATCTTGTTGTTCCTTTAGTTCCCTTCGCAATATTTGCAGGGGTGGTTTCCTATATTGAGGATTGTAACCTCTGTTTGGAGCATTGTGGAAATTCTTGGAGGCTGAATTCTTGGCCTCCAATTCAAGCTTGACCAGTTTACCAGAAAGTTTCTTAATCATTTTGTTAATTTCTTCAATTCTGTCATTAGCTGAGTCTCTGTCTTGGTTAGAGGTAGATACATCCTCTTTTCCCCTTCTTCTAGTATCTTGCTCAGATTTTCCCTTTGATTTACCAGTGGAGGCGAAATTTGCCTCCAACTCTAATGCATCTGTCTGAGCATCATCCAGAGTAGCAGGCTTTCTTTCTCTCAGAGAGAAACTGAATTCTAAATCAAAGGCTGCTACAAAAACAACTTTAGCAGAAGTTTGATGAGGTTTCATATCAGCAGGAAGACTCAAATATAATTTATTAAATCTCTTGATAAATTCTGACACCCCTTCACTATGTCTTTTCTTGAGTGTATTGAACTCAGTAAGACAATGTCCATGATATTTCTTCTCTCCCCATTTCCTGAGAAAAGTATCTTCCATTATTTCCCAAGTGGTAACAGAACGGTCTGCCAATGTCTTAAACCATTTTCGAGCTTCACCATCAAGAGATTGGAAAAACAGCCTTAAGACCACATCTAAATGTTCCACATTAAAATTCTCTGCAAAAGCACAGAAGACGTCAAGATGTTTTTGAGCATCAATCTCGTTTTCCCCATTGAATCGGGGCAAAATATTCAAATGATCTTGTGCATATCATTCAACACTTGGGGTAATTCCAGAGGGGCATATTTATTTAGCAAGAAGCTTGGAACATTGGCCATTGGAGGGGGTGGAGGTAGTGCAATATTTTGATGAGTAAAAGGAGGAGGAGGAGGTGGTAGTGGAGTACGAATAACAATAGGAATGTAATGAACAACATCTTGAGGTGTTGAGGGGAATAATGGTCTGTTAATAGCAGATACTTTGGTGACTTCTTTGATCTCTTCGACCTTAGGAGTAGGGTGAAAATTATCTTTATTTCTGACACCTCCTCAGGGTGGACTATCTGAATAATAATTGGTATCTCCCACAATGGAATCAGTACCTAGCACTTGAGCTACTTGAGAAGAAGAATATGGAAAGTTTTCTATAGACAATTCAAGAATTTCAGAGTGGACTGATTTCCTTTCCCTCCAATTTCTCCTATGTATGATCTTTTCAGGGTCAGAAACTGAAGGTGTCTTTGGCTGTGACGTATCTAACCTCAGGTGTGGCTTACGAGGAGTCAGGACTGCAAGTGAATTTATCTAATAAATGAATTTGGAGTCGCCAAGGTGAGGGATCTACAACTCTCAACTCTCCATACTCACCTACTTGAAGAGTGAATTAGGTTTTGTCGAGGCCCAGGGATTTAAATTTTCTCAACTTTGTTCCCCAGCAACGGTGCCAAAAAGATGTTGTCGTTCCTAGAGACAGCCTTGAGTTGTGAAAGACCAGTGCCTAGGACATCTTATATTGCAAGGAGCATATGGTATAACAGAGGAAGTTATCAATAAAAGGCTCTCATGCTATCTCCTACAAACAAGGAATATTAATTTGAATGGGACCAAGACCTTTAGAAACTAGATACAGGGAAAGGAATACTGCAGAGGCAAGGTGAAAAACTCCAATATAAAAGCATCAGACAATTCAGAGGCAGCTTACTGTAAAGAGGGCCAATTCAGAAATACCTCACAGAAATAAAGTATCAGAAGGTGTTGGCTGTATATGAAAGATTAAGAGAATACTAGTTGTCATTGAGATGATATCCATATACACAATATTACCATGTAATGGGCTTACCAGTTTAAGAATCCATACATGACAATAGCTTTTTAAAAATAGCCACCCAAAGAAACTAATATAGCAGAAATACGGTTTGAGTGAATAGTGAAACAACATATCATGCCTGAGCCATATTTAAAGCGCTTGACTAATTCGAGCATGGGTATCAACTAGGATAAATCCATACCAAAAATCAGTGAGCCACTCGCATTCTAGAAACATGATACAAGAAAGCGGATGAAACGAAGTGAGCAATTGAATTAGCACATATAAGAGAAAGTTACACACTGTGAGACACCAAAGACTAGAATCCTCTCTAAAGACAGAACTCCTCCTCACTGAAACCCAATGGGCTCTGTACATTCATATGAGAGTTTTTACAAAATGCATACAAAAATCCTTTTACCGCATAATTTTCTGATAAAATATGGAACCCTAAATCATCTGTTCTTCAGGAGTTTTATAGGAGAAAAAGAAAACTCAGTAAATGAAGTCGTGATGAACATTTAATTTTCCTCATAAAAACAGGATGGCGAAAACGTGCACCCCCATACTGCTTGATGACTCTATAGGGTTGTATGTGCTCTGTGGCCTGCTTTCTTAAATAAATGCACTGGGTGGACGTCTCTTCAGGAACACGGTATAGAAATAAAAACCACATGGGCGCTCTGTCCTTTCTTGGAAAGAAAATCCTACTAAAGTGAAACCTTGAGGGTATTGTTTTCTGTGCATGGACCTTCTGAGTGATCTACGGGGTCTTCGATCTAGTACTCTGCCTTCAAATGGTTAGCTTAAGGCTCCAAAATATTCAATTACATGCCTTTAATTCTTTACCTTTCACTGATACTCTGTGTCTGCAATATTAATGTCTCTGATCGTGAAATTTGCGCTTTGAATGACTCTGGAGGGGTTTATAGAGTTTAACCTTGCTTCTTTAATGGCGTTCATGTCGTAACAGCTTCCCAGACCCTTTATCCATAATTATAGCCTCTGAAAAATGGTCCTTCCCGGTGTTCTCTGCTACTATAATCAAGACTGTGAATCATGGCTATTTACCACCGTTTGTACCTTGCAAAATACACAAAATCGTCAAGAAAACAAATGCACGGGAAGGTGGATGCAATAGGGGTAATCAGGATGACAGCGCAGCTTGGAGAAATGGTGGAAAAAGCAGCGGAATGGCGGGGAAATGCTCTGGTGAAGGTTGGCAAAATGCAGAAATTTGAATGCAAAACCCTTGAATTTTGACCCTTTGAATATATGAAAAGGGACGGGAGAAATACGATAAATTACGTGGAAAGGGTGACGTGGTGGAGGACACATGTCGAAGGCGGGCAGGCAAGCAATCTGGACCGTCCGATCTCAAGAGGAGATCGACGGCGGAAAACATATTGAAGGGTGACGAATTGGCGGGCCAGGTGTACATATACCTCGGATTAACTTCCACACATCTTCGAGGTGCGATGACCGTTAGATGAAGAGCCCCAGATCGGACGGTTGATATGAATATCGCGTCGGGTCAAATGCTGAACGATAATGCGTGATGGGGGGGCGGTTTTGAAACAATGACGGAGCCACGTGTCATAAGCTGAGTGGAATCACTCCGAAATGGAAAATACCGCCCACCCTCCAAAGGCGGTGCGATGAATACCACTGGTTTTGAACAGTTTTTTTGGGCACGGGGACCACAAAGGTGAGTGAGCTGCAGACTGTTGATTTATGGTTTGATCGGATGGTGAACAGGCGATCGGAGCGGTAGACGGGTGGGCTATGGGCGCAACGCTTATCCATGAAGATCGTTTGATCTGCATAGATCGATGGTTAATACTGCGCCCGATCATTTGGCTGATAAGCGCTCTCTGGGCTAGCGCTTGGTTCTAGCGCCCCGGTCACATGAAAAAGATATAGGGCCAGGGCCGAAGGAGCTAGGCCTGATATATTTTCAAATGCGGGTTTTCGGCCATTCATAATGTAGTTTGGGGGTAGGAAATGGCAACGATAGGCATAAAAAGGATTTTTTAGGACAAAAGAGGGTGTTTGAAAGGTTTAAGCGAGATTGTTTGTCAAAATTTAATAGAATGTTGACATGATCAACACATTGTATCGCCTAATCTCAAAATTTATGAACAAGATTTATGGCTTTTTATTTCACAATTCCAAACATTTAATATTTTTTTTGTTCCTAGAATTTGTAACATTTTTTCCGATACATTAGCAAATGTTGATGCTAGATTGTCACTACTAAGGGATGGATTTTCTATCATAATAATTTATAGGCCATCCATTCTAGAAAATATCACTAATTTTTGTGTTTTGAATTATGACCAATAGATACTGGATTTTATGGTGAATGCTGAAGTGTTCAAATATGTAGGTATTGACAAATATGAGCACAATGAATAATTGCAGGATGCAACTCAAGCAAGCAAAGGAAACCCAATTCACAAGAGCATGTTGTCACTAGAAAATTTGTATGACTTGTAAAATCGCTTTAAGGGGCTAGTAAAATTGAATACTCATAGCTATTATCTCTCTCACAAACATATAAATCTTGGTACAAAGAAAGATCTAAATTTTGTCAATCCCAATACTTATTGCACACCTCAAGAGTGGCGAGATTTCCACATATTTAGGAAGTACTGAATGTTTTTGTGTGTACATATGATGATGTAACAACGCCTCCCACATTTACTCACTTTCACTGGCCTATTGGGGTAAACATGAGATGAGGGCTATTTTGAAATAACTCAACCTCTACGGTCAACACTGTTACCTACTTTTTTTTGGTAGCATAAAAAGCACCTGATTTTGAAAAATGGTGATGCAGAATCACCTTTTTTTTTTGGAGCACATTTTTGACACTCTAATATTTTTATTTATGAAGTAGGAATATTTGTTTTAAAATGTTAGTGATTTTCATGCTAATTTTGAAACGTATTGTTGCAGCATCAATTTTTTTTTTTTTTTTATAGCGGTGATTTTCATGCTAATTTTGAAACGTACTGATGCAACATCAACCTTTTTTTTTAGAGTGGTGATTTTCATGTTGGTAATAAAACAAAAAACTTAGATAAAAATATATATAAAAACAATAAAGAAAACCAATAAAAATGTAAAAAAAACAAAATTAACTTGTAAAAATAAAAAATATAAACAAAAATAAATTAAAAAAACAAAAAAAAGAAAAAATATTAGAAAATTATATCGAAAGAAATGACAAAATTTGAAAAAAAAAACACATAATTTAAAGAAAAAAAACAAAAATTAACCAAAAAAATAAAAATAAAAAAAAACATCAAAAACATTTTTTTCTAAGTTATTAAAAAAAACCATATAATTAAAAAAAAAATTAAAATTAAAATAGAAAATTTAAAAATAATTTAAATTACAAAACTAAAATTTAAATAAAAAAAATAAAATACAAAAAAGAGAAAATTTAAATTAAAAAAATAATAAGAAGAAGAAGAAAGAAACAAATTTTAAAATTAACAAAAAAAACCAATTTAAAAAAAAAAAAATATTGAAAAAGAAAATTAAAAAAAAAAAAAACTATCATTAAAAAACAAAAAAAATGAAAAAAACCACGTGCAAATAATTAAAAAACAAATATCCATAAATTTACTGTTTTTTTTTAAATGAAACAATTTATAAATTTTAAAAATGAAAAACTAAATAAACTAAACGAAATGCTACGTAATACCAACATATTTGTAATGACATTGTTTTGGATGTGCCCTGTCCCTATATAGTAATAAACATTGTGATTATTTTCTCCATAATATTGGGAGATCTTGCTCCCAAGGCTTAGGTATGTTGGGAATTAAACGTGTCAATAATTTCCATTGTTTCCATACAAAGAAAATGTGTTAGCCCTAGATATACTTTCCACTTCTTCTTTTCGTAGATTGTGTCCATATACAATATGACACTGTATTGCAGAATTTGTGGTACTAATGTGATAATATATCCCCAATTTCTTTAATTCCAATAAGTATTCTTCACTTTATTCCAGGATGCACTTGGGCTACGAGGCCCTGATGTAACCTTTCTAGATCCTTTCTAAATCATTTTTCATAAGTTTCAACTTCCTTTACTATCATTGCATCCTCACTCTTTTGTTTCTTCTCAATCTAGATTTGGTTTTGGTCCTCACATAAGGAACGTTTATCATATTGCAAAATTGCATTTTCTTTCCCTAAAGCTTGATGAGATTCAAACTGACCATAATGTGAAAATCCAGTTAAACAATCTTTGTGTTGCAATCCCTCATAATCAATGCAAATCTAAGAAAATGTATGACTATACCTACCTTCTTGAGAAAATAGACCTCAATTTGGAACTTGCTTTTGAAAATCCAACAAAAATGAGACCTATGTGTTCTTCTCTTTGCTTCAGTTATGACATTGCAAATCTAGAGAAAGACACACTAACTATGGATTTTTGTTTGACACTATGGCCTAAATGACTAATACATAATCTTCCTTTTCCTCTATTAATCTACTATAAAATATAACTCCTAAATGCCTTGAAATATCTCTCCACATGTCTTCCATATGCAGTGCCACCATTTATCAACATGTTATTTATTGGAAATCACTTGGAAGATGATCATGTATCTTCCAAATTTCTATATTATTATCCCAGAACCCAGAGAGCCTTTCCCTACAAAAAATAGCAATGATATCAGTTTTTCTTGAGGGAATCATAGTATGTGAAGCCATATTCCTTCTCACAATGCTCTTTATACCACTCATTCTATGCCATAACAAATTGCCTCAGAATCATAGAAAGCAATCACTACTGACATTAGAAATTAATATCAAATATTACAAAATAAGAATTAACAAACATAAATTTTAAATAATTTTAGGGATAGCCTCTTTTCCTGATCAAAGTTTCCAGGCTCAAAATAAACCAACAATGCGATTTTCAATATTTTATATACTTTAATCATTGCACAAATCTTCAAAGGTCAAATTAATAAAATCAACATTCCGATAAACACTTGTGCTCCATCAGATTACAAACTTGTCCACTTACAAAAAGGAAGAAACGAGGTAGTTAACATCCCATGCCCAATAGATGTTTCTCTACCTATATATATGTATAACATTTTTAGTTATATAAAGTAGAATATATATATATATATATAAGATTCCTAAATGAATCAAATTATTCGGAGAGATTTTACCTTTGAAGTTTAAAATTTTCTATTGTCTCCTTGCATAATAATTCCATATGGTTAAATCTATGATACTTGATAAGTCATTTCACTTGTATAAAATCGAGTGAAATATTAAATGCTTCAGTAGATATTTAAAATTCTATTTGAAGAGGAAATTCATTATCACATGAACATTAACATGAGCGGCTTTGAGCTATAATGACATTTCCATATTTTAAGAGGACTTTGAATCAATTTTTATAATTCTTTCTCCACTAATGGACTCTTTTATGACATGTTTCAAAAGAGAAACATTTCCTTTATGCTCTGAAAATAAGTCTTTTATGATATTATGATATGGTTTTTCATGGCTTTGCATTGTCAACTGAAGCATCTTCAAAACTTTTTGGATGCATCAGACCTATGAAGCCATGAAATTCCCTTTCTGGGGTTATGTTTTTTCCTCAAATATTAAACCTATGCCTGAAATAGGTGTGAAAGGAAGGCGTGCTTCAGAAAGTAAATAGTCAAGGGTCTCTCTCCTAGAAACAAATAAGAAATTCTCTATTGGTTCCAAAACATCAAATAGGCATGGCCACCTGATTGAGTAGCATAATTGAGAGCACACATTAGGCTTCAATAAGCGCATCAGATTAATCTTGCATAACGAAGCAATACCCAACACTCTAACGAACCTTGATCTTAGGACAGAAAATGGAGTAATACTCTGGATGGAGTGGGACAACTCACTAGACCCTCACTCTCATCCTTATGCATTAGTTTGTTAAATTAAATAAATAGTCCCCAACCTAATCACAACTTATATAATATTTTCTCGTCCCCTCTCTCCATGGAAGTTGAGCGAGCTCCCATACCGAAAGGTCGGTTAATCATCACGACATAAGTAAGTGTAGAAGGTAAACTCATCAATTTAATTTATGGCCAATTGATATGGGTGTTCTAAAGGAAAGAAAGTGAATAATAAGGGTGGGTGCAGTTG
Organism: Pinus albicaulis; assembly: GCA_034641835.2. Lineage (NCBI taxonomy): Eukaryota > Viridiplantae > Streptophyta > Pinopsida > Pinales > Pinaceae > Pinus > Pinus albicaulis. The sequence continues at coordinate 245,453,055 of CM076575.1, read as the reverse complement.
AAGAGAAAGATCGAGAGGTGGTTTTCCAAGATGGATCCCTCGATTTATATAATAAATTTTAGCAGCTTACCCTTAATCCATTGAATTTGGTTTTCCTAGTGAATCAGTCAATACCACAATCTGAGAAGGATTTTATGGATTTGGAAGTAATAACATGTCTTCCACATTTCTTTAACTACATAAAATTTCCTCAAGAGGACTTCACGACATTAATGAAACCTGCCACATCTGATTCGTTGTAGCAAATCAACTGTATATTGTATCGTTAATGGGGGCGCTAATAGATTTAATGTGGAAAAAACATAATCACTCCTCCTTCTCCCTCCTTCGATATTGTCGTTGGCTTCTTCACTAGTATACTTATTTTGAGATTGTATCAATTTACAAGTTGGATATTTTGTTTCCCTTGTATCTTATTTCTTCCAGTATTAACACAAATTTTCAAATAAACTTTTGCGATGAATTTTCTATTTTGTTTAGCATATGTTCTTGTTAACATGTGCCAACAGAGTTGTGGACCAACTCCAGACAACTAAAACCTCTATGGATGTCTCTCTATTTTGATCGGTGCTTTCCAGTCTCAAGGGGATGTCTCTAGGGTTGTATGTTGCTCTTTTTTTTACTAAGATTGGTTGACGGAAGAGGTTGGAGTAGAGAAACTTGTATGTTGAATTTTACCCATGACCATGAAGCTCAACTATTTGATGTTTCAAGGATAGAGGATGCATTTAGTGTAGGAGCCTTGGGATTTTTGGTGTTAAGGCTTGCACCAACAAAAATATTCAGCCGATTATGTTGGAACATGAAGAAAACTCACAAGGTTTCAATAAACTTAAAATTTGGAGAAATATATGGCAACGTAGAAAATTATGGTTCAATATCTACATACAATGTGTGTGGGGCACATTAGAGGTAAAATACAAATTTCCATTGTGTCTCATGATCAAAAGTGCAAAGATCGTGAATTGACTTCTTACAATACTTAAAGACTTTTTTTTTGAAAAGGAACAAAGAGATCACAGTTTACAGTTCATTATAAAAATAAATTCAAAAGAGGAAAGTCAAGAATGAAGATTTCCCTATCTACAAGTTAGAAAACCTATTACTGCACTAATTAGATTGCCATTGTTGTTTTCTCATAACTCAACCATTATTTAATATTGGAATATTAAATAATATTAACCATGAAGGAAAGAATGGGAAGTGTTGTCCAACCACATCAATAAAACACATTGTTTACACTAGACATAATTCCCCTTCAGCCAATATCCATATGCATAGAAAACAATTTATGTACAACATATCTCAGTAAACGCTACAAAAAATATTGCATATCCATAGTTTCAGAATTCCTTCCCCAACTACCTTCCCTAGCATAGCTCCCATTTATGAAATAAATCATATAGAAATCCAACCTCGTGGATATGAACATTCTACAATAATGAAGTGCATACCAAAATCCATGGGCCTGAGACTAATACATGAGTACAAAGAATTAGATTATATAAGTATGATGACAAATTATGTGGCTTGGCCTTTATTTTTTCTGCCATACTTTTATAGGCCTATTGAATCTCCTACTATGGAATATGGCATTACAGTATCAAGAGGATGTCCCTAGGGGTTGTATGTTGTTCTCAAACAAGTTAGTGCCACCTATCACAAGAAACATGTATAATGAAAAAATGAAGAGCAATAGCTAAGGGGAGTGCAAAAAAGTACATTAACCTAACATGTATTCTAGGGTAATATCAAAAGATAAGACACCCTAGTCCAACAAGATAAGTGCAAAACTTTGTCTATGAACTTAATGAAACTAAAAATAGTTTAACGCATTAGACCTTTGAAGCTATGAAATCTGCTTTCTGGTTTTTTTTTTTTCCTCAAATCCTAAACCTATGGCCGAAATAGGTGCAAAAGCAAGGTAGGCTTCAGAAAGTAAATATTCAAGGGTATCTCTCCTACAAATATTGAATAAATTTTCTATCAGTTCCAAAACATTAAATATACATTGTCGCCCAATTGAGTAGCATAATTGAGAGCAAAGACTACGCTTGAAAAAGCACACCGGATTAAGCTTGCATAACGAAGTAGTTTCCAACACTCTAATGAAACCCGAGCTTAGGTGGGATAAAGGATTAATAGTTTGAATGGAGTAGGACAACTCACCAAACCCTGCCTCTCATCCATATGCATTGAGTTGTTAACTTAAGTAAATAGACCCCAAACTAATCACATCTTATATAATAATTTCATGTCCCCTCTCCTCACGGAAATCGAGCGAGCTCCCATATCGAAAATTTGGTTAATCACTGCGACATAAGTAAGCACGGAAGGTCAAGTGATTTATTTTATTTATAGCCAGTCGAGACGGGTGGTCCAAAACAATGTATTGTGGTAATAATTTGTAAATTTTAAAATGAGTTCTTAAAAGTGGTATTACCAATTCCTGCTAAAAAACTATTGCAATATTTAGTGATATAGCAACATAGAAAACTTGGAATATCTTCTCTTTTTTAAAACTTGGAATATCTTCTCTTTTTTTAAGATTTTATACTATTATGTAATTAGAAGAAAGCTTTTAAATGTAATTTGTTGTTTAAGTTTAGAAGAAAGTTTCTAAATGTATTTTGTTGTTTAAGTTTAATGTGTTTTTGTTTCTTTAAATAAATTGATAATTTTTTAAAATTATTATAAACAACAAGAAATTGTATACTCATTAAAATATCATTTAAAACTAAATTAATTTACTTATTTTCTAGATAGAAAATCTTTCGGATTAATCGCATCATTAGGATTTGGGATTTGGTCGACGTTTCGAACCATCTGACCTTATCGTGAGGATGAACCACATTAGATGGTTCGAAACGTCAACCAAATCTTAATGATGTGATTAATCCAAAAGATTTTGTATCTACATTATGGATCACAAAAGTCTTAGATCTAACATAATTACTTATATCGAACCGTTCACGACGCCGGAATCGCAATGACGAGACCTTTCTGGTCGCTCAGGTTCAGACCTGTTTCAAGTACTTCCATTTTTTATGATATGACTTGATCTCCTGATCACAGATGGAGCGGGACAACTCACTAGACCTTGACTCTCATCCTTATGAATTGGTTTGTTAAATTAAATAAATAGTCCCCAACCTAATCACACATTCTATAATATTTTTCCATCCCCTTTCCCCATGGAATTCAAGCGAGCTCCCATACCAAAAGTTCAATTAATCATCACGGCATAAGTAAGTGTTGAAGGTCAACTCATCAATTTAATTTATAGAGAATTGATACAAGTGTTCCAAAGGAAAGAACCCGAATAACAAGGGCGGGTGTAGTTGAAGAGAAAGATCGAGAGGTGGTTTTCCGAGATTTCCCCCTCGATTTATATAATCAATTTTCGTAGTTTACCCTTAATCCATTGAATTTGGTTTTCCTAGTGAATTAGTCAGTACCCCAATCTGAGAAGGATTTTACGGATTTGGATGTAATAACATGTGTTCCACATATCTTTAGCTGCATAAAATTTTCTCATGAGGACTTCATGACATTAACGAAACCTGCCACATCTGATTTGTTGTAGAAAATCAACTGTAGATTGTATCGTTAATGGGGGAGCTGACAGATTTAACGTGGACAAAACATAATCACTCCCCCTTCTCCGTCCTTCGGTATCATCGTTGGCTTATTAAATGGTATATTTCTTTTGAGATTGTATGAATTTAGAAGTTGGATATTTGTTTCCCTTGTGTCATATTTCTTAAAGAATTAACACAATTTTTCAAATAAACTTTTGCGATGAATTTTCTATTTTGTTTAGCATATTTTCTTGTTAACATGTACCAACAAATTTGTGGACCAAATCTAGACAACTAAACCCTCTCTTGATGTCTCTCTGTTTTGATTGGTGCTTTCAAGTCTCAAGGGGATGTCTCTAGGGTTGTATGTTGTTCTTTGTGACTACTAATATTGGTTGAGGGGAGAGGTCGGAGTAGAGAAACTTGTATGTTGAAGTTTACCCATGACCATGAAGCTCAAATATTTTATGTTTGAAGGATAGAGGATGCATTCAGTGTAGGAGCCTTGTGATTTTTGGTGTTAAGGCCCGCAACAACAAAAATCTTCAGCCTATTCTGTTGGAACATGAAGAAAACTTACAAGGCTTCAATAACCTTAACATTTTGGAGAAATATATAGCAACATAGAAAATTATGGTTGAATATCTACATACAATGTGTGTGGGGAACATTAGAGGTAAAATGCAAAATTTCCATTGTGTCTCATGATCAAGAGGGAAAAGATTGTGAATTGACTTCTTACAATACTTAAATACTTGTTAAAAACTTGAGAATGAGGATTTCCCTATCTACAATTTATAAAACCTATTGCTGCAGTAATTAGATTGCCATTATTGTTTGCTTAGAAATCAACCAAAATAAGGCTCTTCCTTCATTCCACCAGAGATGGAATATTAAATAATATTAAACATGAAGGAAAGAATGGGAAGTGTTATCCAACCACATCAATAAAACACTTTGTTTACACCACACATAATTCCCCTTCAGCCAATATCCATATGCATAGAAAATGATTTATGTACAACACATCTCAGCAAATGCTACAAAAAATATTGCATATCCATAGTTTCATAATTCCTTCCCCAACTACCTTCCCTAGCATAGCTCCCATTTATCAAATAAATCATATACAACCCCAACCAAGTGGATATGAAAATTCTACAATAATGAAGTGCATACCAAAAGCCATGGGCCCGAGACTGATACATGACTACCAAGAATTAGATTATATAAGTATGATGACAAATTATGTGGCTTGGCCTTTATTTTTTTTGCCATATTTTTATAGGCCTATTGAATATCCTAGTATGGAAGAGTGGCATTACAGTATCAAGAGGATGTCCCTAGGGGTTGCATGTTGTTCTTAAACAAGTCAGTGCCACCTATCATAAGAAACATGTATAATGAAAAAATGAAGAGCAATAGCTAAGGGGAGTGCAACATAGTACATTAACCCAACATGTCTTCTAGGGTAATATCAAAAGATAAGACACCCTAGTCCAACAAGATAGGTGCAAAACTTTGACTATGAACTTAATGGAACTGAAAATTGTTTCACGCATTAGACCTTTGAAGCCATAAAATCCCCTTTCTGGGTTTTTTTCTTTTTTTTCTCAAATCGTAAAGCTATGGCCGAAATAGGCGCAAAAGCAAAGTAGGCTTCAGAAAGTAAATAGTCAAGGGTATCTCTCCTAGAAACAAAGAATAAATTCTATATCAGTTCCAAAACATTAAATACGCATTGTCACCCAATTGAGCAGCATAATTGAGATCACAGACTAGGCTTGAAAAAGCACACCGGATTAAGCTTGCATAACAAAGTAATTTCCAACACTCTAATGAAACCTGAGTTTAGGTGGCAGAAAGGATTAATAGTTTGAATGGAGTGGGACAACTCACCGAACACTGCCTCTCATCCATATGCATTGAGTTGTTAACTTAAGTATACAGTCCCCAAAATAATCACATCTTATATAATAATTTCATGTCCCCTCTCCCCACGACAATCGAGCGAGCTCCCATATCGAAAGGTTGGTTAATCACTGCGATAGAAGTAAGGGCAGAAGGTCAAGAGATTTATTTTATTTATAGCCAGTTGAGATGGGTCGTCCAAAAAAATGTATTGTGTTAATAATTTCTAAATTTTAAAATGAGTTCTTAAAAGTGGTATTGTCAATTCTTGCTGAAAAAATATTGCAATAGTTAGTGACATAGCAACATCAAAAACTTGGAATATCTTCTCTTTTTTTAAGAGTTTATACTATTATGTAATTAGAAGAAAGCTTTTAAATGTAATTTGTTGTTTAAGTTTAGAAGAAAGTTTTTAAATGTAATTTGTTGTTTAAGTTTAATTTGTTTTTGTTTGTTTAAATAAATTAATAATTTTTGAAAATTATTATACACAAAAAGAAATTGTATGCTCATTAAAATAATATTTAAAACTAAATTAATTTACTTATTTTTTAGATAGAAAATCTTTTGGATTAATCACATCATTAGGATTTGGTCGACGTTTCTAACCATCTGACCTTGTCTTGAGGATGAACCACATTAGATGGTTCGGTTTTGTCATTAATCGGAAAGATTTTCTATCTACATTATGGATCACAAAAATCTTAAATCTAATATAATTACTTATTTTTATTAATAATTAAAAATAATATTTATTATATAAATTAAATTAAATACAATTTGATTTAAAAATATATAAAATGACCATTATAATCTTTAAAGCTAATTTTTAATCATGCCCTATCATATTAGCGAGTGTATCGTTAGCTTATAATTTATAAGCTACTGAAAATTTATTTGAACTGCTTCCTCAGGAGTTTCTCCTCTGCTTTCAAGGCCATCTGATAGGCCTCTTCAACTATCTTAGGAGACAAAAGACCAATTTCATCTTGGATCTCCAGCTTGAGACCATTCACATATCTGGCAGTCTTCTCTAGTGTGTCTTGAAATTGCCCACCTCTTATGCTTACTCTATATAATTCTTCTGTGTATTCCTTTACTATCAGCGACCTCTGTCTCAGGTTCTGCATTTGCCTAAAAAATGTCAGCTGATAATCACCAGGCAAGAATTTGTCTTTTAACTTAGCCATCATTCTGGTCCATATTTTGATAGGCTGCTTTCCAACTCTTCTTCTTTCTGCTTGCACTTCATCCCACCAAAGTGCAGCATGTCCCTTCAGCTTTGCTACTGCAAACTTGACCTTCTTATCTTCACTCATTTCTTCATAGTCAAAGCACTTGTTCATTTCATTAATCCAGTCCACCAATCTCCTCTGAATTCGGTCCCCACGCAGGCTTGATACTTGATCTTGGGCTTAACTGCAAACCCCAGAATAGTTCTGAGGAGCCTCATGTCAGGAGGAATCTCAGCAATTTCTCTAGCTTCTTCTATCTCAGGTTCACTAATGTCTTCAGGATCTCTGGGCTGTCTTTGGTCTATGGCATCCATTCTGGCTTCAACCCTCCGCAAGGTCTACAACACTTCTGCATTGGCAACGGGTCTCCTTCTATCAGCACCTCTACCAACTCGGATTTCCATGTTAATGCTCTGCAAAAACAACTCAAAAAGAGCTCTGATACCACAATTGACAGCAACGAAATTGAATCTGGGCCCCCAAGGAGAGCTGGTCTCAATGTAGCTCTGTCAGCATTTCCCCTGAATTAACTCAGTTCAATTTTCACGTAGTCTTCCTCAACTCTTTTGTAATTTTATTTATCAATTTCAGAGAAATTGACAAATAAATACTTTAAGCAAACTTGGGAAAATTTAAATATATATCTCCGAACTTTAATTCTACTGCTGAACCTTAGAACAAAGGTTGTCACCCTTCAGAATCTTAAATTAATAACCCGACGTATTTTAAATAAACAACTTTAGGCCTCGGGCCCACCATACAATGCGGGTTTTAACACTTTTTAGACGCCATACCTTTGACTATCCTTCGAGCATATCTGAGTGCGATCACTGTTCGATGGCCAGCCACCAGATCAGACGGTGTACGCGGATATCGCGTTGACTTAACCATTGATCATTAACGTGCGATGAGAGTGGTTTTCAAAACTACTCAGGGACACGTGTCGCCTAGTCTGTGGCATTGGTCCAAATTCTTAAATACAGCTTATCCCACAAAAGTGGTGCGATCAAAACAACATCGGTTTTTGAACAGTGATTGACTGGAAGTTGAACTAGGGTTAACGCCTTCCTTTCTAATTGCTCTGGTTCACTAACTCAGGGTCTAACCTCGGTTCAGGATTTTCAGTTAACAAAAAAACAATCTATTTCTCTTGTAAGCGGGTTCTTCCACTACGACAAGAAGTCCACAATTCTATGGGCAACCACACTACAGGTGCGCTCTTTAAAAGACTCGAGGCATACACAAGGCTCGACGCCTACAGCAAGGTCCAGTACATCCCTTCAAGGTTTCTTACAGGGTCTATCTCAACAGAGCTAATTATGACCATTCAAGAGAAATATACAATCAACAATGGAAAAAGAGACATGCAGAGATTATACAGCAACTCTATCCAAAAATTATACACAGAACAGTGTTCAATCGCCTCAGAATTGAACAAATTCCCTCAAAAATATCAATTCAAGACAATTTGATAATCAAGGAGCACTGAAAATTATTCAACCGAAAGAAATTGCTTAACACCCAGATTTTACTGCAGAAATCTCCCTCCTCAATATATCCGGGGGATATAATTTATATGCATTATAATGTGTCTCTTCGATTCGTCGGTGAGGACCGTTTATATTCTAACAAAAACTAATTACATTATTCGAATAACTGAACAGGACAGATGGACTGAACGAAACCTATTTAACTTCTATTGACTCTAACTGATCTAAATGCAAAAGGAAGCTAAGGTATTGACACCTTGCTGTTACAATTTAAATGATTTTGAACCCTCCTAGCCATAACATGTGGACAAAACTCCTACATTGCTGGCTAGTGTTTAATTCCCCTGCATCAAAAACTTTGTCTATGAACTTAATGGAACTGAAAATTGTTTCATGCATTAGACCTTTGAAGCCATAAAATCCCCTTTCTGGGTTTTTTTCTTTTTTTTCTCAAATCGTAAAGCTATGGCCAAAATAGTTGCAAAAGCAAGGTAGGCTTCAGAAAGTAAATAGTCAAGGGTATCTCTCCTAGAAACAAAGAAGAAATTCTATATCAGTTCCAAAAAATTAAATACGCATTGTCGCCCAATTGAGTAGCATAATTGAGATCACAGACTAGGCTTGAAAAAGCACACCGGATTAAGCTTGCATAACAAAGAAGTTTCCAACACTCTAATGAAACCTGAGTTTAGGTAGTAGAAAGGATTAATAGTTTGAATGGAGTGGGACAACTCACCGAACCCTGCCTCTCGTCCATATGCATTGAGTTGTTAACTTAAGTATACAGCCCCCAAAATAATCACATCTTATATAATAATTTCATGTCCCCTCTCCCCACGGCAATTGAGCGAGCTCCCATATCGAAAGGTTGGTTAATCACTACGACATAAGTAAGGGTGGAAGGTCAAGTGATTTATTTATTTATAGCGAGTTGAGATGGGTGGTCCAAAAAAATGTATTGTGTTAATAATTTGTAGTTTAAGTTTAGAAGAAAGTTTTTAAATGTAATTTGTTGTTTAAGTTTAATGTGTTTTTGTTTGTTTAAATAAATTAATAATTTTTGAAAATTATTATAAACAACAAGAAATTGTTTACTCATTAAAATAATATTTAAAACTAAATTAATTTACTTATTTTTTAGATAGAAAAATCTTTCGGATTAGTCACATCATTAGGATTTGGTCGACGTTTCTAACCATGTGACCTTGTCTTGAGAATGAACCACATTAGATGGTTCGGTGATGTGATTAATCGGAAAGATTTTCTATCTACATTATGGATCACAAAAGTCTTAGATCTAATATAATTACTTATTTTTATTAATAATGAAAATTAATATTTATTATATAAATTAAATTAAATACAATTTGATTTAAAAATATATAAAATGACGATTATAATCTTTAAAGCTAATTTTTAATCATGCCCTATCATATTAGCGAGTGTATCGTTAGCTTATAATTTTATAAGCTACCGAAAATTTATTTGAGCTATTGAAGTTGGCTCCACACATTAATCTTACAAAATGAAATCATAAAAATTATGTCAATAAAATTTAAACCGACAACACTGATCGTTAAAAAGCACGTGCTCTCTATTGCTCTGATTACGAACAAGATAGTTTTCATTTCCGACATTACTCTCGTGTAACTGCATTACATATAAAAATTTCCATGATTTGCCACTGAATATGAATACAAACAATAGCCCGGAACTTTTCCATAAAAATTGAGAATCATAATGGACATAAGAACGGATGGAAAAAATTTATGACTAAAAAACGTGAAGTGGGATCAACAGATGATGGCATCTATCCCAATTATCGATTCGTAGGCATGGCAGTTTTCCTCAGCATCGCGGAAGATCTCTTGGAGGTGACTGGAGACTCAAAAGAGCGTCAGGTCCATTGTTAACCACAAACACCATGGCTAACCCCCATCTTATGTGCACGTCCAAGTGGCAGTGCATCACCCAAACTCCTGCAATAAGTAATCACCATCACCATTACCACTATATACAAAGTATCATCAAATTCAGAAAAAGAAATCACACAAAAGGAAAGTGGAATCCTGTGAAATAAACTCTCACCTGGATTGTCAGCTACGAATCTTATTGCAGCCCAACCATTAACTGGAACGTTCACAGTGTTTCGCATAGGAGGATCCACCAGGTTGAACTTCTGAGGATCCGTTTGTGAATTATAATTCCCAAAGCCTGCTCCCACGATGTAAATCAACAGCGGAGATGGATAGGATGGCTTTCACCGGCAAATATATTCGTTCCCTGAGAGGTACTTGCACCGTTGTGTTATACTTAAGAACTTTCACTCTTGTACCTTTCACAGGAGACCACAGAGTTCTGCTTATATTCTGTGCGGTATAATCAAATCGCACAGAAGGGTTATCAGGGAAGTCTATGGAGAATACTCCTTTCATGCCAAAATGATGAGCTTGAAGAATTGAGGAAGTGGTTGGCAGGACAAATGATATGTTATTCATACTTGCTGCAAATCTTGATCCGTTGGGGCCTCCACAAGACTGCCCCGGACATTTGATCAACCCTAAACCTATGGTGTAGAACAGATTCTCGTTGACCCTCTGAGGAACGAAGACGGGGTGATCTTTTGAGGCCAAGCTTCTGAGACCATTGGCGAAGCTAGTGGCACTCTTGGTGTCGTTATAGAATGGAAGATTCGGCATGATTGGAGCTGATTTGTTAGAACTCCCCTCGTATTCTAAAATGGCAGTGGTAGTGGTGTTATCGAATGGAACCCCTTGCCCGCTGGAATATGCTCGAGCAGCCATGTAGTATCTACCTGTAGTCTGATTGGCAGTTACAAGTATGTCTGCTGTCTGGCCGGGGCCGAGCATCACAACATTCGTTTTAAGAGGTTTTGTATACAAAGCATCTACAGCAACAATGGTCATTGTGTGGTTAGCCACCGAGAAGAATAGGTCACTATTGAGAGCAGCATTGATGACGCGTAGAAGATTAGTTTCCCCAGCTTTTACAGAGACGCTGAAGGTATCTGCAAGTCAACCGTCATTTGCCATTAGTGGCCAATTATTTCCGAGCTTACAGCTAAATTCGGAAATAGCTGAACAAATTCAGTCTATTGTACTTATGCGTTACCTGAAGTGGAACATTTGTATAGGTCGCCTGGCTGTCCATTTATAGTAAATGCATCTGAAACGTTGGGGGCAGCTCCTGTTCGGGTTGCTTGTTTCACAACATCCATGGGATTCCTATTCCACCATTCTCCTGTCAAATATTTCATTCGCATTAGAACTTGAATTAAAATCAAGCGCAATTAATATTTCTAACCGGAAGAGCATAACAAATTGAAAAACTATAGCATACCTAGAAGAATGGGAATCTGGCGATGCGGCCTGGTAAATTTAAAGGGATATGTGGTTCCCAGCCTAGGCAAGATGATCAAGGCTCCATAGACAGTAGCTCGAAGCCATGAGCTGTGCGCATGCCACCAGAGAGTTCCTTCTTGGCCAGTGACGGTGAATTTGTATGTGTAACTTCGCCCTGGGCGAATGGGACATTGTGTTATAAATTCAGGTCCATCCGACCACCCTGTGCGGAATTGGCGCACTCCATGCCTGTAAATACAAACATAAACAAGATGCTCTGCGGTTTAATAAGACTAAAAATGCATTAACATCAATATGTTCTACTCTTGTTAGAGACGTACCAGTGAATTGTAGCGTTATATTGTGCCTGGTTGTGGACTTTGATTTTAAGTTTGTCTCCGTTTCTGACATGCAGAGTTGGACCAGGGAACTGTCCGTTCACAGTGATGATATTGTGCGTTCCACATAGCTTTTTCACAGGTGTAGATCGAAGCTGAATTTGCGATTAACCAGCCACAAACCATACATTAGTTTAATAAGTGACTAGTACCGATGCCTGTTTATTACTCATACAGAGTCAATGAGAGGAGGCAATTACTTAATGTGAATGTTTCCTAGATAAATTACCGCAATTCATACAGAAGAATTCATTATACATCCATGTTAGTGACAGACATATGTAGTGCACAGAGCGCTCATGATAATACCAGAAATTGCACGTTAATGTTTATTCTATCTTACACAGAATCGACAGGCTTTCCTATTATTTCTATGCGTGTAGTATACATAAAGAAAAATGTATGTAAAAAAAGCTAATGCACCAGGATGCTTCGTCTAAATCGACTATAGATTTGTTTTTCAGATATCAATATATATTTTTTCTAACACCCAATGGGTTAAAGCAATTAAGACTTAAAATTCCAAGGAAGCAACATGATCACCCTCACTATAACACCTTTTTTCAAGCAAACTCTAACCTACATTTTAAATCATTGGAATATTGAAGTTGAGAAGACGTACAAGGAATATATGTTTGTGTAGCTTCGCCGAGGTCATACCAGTCAGCCAGGTTAGGCATATGACTATCCGAACCAACCTAGTTGCCCACAAATGTTGATTAAACCTTTCCATTCAATATATATAAACTGCACTGTTTCTAGCTATTTCAACGTACTGATGCTCCACAGAAGCCAAAAAAAAACAAACATATAATATGCCAGAGGAGGGAGGGAGGTACAAGATAGGCATGAATCAGAAAGTACTGAGATCAATGTATATATATATACATGTAAATTGCCAGTTGAACTCCGTTCAGTGTGAGTTGGGTGATAAGTCTATGCTCGAGTTGTTAAAGCCGTAACAAAAATGTTAAAGTTGGTGAAGTTTGAAGTTGTTGGAAAAGGTTAAACTCGGTGAAGTTAGGCGCTGACCTCCACAAAGATGAAGACACACTCTTGGTCCACGTGTACCGCAGTGGAGGACACGTCGAAGAAACACCCGAGTAGCCTGAGGATTTAAAAGCTCTCTTTGCCCGTTTCCACAATCACGGCACCCCTCGCCATAATCAATATCTTCTGTCTTCATTACTTCAAAAAAACTGCAATTTATGCTAATTATTTCTCCCAATTATTTCTTATGCACAATATATGCAAAACAAGCATCCAGCAACAATGAATGCTCTTAGTCAAGGTTAGTCGATCGCTCAACGGATGATAAAATTCTGAGAAAATAAGGCATCCTCCTTTCGATTATTACCTTGAAACATTACATTTTGCATTAGACAATCAAATCCTTGCAACTTCAAGTTTAAATGGTGATTATCCAATATAACATTTGATCACGGGATCATATTAATTTCTACATGAACAATACCCTGTGTATTTTGGCTTTCGATTAATGCTACAGAATATGAAGAGTAAAACCAGTAGACAGCTGCAACATTTCCTGTAAGTCCGTTCTTTATACTTTCAAAGTTCTCATCGCATCCTCAAACACGATTCTATTGTTACAAATTCTTGTCCAATGTGATGCTCAAACACGTATTAATTATTAAAATACGTTTCTTCTTCAATTCCTATCATTATGAGCGTAGTTAAATATTATTATTGGAGTTGCTGAAACTCATTATTAGTTAAGTTCATTACAAATTATCATTTTAATTAGTACTAATTACAAATATCTATCTTATACATCTTTATATTAGAAACTCATTATTGGTAATGGAGCTAAAAAAATCTGCATTATTCGTATATCTACCTAAAATTATTAGGGTGTTGTATACTAATATATCATGTTAAAACAAGAAAGGAACTTTAAATATCTCATCTCAATTTGATATGCTATTTTTAATTGTCTTAAATAAATATGCAATTTTCTATTCTTATAAATAACTTATAAATATAAATAAATGTCTTACATATAGGTCACATAATATAATTAATATTATAAATATAATTATTACGTAGTTTATCTAACTATACTTTGAGTAAGTAGAATTATATTCGTTAATGACTCACAATTTTGTTATGATATAATATATATTTCTTTTTCTAAGTAAAGCTAATTCTATTATGTCATAAACAAAAAGTTATAGTGCACTTTCTGAAGAATGGACAAGTCCATGCCAAAGGGAAAAGTCAAGAGTTTGCTGCTAAGAGCTGGACTGCCCCAAGAGGGGAAACCGGTCCTTAGAAACCACAAAATACGGGCTTCCCATAGTGGGAAACCAGCCAATAGAGTTTTCAAAATAAAGCATAAAAAGCAAAATGTAGCAGTTTTAGACAAGAAACGATTGCTAAGAGCAGAAGTGGAGGCGCTAAGGTGAACCTTCATGCTTGTCGCTGGGGAAGTAACTTCATCCAGAATTCAATAGATATAGCCATAATCTAGAGAATCAAAGCTACGCCCAGAGTCGTCATGCGGAGGGTGAGGAGAAGCAGGAAGATCGAGATGCTCCACCGGCGTATTCAGCAGCCAATATTCCTGCAAGGTGGTCGTATGTAGGAGGTGTGGCTGCTAACACTTGTACGCCTGAGGTGCACGGAATGTCGGGGACCAGAGATACCCTCGTACCTATAATCCTCAGTGTACGGAATCAAAATTGTTGCTGGGGAGTACGCACGGGAAGGGCTTTGAGCTTTCGCGGGATGGCCGGCTGCGGGAGATAGTCGACTTGCGGGCCCTTTTCTTACTGCAGGAGAGGTAGGGGAGGAGGGATGGACCAGGGACCTGCAGAGAGATATGAGTGTTCAGGATGGCCGGGGGAGGAGAGTCATGCGAATTCCAGTCTAGGGAGAGGTTCAAATCATGGGAGAGGGAGTTGGACAGTGGAGGACGAGAGGGAAGGCCCCTCCCTCCTGCACGTCGGCACCTCATTCTATGTCGGCGGGGCATTAAGCTGCAAGGGAGAAACGCACCAGACAGAAGCGGAGCCGAGACTAAAGCAGTGACGCAGCAGCTGCCCACCTGAACAAGGAAAGGCCGAAGGCAATACACCAGAGGGAGAGCAGCCAGAGAAAAGTTGTGCACAGCGGGCGTGAGGACAAGAGACCAAGCAGAAGAGGAACTGGAGATGCCGGACCTCATGCTCACAACTAGATTAAATTCAAGGCTTGCCGAGTACGTCGCCTCAAGGGTGGCGTATAGAGCTTTAAAGCTCACCCCACGCCAAAAGTTATTACTGTGGGGATCCCAAGGGCAGATCACATGGGTGCATCGTGTGTTCATCCACATGGCAGCCCCACGGCGCCTTAAGAGGCTAGCAAGCACCCGCATCTGGGGTGTTATGATATAATGTTATACAACAATAAAAATAATAATTTATTTTTGTTTTTTATTCACTTTTAACTTAAAAATCATCATTACCATAAATACAAATTTAAAGTTAATTATGATAAATATTAATCTTACTTAAGTGAGGTAATAAAAGAATAAAAAATAACTATACTATATTGACTATTAACAAGAAATAATTCAAATAATCTAATAAAATAAAATTTACTATAAAATAATAGATACTTAATATTTGTTAATTTTAAAACTGATTATATTTTATTAATACTAATTAAAATTTATAATAGTATTTTAATTTGTAAATTTTTAATATTTCAATTCCACAATGTGTTATTGATCGGATTTGTATTGTAGAGGTTGAATAATGTAAATTTGTGAATCCTAGTCGGGAGATCTTGTGGTCGGGAGATCTTGTGGTCGGTAGTCGTCATGGCTATAAAAGATACAAAAAAATGAAAGACAAAGTTAAAGAAGGATGTGACTCTTTGGTGAGATGATTTCTCACTCAAGAGATTGCACCATAACACACACTTGTATTCACTAGACCGTAAAACTATTACATATAGAGGATTATATTATTATTGAAAAACTTCCTAGAATATAGGAACTTCCAACCAACAAAGCCTAACTAATAAAAAATTTCAACAAACTCTCTACCAATAAAATACTAGTTCTAATTATAGAAGTGTCTTCTAGAGATTTCTCCATTATTTGAACACTCCCCCTACATGGAGAAATGTGTTTTCTACAACATGTAACTTATTCCTACATTGAATATTTCCTTTCTGATAATATTTGTAACAATGTTAGCCATATTTTCATTAGTATTACAATAGTCGAAATTGATTTTCTTGGATTGCATATTTTCCCTGACAACATGATAATGTGTCTCAACATCTTCTGATGTAGTGTGGTACACAAGATTATTGGTTAGTCATTGATGGTTCTCTCATTATCACACTTGGTAATATTCGAAATTTTTTGTACTTCTCCCACATCTTCAGTAACTCACTTCAAACAAACTTCTTCACAAGTAGCACTACACAAATCTCTATATTGAACTTTAGTTAATGAAAAAGAAACAATTCGTTGCCCTTGGTACTTCGTGCCGCAATCCCAAATCCAAGGTTAAATGAATATCCTAAAGTTGATTTTTTGTCATCAAGATTTTTGACCCAATATGAATTAGAATAGCCTCCCAATTCATCAAAACCATCATTATATTTAATACCAAAGTTAGTTATTCCTTTTTAGATACCAAAGCACTCTCTTAGCTATTCTTGAATGGATTTCAAGACATTTGGCCATAAACTCACTTAGTATGTTAAATGAATAGGCCATGCCTAGCCTGGTTGTGGTGAAATAGTTTAAAATTCCCTTCAGTTGATGATAGAGTGTACCATCTACCTCTCTTGTCCCATCACTACTATAGATTTTGCAATTCTATTCTAATGGTATTGATATTGTGCTACATTGGTCTATTTTGAATCTTTTGAGTATAATTTCCCTACTATGCTTTGTGTAATTGATTTATGTCCACCTCTCTCCATATTTCTGGGTCTAAGAAATCATGTAATTCACCGGGGCCTTTCATTTAAAACTCCCGCGACAATTTTCCTTTAACTTCATCAAATAATATAGAAGAATTCCCTATTATAATAAGATCATCAACATAAAAAAAATCATAATAACATGCCATTTTTTTATTTGACTTGACATACAGGTTAGAGTTTGGCATTATGTTCTAACGAATTGATATTGCTCTACATTGGTCCATTTTGAGAGGATTTGTAATAGCCTCACAACTCAATATCGAAACCATCATTATATTTAATACCAAAGTTAGATATTCCCTTTTAGATACCAAAGCACTCTCTTAGCTACTCTCGAATTAATTTCAAGACATTTTTCCATAAAATGACATTGAATTTTAACTAAATAGGCTATACCTAGCCTGGTTTTAGTAAAATAGTTGAAACATCCCACCAGTTGATGATTCAACGTACCATCCACCTCTCTTGTCCCATCACTAGTATAGATTTTCATATTTTATTCTAATGATATTGATATTTCCATAGATTGGTATATTTTGAATATTTTGACTAGTTCCCTAGTATACTTACTTTATGTAACCAATGTACGTCCAAATTTTCTCCATATCTCTAGGCCTAAGAAATAATGCAATTCACTATGGCCTTTCCTTTCAAACTCCTGCGACAGTTGTCCTTTAACTTCATCAAATAACATAGAAAAATTTCCTATTATAATAAGATCATCAACATACAGACGAATCATAAAAAATGCCCTTTTTTATTTGATTTGATATACTGGTTAGAGTTTGGAATTATGTTCTAATGGTATTGATAATACACTACATTGGTCCATTTTGAATCTTTTGAGTAACTCCCAGGTATGCAAAACAAGCAACCAGCAACAATGAATGCTCTTACTCAAGGTTTGTCGATCGCTCAACAGATGATAAAATTCTGAAGAATAAGGCATCCTCCTTTCGATTATTACCTTGAAACATTACATTTTGCATTAGACAATCAAATCCTTACCTTCCAAGTTTAAATGGTGGTTATCCAATATAACATTTGATCACGGGATCATATTAATTTCTACCATGTTTCCAATACCCTGTGTATTTTGGCTTTCGTTAATGCTACAGAAAATGAAGAGTAAAACCAGTAGACAGCTGCAACATTTCCAGTAAGTCCGTTCTTTATACTTTCAGTTCTCATCGCATCCTCAAACACGATTCTATTTTTACAAATTCTTGTCCAATGTGATGCTCAAACACGTATTAATTATTAAAATACGTTTCTTCTTCAATTCCTATCATTATGAGCGTAGTTAAATATTATTATATATTGGAGTTGCTGAAACTCATTATTAGTTAAGTTCATTACAAATTATCATTTTAATTAGTACTAATTACAAATATCTATCTTATGCATGTTTATATTAGAAACTCATTATTCGTAATGTTGCTAAAAAAAATTCTGTATTATTCGTGTATCTACTTAAAATTATTAGGGTGTTGTATACTAATATATCATCTTAAAACATGAAAGGAACTTTAAATATCTCATCTCAATTTCATATGCTATTTTTAATTGTAATAAATAAATATTCAATTTTCACTTACATATAGGTCACATATAATTAATTGTTTATTTAATATAATTAATATTATAAATATAGTTATTATGTAGTTTATCTAACTATATTTTGAGTAAGTAGAATTATATTCGTTAATGATTTACAATTTTGTTATGATATAATATTTTTTTTTTCTAAGTAAAGCTAATTCTATTATGTCATAAAAAAAAAGCTACAGTGCACTTCCTAAGGAATGGACAAGTCCATGCCAAAGGGAAAAGTCAAGAGTTTGCTACTAAGAGCTGGACTGCCCCAAGAGGGGAAACTGGTTCTTAGAAACTACAAAATACGGGCTGCCCATAGCAGGAAACCAACCAATAGAGTTTTCAAAATAAAGCATAAAAAGCAAAATGTAGCAGTTTTATACAAGAAACGACTGCTAAGAGCAGAAGTGGAGGCACTAAGGTGAAGGAGCTTCATCTAGAATTCGACAGATATAGCCATAATCCAGAGAATCAAAGCTAGGCCCAGAGTCGTCATGCAGAGGGCGAGGAGAAGCAGGAAGATTGAAGGCCAAATGAATATCCTAAAGTTGATTTTTTGTCATCAAGTTTTCTGACCCAATCTCAATCAGAATTTCCTCCCAACTCAATATCAAAACCATCATTACATTTAATATAAATAGGCTATGTCTAGCCTGGTTCTAGCAAAATAGTTTAAACATCCCACCAGTTGATGATACAGTGTACCATCCACCTCTCTTGTCCCATCACTATTATATACTTTGAAATTCTATTCTTGTCTCATGAAACAAGACTCAACCTTGTCCTCTTGAACTACACAACTGTGCAAGCTATAGGCTTATGTCCCTCCAAAACTACACAGTGGGAAACCTAAAGCCTCAAGCCTCAAGCTTGATAACTTGAGCCCCTCAACTACATAGTTTCCTTTCCCTAGCCTACCTAAAATGCACACTGCACAGTCTCAAGGCCTGGTCCTAGTCCCTGAACTACTAAGCTACGCAAATGCATAATCGTTGTGCCAGAATCTTATCCTATCACTTGGTTCCAGCTCAATTAATGGTTTTCATGAAACATGTTAGACTAGGGTTTTATATAATTGATGCAATATTTTCATGAGTGGATTTTAGTTGCAGGTATTATATCATATTATGACAAGATGATGATGGAGGATATGAATAAGGAAACCCTGCTAGAAGACACCTTTACAGCTGTAAAGAAAAGTCAAAGGGACACCATATTGTGACATCAGTTGGAAATGAAGATGAGGTTGAAGACTCCCTACCTTCAGGCCTTATGGAGGAGGAAGAAGAAGATTGTGTTCCATCTCCGAAGAAGACTCAAAGATAGAAGTAGCATGAGCGACTTGACGTTGCCATATCATCATGCAGTCCATGTCACGTCTTTTCAAAGTGTCATGTCAATATGTATATGATTCATCGTTTTCCACATCACTTGTGGATTATGTAATTTCAATATGTGAGAAATGTAATGTAAAGTTGAAGTCCAAGATTCATATATAAAATGTGAAAAGTAATGAAGGAGTCAAAAGGTCATAGAGAAGTCAAACAATCATGAGGGTAGTCCAACATGCACAAGGGATGTGAATGGTCACTCCATATGTTATATATACACCCTCATAACTCATATAAAGAACTTTTCACCTTAGCTTCTCCTACCAGGAATTAGATAGGAAAATAATTCTTTTAGAGGAGAAATTGGTTGCTCTAATGCTCCACTATTCGAGATAATGGTGTTCACTATAGTCATGTATCTTGGAAATTTTGATTAATTTTGGAGTTTGTTGAGCGAGAACAATTTCATGCATATGTCATTAATATTGTAATACTATTCTTGGAATGCCTACGATGTATGTTGTTTTCATCTGTACTAAGGAAATTGAACTATTTCGATGGATTTGGTACTTATCTTATTGAAGGTGTGTTGTATGTGTTTTAACAATTGTTGCTTCTATGTGAACTATTTTGCTAGTTGTGAGAGAATTCATTCATATGTATATTTTGGTGTGTCTTTACTATATTTGTACTATGATTTTTTTTTTAAGGCTCACTTTTCTCTCCCTTTCCATAGAATAACCTTGATACATTCTGCAGCTAATGATTCGACAAGGAATACTCAATTATTCATCTGAGAATATTTCTACACAACTTTCTTGTGATAACCATTAGAGCCAAGGAATATCTCTAAGAACATATGGCACTTAGGCCTTATTTCTAAAATGGATACAACACCAAACGATGCAACGTCTAATTGGTAATTTTCACCAGGGAGACCCCCTTGCATGTTGGCAATATCCAACACTGTCAACAGCCTGGTGCTAGAAGGAGGGAAACCACCTTTTTATGGCTGAAAACTCATGACATCCTAACCAGCAAAATTTCGTGCAAGGCAGTGACATTCCCATTTCTATTCCTACACATATTACTCTTAGAAACGAAGAAATTGTTGAGTTTATCTCAGGACAAGCCTTTGAGGTTTCTTATGACCTACTCCAGGCTGTATGACTCATCACTTGTTAATGTGCGAGAACCCTTCGTATGCTCCCCATTGTTGCAATTATACCTCATAAGACTGTTAGGAAAGAAGTAACTCCTAGTGATATGCTGGTTTCATCGATGGAAGATTTAGTTATCAAAACGCTTAAAGAGTTGGTTAAACGTACATAAAATCGAGGGGAACTTCCACCTATTGAGGAGAATCTAGATAGTGAAGGTGAATATTTTCAGTTTATTTACAAGGAGAACCCTGATTTCATATCAAACCCGAATGATGAAGGAGATGCTTCTTCAGATTCAGAAGTAAAGGAAGGGGACAATGATGAAGTCATGGCTAATGCAGATTTGGATTAGATGGCCTAAGGGCCACTCAATCTTCTAGACAATATTCACAGCATGCATAAACATTCGAAAAATCTTCTATCAAAATTTGATCTAGACAATAAGAACAAAACTGAAGACTATATAGATGAGTTCTACATGTATTTATGGATGTCTGAGGTATGTTTTAATGATGTTTCTTGGAAACTATTTCCATACAATTTAGAAGGTAGAGCATATTTATGGTATCACAGTCTTCTAGCCAATTCAATATAAAACGCGAGGGAGTTTAAGAAGCTATTTCTTGAAAATTTGTTGATGAAAAGACCCTTTGGCATATTGTTGAAAGAAATTTGGAATCTGAAAGTGGGGGATAAATAACTAATTAAATATTTTAATTAGATATTTATGTGTTTGTTGAAAAATCTCCCCATCGATGTGCAACCTCATGATGATATCACTAAGGATTATTACACATCTTCCTTTCCAAATAACATTTATGTATTTTTTAAATGAGCTACAAAGGAAACATTGGCCTTAAACTTTGCAGAATCTCTCGTTGTTGAAAAATATTTTCGATCAATCAGAGTCATTGTAGATGACGATGATCCCAAAGACTCAAAATAAGATGGAAAAAAAAAACAAGCCTCTTCCATCATAACTAAGGACAAATACTCTTTCGATATGGAAAGCTTGATCAAGTCTCTAAATCTCCTCTTGAACGGAATATCAGAATTGAATAGATGATCAAGAAAGGAATCTACTACCAGCAACATATTTTCTAGGCCACTATTCCTCAAAAGGAAGAACAATTGTTAATGGACAAAATCTGTTCAGAGTTCTAACATAGTGTTCAATATTGAAAGCTTTGGCATGGATAATTTTTGCACCTTTCATAAATCAAAAAATTGAGAAAATACATGGCCATAATGGAACAAAAATATGAACACTATGATGGCTAATCTTGTTGATACTCTCTTGGTAGAAGAAAAACTTGAGTAGAATAATGAAAGAAGTGAACTTGCCGCAACCAAAGAAAGTTAAGGTGTTGGGAATTCAGTGAATATGTTATTATCATATACAATGCTGATATTAAATATATTGTTGATCAACCATTAGTAAGTGAAGCTCCTCCCAAGCAGTCAACATACGGTTAAAACTTGAGGGGAAAGGGGCCTATTTCTGAGCAAGAAATAAAGAAGAAATTATTGTGTAGAATTCTACCAAATTCTAATCCAGCTAAGAATTCACATACAAAGTCTAGTAGAGGTGATCTTTCTTCTAAGAAAACACCCATTATTAACAAGAACAAGTCCACCACTCCTGTTGTATTAGATCAATTCAAACCACCTAACCCATTAGCACAACCCGTTATGACACAAAGCATTGATTACAATATTGTCGAACATATGACGAGAGCGTGTGCTAACATTTCACTCTTTGAGATCGCAAAGATAATGGGACAATAAGGATTGATCCTTTCAGCACTCTCATCGCACACTCTTGTAGGTAAAGAAGTCTTTGATTATTAGGTAATGTTAAGTAACTCTCGCAGCATCATGGAATCCGTTGTAAATGTTGTCAATTTAAGTTCTAACACTCCCTAACATTCATTTTTGTCAAATTTTGAAATTTCTAATTATAATGTTAAAAAATGTTTGGTTTATTCTCATGTATCCACAAATGTTATGCCATTTTTTATTTCCAAGAAAATAAATGCAAAATGGGATAAAAATGATGCACGTATCATACAACTAGATAGATCACTTGTCAAATCCATTGTTTAACTTAGTAATGTTATTATTCATTTGTCATCTAATCATAGAGTTCAATAGTGTATAAATATCATAGTGGTGGACATTCTTGAAGCTTATGGTTACCGCTAAGCAGAGATTGGTCCAGAAAAGTACAAGGATACTTTTTGATGGAATGATCTCAGTTATGGCTTACATACAAGGGAAGAAATAACTAGATTTGAGTTAAAAGCGAGCACTACGTGAAGCATACCGTGACACAACTTGAGGAAAAAATGAACCAATGGGATTTGCAAAGGTGATCTTTAGTTCTTTTTCTAGAAGTAGATCAAGAATTTCATTTAGAAAAAAATTCACTTGTCCCACCTAGTACACAATTGAAACTCCTTCATAGAAATCTAGTTGGTGATAATGACTTTTTTACAGTAGATGTAGGTAATAATAATGTAGGATGTAGCTCTAGCATTTATAATACTTGGATTGTATATTTTGATGGTTTGAAAATTCAAGAAGGCTTTAGAGTTGGTTTCATTTTAATAGATCAACAACAAATAAAAACATTTTATCTAACTTTTCTTGAAATTTAAGTGCACCAATAACGTATCTTAATACAAATAAATTTTCTTGGGTTTGAATAAATAAATTGACATCAAAATTGAGGTACTCAAAGCAATATGTTACGATCATGTATTTCCTCCTAAGAGGACATAATTTCAAAACGAGAGTGGGGTAGAGTATGTATGCCTTCATATAGTTGGTAGTCAAATCACTGCATGGAGGTGGGTGCCTTATCCCACAAAAAAGGGGGTCTCACACACCAATTTGGTGTCAGCCTTGGTCGTGACCTTAAAATTAGATAATAATAATAATAATAAATTACTATACATTGTGTTGTGGTTCCTAGAGACAGCCTTGAGTTGTGAAAGACCAGTGCCTAGGACATATTATATAGCAAGGAGCGTATGGTATAACAGAGGAAGTTATCAACAAGAGGCTCTCATGCTATCTCCTGAAAACAAGGAATATTAATTTGAATGGGACCAAGACCTTCAGAAACTAGATACAGGGAGAGCAACACTACAGAGGCAAGATGCAAAAATCCAATATAAAAGCAACAGACAATTCAAAGGCAGCTTACTGT
This sequence comes from Pinus albicaulis, assembly GCA_034641835.2. Taxonomy (NCBI): domain Eukaryota; kingdom Viridiplantae; phylum Streptophyta; class Pinopsida; order Pinales; family Pinaceae; genus Pinus; species Pinus albicaulis. The sequence continues at coordinate 245,428,827 of CM076575.1, read as the reverse complement.
AAAGAGGGCCAATTCAGAAATACCTCACATAAATAAATTATCAGAAGGTATGGCTGTGTATGAAAGATTAAGAGAATACTAGCTGTCGTTGAGATGATATCCAGATACACAATATTACCATGTAATGGGCTTACCAATTTAAGAATCCATACATGACAATAGCGTTTTAAAAATAACCTCCCAAAGAAACTAATATAGCAGAAATATGGTTTAAGTGAATAGAGAAATAGAATATCATGCCTGAGCCATATTTAAAGCACTTGACTAATTCGAGCATGGGTATCAACTAGGATAAATCCATACCAAAAATCAGTGAGCCACTCGCATTCCAGAAACATGATACAGGAAAGCTGGATGAAATGAAATGATCTATTAAAATGGCACATATGAGAGAAAGTTACACACTGTGAGAGATCAAAGACCAGAATCCTCTTCAAAGACGGAACTCCTCCTCATTGAAACCCAACGGGCTCTGTACATTCATATGAGATTTTTTACAAAATTCATACAAAAATCCTCTTACTGCATAATTTTCTAATAAAATCTGGAACCTTCAATAATCTGTTCTCCGAGGGTTTTATAGAAGAAGAAGAAAACCTAGTAAATTAAGTCGATGATGAACATTTAATTTGCCTCATAAAGACAGGATGGTGGAAACGTGCACGCCCATACTGCTTGATGACTCTGTAGGGCTGTATGTACTCTGTGGCCTACTTTCTGAAATAAATGCACTAGGTGGAAGTCTCTTCAGGAACACGGTATAGAAATAAAAACCACATGGGCGCTCTGTCCTTTCCTGGAAAGAAAATCCTGCTGAAGTGAAACCTTGAGGGTATTGTTTTCTATGCATGGACCTTCTGAGTGATCTACGGGGTCTTCAATCTGGTACTCTGCCTTCAAATGGTTAGGTTAAGGCTCCAAAATCTTCAATTACATGCCTTTAATTCTTTACCTTTCACTGATACTCTTTGTCTGCAATATTAAGGTCTCCGATCGCGAAATCTACGCTTTGAATGACACTAGAGGATTTGAAAGAGTTTAACCCTGCTTCTTTAATGGCGGTCATGTCGTAACAGCTTCCCAGACCCTTTCTCCATAATTCTAGCCTCTGAAAAATGGTCCTTTCCGGTGTTCTCTAGTACTGTAATCAAGACTGTGAATCATGGTGGTTTACCGCCGTTCGTACCTTGCAAAATACAAAAAAATTTCAAGAAAAAAAATGCACGGGAAGGTGGATGCAACAGGGGTAATGAGGATGACAGCGAAGCTTGGAGAAATGGTGGAAAAACGCAGCGAAATGGCGGGGAAATGCTCTGGTGAAGGTTGGTGAAATGAAAAAATTTGAATGCAAAACCATTGAATTTTGACCCTTTGAATATATGAAAAGGGACAGGAAAAATATGATAAACTACATGGAAAGGGTGACATGGCGGAGGACAAGTGTCAGAGGCGGGTAGGCAAGCAATCTGGACCGTCCGATCTCAAGAGGAGATCGACGGCAGAAAACGTATCGGAGGGCGACGGATTGGCGGACCAGGGGTACGGATACCTTGGGTTAACTTCCGCGCATCTTTGGAGTGCGGTGACTATTAGATGAAGAGCCCCAGATCGGATGGTTGACATGAATATGGCACCGGGTCAAATGCTGAACGATAACGCGCGATGGGGGGGTGGTTTTGAAAAAATGATGGAGCCACGTGTCATAAGCTGAGTGGAATCGCTCTGAAATGGAAAATACCGCCCGCCCTCCAAAGGTGGTGCAATGAATACCACTGTTTTTGAACAGTGTTTTTGGGTGCGGGGACCACAAAGGCGGGTGCGCTGCGGACCTTTGATTTATGGTTTGATCGGACGATGAACAGGTGATCGTATCGGTAGACGAGTGGGCTATGGGCGCAGCGCTGATCCACGAAGACCGTCCGATCTGCACAGATCGACAGTTAATACTGCGCCCTATGATTTGGCTGATAAGCACTCTCCAGGCTAGCGCCTGGTTCTAGTACCCCGGTCACTTGAAAAAGTTAGAGGGGCCAGGGCCGAAGAAGCTAGGCCTGATATATTTGCAAATGTGGGTTTTCAACCTTTCATAATGTAGTTTGGGGGTAAGAAATGGCAACGATAGGTAGAAAAAGGATTTTTTAGGACAAAAGAGGGGGTTTGAAAGGTTTAAGCGAGATTGCTTGTCAAAATTTAACGGAATGCTGACATGATCAACATTGGCTCCACCTGGGGACGACACGTTCATCCCTAGGCATGTCGAGAACTTCGCAGACCATAGGTTGATCTTCTATGCAGATCCTGCTCTTCAGCACTTGTACTTTTCTTTTCATAATTCGTCACGACACCCACATTATTCATACAAAGATGAAAACAGAAAACTAATGTATAGTATGATACACCAGGTTGTCTATGCCTGGACCAGAACTGAAAGTAGGGTTCAAGGAACTGACCATTTACAGGGGCATCAAGCAAGTCTCCCTGTAAATTCTCCAACCTGAAAGTATTGATACCCCCTTGTCCTATGATTTTGAAAGGGCCAAACCAGAGCGGGTTGAATTTACCATGTTTTCCCTTTTCAGCTCTCCAGATATCCCATCTGAGTACTAAATCACCAATCTACAACTTCCTATCCTTGGCATGCTGATCAAAAAGGTACTTCATCTTCTCTTGATATTTAGTCAGCCTTTGACTTACCTAGTTGCGTGTTTCTTCCAATTCCACCAACTGATTTATTCTCCTGGTCATATCATCAGGCTCTTCTTGAATTTCTTGCATGAATCGGGCTACTGGTAGGGCTAACTATATAGGGAATACTGCTGCCCTCCCATATACTAATTCATATGGGGATTTCCCAGTTGCTCTCTTGCTGGTAATTCTATTGGCCCATAGAGAAAATTTCGATTGGGAATCCCAGTTTTTCTGATTTTCATTTATAGCCTTCTTCAGTGCCCTTACCAGGGTTTTATTGGAAGACTCCGCCAAGAAATTTCCTTGTGGATAATAGGTTGTAGCGTGGCTTAGTGTAATGTTATAATGCTGACAGAAGCTCACAAAATTTTCAGACTTGAAGGCCTGGGCATTATCATTTACTATTCTAGCAGGGCAGCCAAACCTGGATATGATTTTTTCCTCCATGAACTTTATTATCACAGTATTTGTTGCGTTCCTCGCAGGTATGGCTTCCACCCATTTTGTGAAATAATCAGTGGCAGTTAAAATCCACTTATGCTGACCACTCGATGGAGGATGTATTTCGCCTATAAATTCAATTCCCCATTGTCAGAATGGTTCTTCCACGTGCATGGGAATCATGGGTAGAGGTGCCAACTTATGTCTTTCAGCAAATTTCTGACATTTCTCACAAGCTCTAACGCAGGAAAAAACGTCTCCGAAAAGCTTGGGCCAATAGAAACCAGCCTTCAGGATTTTGTGAGCAGTGGCCCTCCAGCTGTAATAATTTGGCCATTATATCCTCTACCTCATCCTCTGTGAGACACAGGAGTATGATGCCTGAGGGATCTCGCCAATATATCCAGGCGTTGGCGACTATGTACTTCTATTATCTTAACCTTAGCGCTCTGTATTTAGCTTTATCATAGCTTGGAGGGCAACTGAGTGTGAGGAGATATTCTACTATCTCTTTGTACCACTGACTGGTGAGGTAATTTATATGTGTTTCCAGAATAGTTATCTCTACTCCCTCTTGCTCTTCTTTCTCCTCGGATTCCTCACTTGCTATTATGGACAAGTTTATACCCAGAGCCTGATAGTTTGATTCGGATAATATTTTGGCAAACCCTTGTCCTTTGATCAGCTTGGTAGGGCGGATGTCTAGCTCATACTCCTGTATTTTGGCAATCCACTTCCCCCTTTTTCCTTCACTATCCCCCTGGATAAGAATATCTTTTACAGTTGCTGTAGGCACAAATGCAGTGATGTGGGACTATAGGACATACATGCGGAATGCTTTAAGGGATTTCACTAGGGCGTATGCTTGCTTTTCCAATATGTTATATTTTAATTCTGCATCATGGAGCACCTGACTGAAGAAGGCGATGGGTTGCTCGTGCCCTTCTTCATTTTTCTGCAATAAAACTCCTGCTAGTGTATGAGGTGATGAAAAAGAAAAGATCATGAACGGTTTAGCCTAATCCGGTCCAGCTAGCACAGGGGCTTCTGCAAAAGAATTTTTTATTCTGGTAAAGGCTTCTCGTGATTCCTGGGACCACTTAACCTCATTATTTTTCTTCAGCATGTCAGTTATATGTCTAACTATTTCAGCATAGTTAGGAATAAACCTTCTCAGGAAATTAATGCGCCCTAGGAATACCTGCACCTCCTTCTTATTTCTAAGAAGAGAAATACCATTTATAACCTCTACCCTATTAGGATCTATCTTTACCCCATATTTGGTTACAATGTGTCCCAAAAGTTTACCATCTTCTAATGCAAATAAAGACTTCTGAGGATTTAGAGAGAGACCATACCTTCTGCATTTCTCGAAGGTTCTGCGCAAATGCTCAATGTGCTCAGTATCATTCTTCGAAAATACAGTAATATCATCGAGGTAGACTACCAAAAATTTATCTTGCTTCCCAACAAAAGAAATGTCCATGGCCCTTTGGAAAGTGGCCCCTACGTTGATCAACCCAAAAGGCATCCTGGCATACATAAATGTACCCCATGGTGTGGTGAAAGCAGTTTTCTTTTGATCTTCTGGAAGTACAACCCCCTGATTATAACTAGAGAATCCATCCATCATTGACATCCTAGAAGCTCCAACCACTTTCTACAGGATGTGATCCATCTTAGGCAGTGGATAATTATCCTTTAAGGATGCTCTATTTAAATTTCGGAAATCAACACACAACCTTATTTCTCCATTCTTTTTTCGGATAGAGACCAGTTTTTCCTTGTATGGACGGGTGATTTGTAATCCTAGTTGTTCCATGACTGACAGAGGCAGTATATTATGGGAAGCTCCAAAATCTAACATACAGTTATGTAATAGCAAGTCATGAATCACCAAAGACACATAGAAAGGAGGAGTAGAAGCATCTAATTCCTCAACATGTGGGCCAAATACAACCATGGGTCTTTCTTCTTGAAGGTTGAGACTATCTGGGGTGAGTGCTGCTTCTAGAGGGATCATAAAAGAGGTGACTTGGGATTGATATGTAGGTTGCTTCAATATTTCAGTCAAGGGAACTGGGATTTTGAATTTCTCAATTTCCTTTTGCAGACTGAAAATAGGAGGGGACTTCTCTATTACAACCTCTTTTGACTCTTTATTTTCAGCTGAGGGTTTGACTTCTTTTGACACATACTTGGTATTAGGGGGGATGACTACTTTTGAAGAGGAAGGAATTTGATCATTAGACTGCAAAGTTTTGTTTAGAGGCCCCTTACCTTTGTCCGTGACGTTCTGCATTGTTGACTCCTTCTGAGAAGCTGCTTCTTTCTGGGGTAGCTCTTCTTCTTGATCTTGAGTACGAGTCCTCTTCCTAGAAGATCTGAGATCATATCTTCTATTGAACTGTGCTTGCATGAAATCAAAATATTGCTTACAATAATGATCAATTTCTAAGTCTTCTTTGTTTCTAGCCTTTTCTTCTTCTTGCAATGAGAACTCGGTTCCATTACTTCCTTGCAAGGGGCATTCTTCTCCATCACTATTCGAGAAAGCAAGATTTGCATCCTCCAGTCTATAAGCAGTGTCTTCAGTAAGATCATCTACTGGACCTTCCAAGTACAATGGGTGTGGTACCTGATCTTGTTGTTCCTTTAGTTCCCTTTGCAATATTTGCAGGGGTGGTTTCCTATACTGAGGATTGTAACCTCTATTTGGAGCATTGTGGAAATTCTTGGAGGTTGAATTCTTGGCCTCCAATTCAAGCTTGACCAGTTTACCAGAAAGGTTCATAATCATTTTTCTCATTTCTTCAATTCTGTCATTAGCTGAGTCTCTGTCTTGGTTAGAGGTAGATACCTCCTCTTTGCCCCTTCTTCTAGTATCTTGTTCAGATTTTCCCTTTGATTTACTAGTGGAGGCGAAATTTGCCTCCAAATCTAGTGCATCTGTCTGAGCATCATCCAGAGTAGCAGGCTTTCTTTCTCTTAGAGAGAAACCGAATTCTAAATCAAAGTTTGCTACAAAAACAACTTTAGCAGCAATTTGATGAGGTTTCATATAAGCAGGAAGACTCAAATACAATTTATTAAATCTTTTGATGAACTCTGACACCCCTTAATTATGTCTTTTCTTGAGTGTATTGAACTCAGTAAGACAATGTCCATGATCCTTCTTCTCTCCCCATTTCCTGAGAAAAGTATCTTCCATCATTTCCCAAGTAGTAATAGAATGGTCTGCCAATGTCTTAAACCATTTTCGAGCTTCACCATCAAGAGATTGGACAAACAACCTTAAGACCACATCTAAATGTTCCACATTAAAATTCTCTGCAAAAGAACAGAAGACCTCAAGATGTTTTTGAGCATCAATCTCATTTTCCCCATTGAATCGGGGTAAAATATTCAGATAATCCTATGGAATATCGTTCAACACTTGAGGTAATGCCAGGGGGGCATATTTATTTAGCAAGAAGCCTGGAACATTGGCCATTTGAGGGGGTGGAGGTAGTGAAATATTTTGATGAGTAAAAGGAGGAGGAGGAAGTGGAAGTGGAGTATGAATAACAATAGGAATGTAATGAACAACATCTTGAGGTGTTGAAGGGAACAACGGTCTGTTAATAACATATACTTCAGTGACTTCCTTGACCTCTTCGACCTCAAGAGTAGGGTGAAAATTATCTTTAATTATGACACCTCCTCCAGGTGGAATATCTGAATAGTAATCGGTATCTCCCATAGTGGAGTCTGGAACTAGCACTTGGGCTACTTGGGAAGAAGAGGATGGAAATTTTTCTATAGACAATTCAGGGATTTCAGTGTGGACTGATTTTCTTTCCCTCCAATTTCTTCTATGTATGATCTTCTCTGGGTCAGACACTGAAGGTGTCTTTGGCTGTGACGTATCTGGCCTCAGGTGTGGCTTACGAGGAGCCAGGACTGTAAGTGAATTTATCTAAATAACAAGTGTGGAGTCGCCAAGGTGAGAGATTTACAACTCTCAACTCTCCATACTCACCTACTTGAAGAGTGAATTAGGTTTTGTTGAGGCCCAGAGATTTATATTTTCTCAACTTCGCTCCCCGACAATGGCACCAAAAATATGTTGTGGTTCCCAGAGACAACCTTTAGTTGTGAAAGACGAGTGCCTAGGACATCTTATATAGCAAGGAGCGTATGGTATAACAGGGGAAGTTATCAACAAGAGACTCCCATGCTATCTCCTGAAAACAAGGAATATTAATTTGAATGGGACCAAGACCTTCAGAAACTAGATACAGGGAGAGCAACACTGCAGAGGCAAGATGCAAAAATCCAATATAAAAGCAACAAAAAATTTAGAGGCAGCTTACTGTAAAGAGGGCCAATTCAGAAATACCTCACAGAAATAAATTATCAGAAGGTATGGCTTTGTATGAAAGATTAAGAGAATACTAGCTGTCATTGAGACGATATCCAAATACACAATATTACCATGTAATGGGCTTACCAATTTAAGAATCCATACATGAAAATAGTGTTTTAAAAATAACCTCCCAAAGAAACTAATATAGCAGAAATATGGTTTAAGTGAATAGTGAAATAGAATATCATGCTTGAGCCATATTTAAAGAACTTGACTAATTCGAGCATGGGTATCAACTAGGATAAATCCATACCAAAAATCATTGAGCCACTCACATTCCAGAAACATGATACAGGAAAGGTGGATGAAATGAAATGATCTATTAAAATGGCACATATGAGAGAAAGTTGCACACTGTGAGAGATCAAAGACCAGAATCCTCTTCAAAGATGGAACTCCTCCTCACTGAAACCCAACGGGCTCTGTACATTCATATGAGAGTTTTTACAAAATGCATACAAAAATCCTCTTACTGCATAATTTTCTGATAAAATCTGGAACCTTCAATAATCTTTTCTCTGAGGGTTTTATAGAAGAAGAATAAAACCTATTAAATGAATTCGATGATTGTTGTAGAGGTAAATCCCCTCTGCGGACAGAGGAAATCCCTACTAGCCCAGACCAGGTCTAGCAACAATCATTCACGCTATAGCGCAGGTTCCTAATTGCAAATAAACCAACTAGCGATGAAGGCTTACCTAGAGTCCAACGTTGTTGCTTGTAGAAGAGGTAGCGCTCCCGTTCCTTAGCCCTAGCAGATCACGATCCCCATGATCTCCATGATGGACACCTGCACATGCGAGAAACAAAAAAAACGCAAGCGTAAGATCCAGTAGATGCAACTATATGTCAATAAAAAAGGACATAACTCATCATTATAAAAAACAACAAGAGTGGAACCATAACCAATAGTCGTTTATTATTAATCAATCAAAGAAAGAATACAACCATAGTTCTGACGATGAATTCTTCTTCGGAGGGTGGCCAGCAGAACACGTCTCGAAAATCCTGTCAAGGATGGGATAAACCTCTCTCTTCGGATCCTGACAATAGTCTCCTTGCTTGGATTTGGCCTTAAGGGAGTTATGGAGGCTCTTGCAGCATAAGGCTCTTGGGAATTTGGGAACTTGAAGACTAGCTTGCCATGGAGATGGGCAAGCTTTTATATATGGAGGAAGGGGAGTTGGGATCCCTATAATTATGGAATTGGCCCTATCATCAAGGAAGCTTCCATGAGAGGTGGAAAACAACTTCCTCTCTATGGAAATCCGTAGCCAAACCTCCCAACTCAAGATAGATAGCAGTCCAGGAATCCTCAGTAGAAGTGTCGGGTAGAAGTTCCACATCTAATTTCAAAGAAGGAATCTTGCATTCAACTGGAAGAGTTGCTTCCAGACCATACACCAATTGAAATGGTGTGAATCCAGTTGCACTCTTTGCAGACGTCCGGTAGGCCCATAGAGCTGAGAACAGTTGGAGGTGCCAATTGTATTTATGAATACCAACTGTTCATTGAAGCATAGTGACCAGAACCTTGTTCACAGCCTCAACCTGACCATTTTCTTGGGGGTAATATGGCGTTGAGCTATCGTGTCGTAAGCCCAATCTTGAAGTTAGCTCGGCCATCATATAATCTCGGAAATGAGTACCATGGTCGGTAACGAAGGCCTGAGGGACCCCGAAACGTGAAATGATATGGTTGAAGATGAATTAGGCAAATGTCTTACCATCAACAGCTAGTGTAGGCATTGCTTCGGCCCACTTCGTAAAGTAGTCTACGGCGACGATTATATATGCATTCCCCCCGGCCGAATGAGGGTTACATGTCATAAAATCTACACCCCATTTTGCAAAAGGGTCGACGGTAATAACAGGATGAAAAGGGAGAGGCGGCGCGCACATCTTGCGCTGAAAGACCTGGCACGTGTGACATTTACAGACTGCGACGATACAGTCTTTGAATATTGACGGCCAGAAGTAACCTACTCGCAGATTTTTCTGGGCAGTGGAATATCTGGACATATGACCGCCACAGGCGCCACTGTGGCAGTCATTTAGGACCCTTTCAGCCTCTTCCAAAGTTAGGCACCGACGGAGCACCGAATCTACTCCCACGCGGTATAAGGTATCTCCTACGATGCAGCAGGGTTGAGATTGATGCCGAATCCGACGTTGGGCATCTTTAGTCAACTCAGACCGAAATGTGGAGGTCTGAAGATACACAATTATGTCACCGTACCAAGGGTTGCGAGTACTGATAAGGAAAAGAGTTACGTCCAGTATATGATCCTCGGAGTGTGAAGGAGTGGAATCTGTTGGGAGTGAGCATATAAGATCCGTGAAAACCATTGATTTGGTTGACTTAGCAGTAGTGAACTCTAAGTCAAAGTCCTACAGGATAACGATCCATTTGGATTATTTCCCCCCCAGTAATTGTCGAGAGAGAATATATGTCATGGGGTTGCAATCCGAAACCACTGTTATCGTACGTAGCAGGATGTAGTGGTGAAAACGTTGCATAGCGTGTACTGCGGCTAACGCTAGCTTCTCGACATGAGCATAACGTGTTTCTGTGTCGATAAGGTTCTGTGATAGATAATAAATGACATGTTCATTTCCATCATCTTCATCCTGCACCAGAACCATAGCTATGGTGCTAAACGCAGCGACGAGATACAAAGTGAAATCGCGGTGATAATTAGGAGGACGAAGCAAAGGAGCATTAACCAGTAACGTCTTAAGCTTCTCAAAGGATTCTTGAGCAATGTCATCCCAATGGAAGGGAACATTTTTCTTTAGAAGACGCGTGAATCCTTTGGCCACCTCCGCGTAGTTCGGGATAAAGCGTTGAAGGAAGTTAGCTTTTCCCTGCAGACTCTGCAACTGCTATAACGAGGAGGGTGATGGGAGATTGATGATAGCCTCGACCTTTAAAGGGTCAACGCGAATTCCGTCTTTGGAGACTACGAATCCCAAAAGACGGCCAAAATCTACGAAAAAGACGCATTTATGAGGATTAAGCCTAATATTGTAGCGCCTATAGCGAAGTAAAATCTGGCGGAGGTGTTCAGGGTGGTCCTCTCGCATAGCTGAGTGAGCTGGAAAGTTGTCCAGATAAGGCTGAACGATATGGTGTATGTCACGAAAAGCGTAAGACATCACCTGCTGGAAAGTGGCTCCAACGTTCTTCAAGCCGAACGGGAGCTTGTTATAAGCGAAAGTAGCCCACGGACAGATGAATGCAGTCTTGTGCTGATCAGTAGGTAGAATGTTTATCTGATTGTACCCGGAAAATCCGTCCATCAAGGAATAAATCTCACTTTCGGCACATTCGTCGATGATTTGGTCTATGAATGGAGTGGGATAGTTATCCTTCAGACAGGCGCGATCAATATCGCGGTAATCAACATAGACCCTAATAGTACCCTACTTTTTTATCGACAGGGACAATGTTTGAAACCCATTCTGTGAGGGGGATGGGATAAATAAAGCCCGCGTTCAGAAGTTTTTCAACTTCTACCTTAATTGCAGTGGCTTTGCGAGGATGCACCGGGCGTAAGCGTTGGCGCACGGGCTTCACACCAGGGTAGGTTGGAATCTCATGCACTATGATATTGGGATCAATCCCGGGCATTTCCTCGTAGGACCAGGCGAACACATCTCTGAATTCTTTAAAAAGATCAGTATAGACTTGTATCTCATCAAGAGAACAAGTCACTCCTACGTGTATGTTCTCAACGATCCCCGGTTTAACGGAGATATTGATCGGGATGGTTTGAGTGATATTACTCAGGTTTCCTTCTGATAGAACCTCGTGCGTCAAAATGGGCGTTTAGAGAGGTGGAGTGGGAACCTGAGAAGCAAAATGCTCTAGACAATCTGACATTGCCCCTAGGCAGGGCATAAAGGAGGAACGATGATGTCCATATCTCCAAGGCAACTCCTCAAAAGACATTGTTTCAACAATGGCTTCATCAGAAGGAAAAATCTCTTTGAGAGGATCAGGCGAATCGGCCTGACCGAGCCAGGGGGATTGAGAATAGATGTCTAAAGCCATGCTCAAGGAGCATGATGAGGAGGGGGAGGATCAGATGCGGCGATGATTTCACAGTAGCTAATCTCTACTGGAGTTAAGGGCATCGATTCTCCAAACTCAGCCACCTGCTCAGGCGTAGGGATGAGCCATGGGTCGTCAGACCTAGAGATCATGTTAACTTGAGCGGTGTGCGGTGGCGGTGCGGGAAAAATACGCATGACGACGGGGTCTTCGAAAAGATCGGGTCCTACACTGTCAGGGGGATTTGGGATCTTATCCACGTACGGAACGTTGTTCTCAGAGGTGGAGGTGAAGAAGGACAATTGATCCACCGTAACGATTTTGCCCTCGTGAGGGAACTTAATAAGTCGAAAGAGGGTGGATGGCATGCATAGCATGGCATGAGTCCAACTGCGGCCAAGAAGTATATTGTAGTTGAGCTTAGCATCAACCACTTCTACTTCTACGTTGACAGTCTTCCCCTGTAAAGTAATCGCTAGACTCTCGAGAACACCCAGGGGTTTAGATTCTTGACCATCGAATGCCTCTAGGGCATTCGGAGAGGATGAAAGGGACGGAGAGCAAATGGCCTTCCAGCAAGAGGATGACATGACGCAGGTAGAATCACCTTCATCCACAACGGCCCTGTGGATGTTAAGACCGTTGATCCGACTTGAATGACAAGAGCGATGTGATGTGGAAGTTGGGGGGTGAAATTTTCTAAGTCAAAGGTGAGAAGACTAGAATCGGCGGGATCGATTCCACCGATTGCAGATAATAAAGCTTTCCGTTGTGAAGGACAACTTTGAAGAACTTCCAAAGCAGACATGGCATAGGGCGCCTGCGCCAGATCCTCAACAATACTGTAGTGCTGAGCAGCATGGTCATTCGGATTGTAGGAAGACTTTCATAGAACACCTTTAGAAGGTGGCCTCACAATGGGTTCAGCAGTAGGCTTCTCAATTTCCAATGAACCGGAGACATGTAGGGGAGGTGGACCATCTGCAACTGCCTTCCCCGGTGCCTGACACGATTCGTTGTAATACTGCCCAGCCTAGCCATATGGTAAACCTTGAGCATGAAGGTGAGCCTCTGGAGCGGGTAAACGTAACATGTTCCCATGCTCATCGTATTGATCTGGAAAAGCATACACGGGTGTACCATCCTGTGCATAATGCGAAAAATAAGAGCGGTTGGGGTCTTGAGAGGTTTGTCCAACCTCGGGGTTCGGCTGTTGTAGGGACAACTGATACTCCTCTGGAGAGATGTTCTCCGGCATAGCAGTCGCTATGTAGACGTCTTTGGGAGGCGGCACAGCCCTCTTGGAGGGTGCCGTAACAACGGGTGCAGACGCGGCCACACAGACAGTGGGCCGAACGGGTACAGAGGTGACGGGAGTCTGAGGAGACATCCCCAATGAAGGAACCACCGACCTCGTAGAAGAAGCTAATACCCGCATAGAGGTTGCGGTGGCGATAATCTGACCCAAGGATCTATACCCTGCTGGTAATGACGGACCAGGTGATGACATAACAGCTGGTTGAGGGTTGTCTCCTGGAAATAATATCCGAGGAAATAATTGGTAATCCTCACCGGACGTGGGGATTTCCTCGCTGGATTCACTCATGATTGAGCCTGCCGCTAGATCTCATAATAGACAGCGAGGACTAGGAGGAAAAACAACAGCTATAAAAGGTGAACCCGATGTAAGAGAAAGGAAATCTGCCCCTGCTCCTAACTCAGACCAAGGGTCAGAAAAGGGCCAATTGAACTCAACTGGTCCCCCAAAGGGTTGCTCAGCAAGAACCGGTCCCCCGTCAGGAAACTCGAAAATAATGGGCTGCTGAGGTTCAACAGAGGATTGTGAAGCCTCTGATGAATCGTCCGTATAAGGACTACCAGTAGACGAAACCGAGGGTTCCGCCACTGTGGTAGTAACGATAAGAGAAAAAGATCAAACACACACACGGGCTGAAAAAGAGTCAAGACACACAATCAAACGGCCAACAAGAAAAATCTAACAGGGCGTGTGATCGCGGGTGATTAATTTTTTACCACATTGAAAAATAGGAAACTTCACCGTTTCATGTTTTAAGAGTCGAGAAACGGATAAAAGGTGACTCTATCTCTTTCAGTTTTGAAGCAAGCGTGAAAGGACAAGCGCTTGGTGATCCTTTCAAATTTAAAGAGTCAGAAAAGATCAAATGACTACTCGGGAATACTAGGCAAAGGGTGTACCAAATAACCGTGAACTGCAATATACACCTTGGTTTCAAAATGAAAGAGAAATCAACCAAGGACTTTCCGTACATGCAGGCAATCTCCCCGAATGCTGTGTCCAGTGTATCATGGGTATAGGGCGGTAGACTCAGCTTCCTATGGATAAAGGATTGAAACCTAGTGGGGTCTCCCTTTATATACTCGACGGTACGGGGAGCACAAGTCCGTACTAGCGCTGTCTAAAGCCAAAAGGCGAACGACAGCTACTAGGTTTTAAGACACTGGAACACGTCTCTAGCCTAGACCTCTAAATGTGTTTCGTTAGATTTCAATTCTGCCTTAGTGTAAATTGAGTAAATTTTAATGATTATCTTCAATTACGTTTCAGTTTTCAGGCCCTAGCGAATGTAATGTTTCAAAATCTCCTAAATGCACTCTATATGCCACAGTATATCATTTCATTCGATGAAAGCTATTTATGAGAGAGTTGAGAGCTTTTCACACAATAACGAAATGAAAAGAAAACAACCAATGACGTCTCTAATGCAGCTAATGAAAACTAAAAAGCTTTTCGTTCAAGGTTACCAATCACTAATAACACCGAAAATATCTAATTCACATTAACTAATGAAAAGCAAAAGAGATTTTTTTTATATATTTTCAATATTTCAGAGCAAAATGCGCTAAAAAAATGAAAACTAATGCAAAAGCGATTCGAGAAATGATGATAAGAGAGCAAAAACAAACAAATTTCACTCAATAGCAAACACAATCAGACCTCAAATCGACCAACAGTCCCTCAAAACCAAGAAAATCCCAAAGACACAAATGAACCGTGTAATCTAGGCCCAAAACGAGACAAAGCGGAATTCGAATGAAGGAGGAGTCAATCACTCAAATAGCGCAATAAAACGATAAACAACTGTCAAACGAATGCAGGGAAGCAATCACAAGGTTGACTGAACCGATAGAAACCAAAAACTCCCAAGGAAGGCTCGACACACCATAGCACCTAGATGACCTAGGGCTAGAATGCAAAATCAATGGAAATGGGCAAACAACCAAAGGACGAAGGTAACAGTCAGTCAATCAAGGCTCCAAAACACTCAAGCAGTCAAAAAAATGAAACCAAAATCAGAGATCAGGCTCAGAAAGCTCAAAATCAAGCAAACCCTAGCAGTCCCCAGCACTGGCGCGACTGTCAGGCTGAAACTAGCGCCATATCAGAATTGGCGCGGGTAATACATTGACAACTAGCGCCAATTGGCGCGACTGTCACGCTAAAAAACGCGCCAGTCAAGTTTTCTATGCTAAAATAAAAAATAAGCAATCCAAGATCAGACCAGTGACGTTTGGAGTTTTCAAAAACCCAAATTCACAGAAAGAACCAGCCCAAAAGAGCTGATCAAGCAAGTAGAATCAAGAATCAACCGAAGAGACAAGACAGTGATCCAAGTGTTCAGTTTACAAACTAAACCGGAGATTGACTGAAGCAGCTTTGATCTACTTCGCAATTGCAGAGCAAAAGCGTTTCGAAGGCTATCTAGCCAACTTCAGGCTCCGTCTATAGCTCATAAAATGAACAACAACAAGCTAACGATCCCCAGCGGAGTCACCAAATTGTTGTGGAGGTAAATCCCCTCTGCGGACAGAGGCGATCCCTACTAGCCCAGACTGGGTCTAGCAACAATCATTCACGCTATAGCGCAAGTTCCTAATTGCAAATAAACCAACTAGCGATGAAGGCTTACCTGGAGTCCAACATTGTTGCTTGTAGAAGAGGTAGCACTCCCGTTCCTTAGCTCTGGCAGATCACGATCCCCACGATCTCCGTGATGGACACCTGCACATGCGAGAAAAAAAACAAACGCAAGCGTAAAACCCAGTAGATGCAACTATATGTCAGTCAGAAAGGACATAACTCATCATTATAAACAACAACAAGAGTGGAACCATAACCAATAGTCGTTTATTATTAATCAATCAAAGAAAGAATACAACCATATTTCTGAAGCTGAATTCTCCTTCGGAGGGTTGCCAGCAGAACACGTCTCGAAAATCCTATCAAGGATGGGACAAACCTCTCTCTTCGGATCTTGACAATAGTCTCCTTGCTTGGATTTGGCCTTAAGGGAGTTATGGAGGCTCTTGCAGCATAAGGCTCTTAGGAATTTGGGAACTTGAAGACTAGCTTGCCATGGAGATGGGCAAGCTTTTATAGATGGAGGAAGGGGAGTTGGGATCCCTATAATTGTGGGATTGGCCCTATCATCAAGGAAGCTTCCATGAGAGGTGGCAAACCACTTCCTCTCTATGGAAATCCGTAGCCAAACCTCCCAACTCAAGATAGATATCAGTTCCTGGATCAGTTAGGACGAAACTTCCGCCATTTATTTTTAAAAAACACTCATTAAATTGGCTGGCGCGAGTGCGACTCTGGGACAGGCGCGACCTCTTTGAAGGATTTTCCCCATTGGTGCGGGTACTGAACTGGCTGCCCGCGCCAATGCAAAAAGGGGTGTTTTTAGGGTTTTTCAGCAGGAGATGTCTTCAGGGGGATGAAAGTACATGTTCAGGGGAATGCCATGAAATTATTTTCAAGTTATATTACTTCTCACAAGTCACAAAACAAGCCCTCCAATGTGCGAGACAAGGAATGGTAGGGACGGTGACAAATTGCTGTGTAACAATGATGAACATTTAATTTGCCTCATAAAGACAGGATGGCGGAAACGTGCACGCCCATATTGCTTGATGACTCTGTAGAGCTGTATGTACTCTGTGGCCTGCTTTCTGAAATAAATGCACTGGGTGGAAGTCTCTTCAGGAACACGATATAGAAATAAAAACCACATGGGCACTCTGTCCTTTCCTGGAAAGAAAATCCTGCTGAAGTGAAACCTTGAGGGTATTGTTTTCTGTGCATGGACCTTCTGAGTGATCTATGGGGTCTTCGATCTGGTACTCTGCCTTCAAATGGTTAGCTTAAGGCTCCAAAATATTCAATTACATGCCTTTAATTCTTTACCTTTCACTGATACTCTTTGTCTGCAATATTAATGTCTCCGATCGTGAAATATGTGCTTTGAATGACTCTGGAGGGTTTTACAGAGTTTAACCTTGCTTCTTTAATGGCGTTCATGTCGTAACAACTTCCCAGACCCTTTCTCCATAATTCTAGCCTCTGAAAAATTGTCCTTCCCGGTGTTCTCTGCTACTGTAATCAAGACTGTGAATCATGGCGATTTACCATCATTCGTACCTTGTAAAATACACAAAATTGTCAAGAAAAAAAATGCACGGGAAGGTGGATGCAAGAGGGGTAATGAGGATGACAGCGCATCTTGGAGAAATGGTGGAAAAAAGCAGCGAAATGGCGGGGAAATGCTCTGGTGAAGGTTGGCGAAATGAAAAAATTTGAATGTAAAACCCTTGAATTTTGACCCTTTGAATATATGAAAAGGGACGGGCGAAATACGATAAATTATGTGGAAAGGGTGACGTGGCGGAGGACGTGTGTCAAAGGTGGGCAGGAAAGCAATCTGGACCATCCAATATCAAGAGGAGATCGACAGCGGAAAACATATCGGAGGGCGACGGATTGGTAGGCCAGGGGTACGAATACCTTGGATTAACTTCCGCACATCTTCGAGGTGCAGTGACCGTTAGATGAAGAGCCCCAGATCGGACAGTTGACATGAATATCACGCCAGGTCAAATGCCGAACGATAACGCGCAATGGGAGGGCAGTTTTGAAACAATGACGGAGCCACGTGTCATAAGCTGAGTGGAATCGCTCTGAAATGGAAAATACCGCCCACCCTCCAAAGGCGGTGCGATGAATACCATTGGTTTTGAACAGTGTTTTTGGGCGCAAGGACCACAAAGGCGGGTGAGCTTCGGACTATCTATTTATGGTTTGATCGGACGGTGAACAGGCGATCGGAGCGATAGACGGGTGGGCTATGGGCGCAACGTTGATCCACGAAGACCGTCTGATCTGCATAGATCGACGGTTAATACTGTGCCCGATCATTTGGCTGATAGGCACTCTCCGGGCTAGCGCTTGGTTCTAGCGCCCCGGTCACGTGAAAAAGATATAGGGGCCAGGGCCGAAGGAGATAGGCCTGATATATTTTCAAATGCGGGTTTTTGGCCTTTCATAATTTAGTTTTGGGGTAGGAAATGGCAACGATAGGTAGAAAAAGGATTTTTTAGGACAAAAGAGGGGGTTTGAAAGGTTTAAGCGAGATTGCTTGTCAAAATTTAACAGAATGCTGACATGATCAACACATTGTATCACCTAATATCAAAATTTATGAACAAGATTTATGGCTTTTTATTTCACAATTCCAAACATTTAATATTTTTTTTGTTCCTATAATTTGTAACATTTTTTCCGATACACTAGCAAATGTTGATGCTATATTGTCACTGCTAAGGGATAGATTTTCTATCGTAATAATTTATAGGCCATCCATTCTAGAAAATATCACTATTTTTTGTGTTTTGAATTATGACCAATAGATACTGGATTTTATGGTGAATGCTGAAGTGTTCAAATATGTAGGTATTGAAAAATATGAGCACAATGAATAATTGCAGAATGTAACTCAAGCAAGCAAAGGAAACCCAATTCACAAGAGCATGTTGTCACTAGAAAATTTGTATGACTTGTAAAATTGCTTTAAGGGGCTAGCAAAAGTGAATACTCATAGCTATTATCTCTCTCACAAACATATAAATCTTGGTACAAAGCAAGATCTAAAGTTTGTCAATCCCAATACTTATTGCACACCTCAAGAGTGGTGAGATTTCCACATATTTAGGAAGTACTGAATGTTTTTGTGTGTACATATGATGATGTAACAACGCCTCCCACATTTACCCACTTTCACTAGCCTATTGGGGTAAACATGAGATGAGGGCTATTTTGAAATAACTCAACCTCTACGGTCAACACTGTTACCGATGAAATAGGTAACCGCGTTGTTACCTACTTTTTTTTGGTAGCATAAAAAGCACCCGATTTTGAAAAGTGGTGATGCAGAATCACCTTTTTTTTTTTGGAGCACATTTTTGACACTCTAATATTTTTATTTATGAAGTATGAATATTTGTTTTAAAATGTTAGTGATTTTCATGCTAGTTTTGAAACGTATTGATGCAGTATCAATTTTTTTTTAATAGCGGTAATTTTCATGCTAATTTTGAAACGTATTGATGCAGCATCAACCTTTTTTTTTTAGAGTGGTGATTTTCATGTTGGTAATAAAACAAAAAACTTAGATAAAAAAATATATATAAAAACAATAAAGAAAACCAATAAAAATGTAAAAAAAACAAAATTAACTTGTAAAAATAAAAAATTTAAACAAAAATAAATTAAAAAAACAAAAAAAAAGAAAAAATATTCGAAAATTATATCAAAAGAAATGACAAAATTTGAAAAAAAAAACACATAATTTAAAGAAAAAAAACAAAAATTAACCAAAAAAATAAAAATAAAAAAAAACATCAAAAACATTTTTTTCTAAGTTATTAAAAAAAACCATATAATTAAAAAAAAAATTAAAATTAAAATAGAAAATTTAAAAATAATTTAAATTACAAAACTAAAATTTAAATAAAAAAAATAAAATACAAAAAAGAGAAAATTTAAATTAAAAAAATAATAAGAAGAAGAAGAAAGAAACAAATTTTAAAATTAACAAAAAAAACCAATTTAAAAAAAAAAAAATATTGAAAAAGAAAATTAAAAAAAAAAAAAAAAATCATTAAAAAACAAAAAAAAAGAAAAAAACCCGTGCAAATAATTAAAAAACAAATATCCATAAATTTACTGTTTTTTTTTAAATGAAACAATTTATAAATTTTAAAAATGAAAAACTAAATAAACTAAACGAAATGCTACGTAATACCAACATATTTGTAATGACATTGTTTTGGATGTGCCCTGTCCCTATATAGTAATAAACATTGTGATTATTTTCTCCATAATATTGGGAGATCTTGCTCCCAAGGCTTAGGTATGTTGGGAATTAAACGTGTCAATAATTTCCATTGTTTCCATACAAAGAAAATGTGTTAGCCCTAGATATACTTTCCACTTCTTCTTTTCGTAGATTGTGTCCATATACAATATGACACTGTATTGCAGAATTTGTGGTACTAATGTGATAATATATCCCCAATTTCTTTAATTCCAATAAGTATTCTTCACTTTATTCCAGGATGCACTTGGGCTACGAGGCCCTGATGTAACCTTTCTAGATCCTTTCTAAATCATTTTTCATAAGTTTCAACTTCCTTTACTATCATTGCATCCTCACTCTTTTGTTTCTTCTCAATCTAGATTTGGTTTTGGTCC
This sequence comes from Pinus albicaulis, assembly GCA_034641835.2. Taxonomy (NCBI): domain Eukaryota; kingdom Viridiplantae; phylum Streptophyta; class Pinopsida; order Pinales; family Pinaceae; genus Pinus; species Pinus albicaulis. Next base: position 245,408,664 of record CM076575.1, on the reverse strand, counting down.
TCACATAAGGAACGTTTATCATATTGCAAAATTGCATTTTCTTTCCCTAAAGCTTGATGAGATTCAAACTGACCATAATGTGAAAATCCAGTTAAACAATCTTTGTGTTGCAATCCCTCATAATCAATGCAAATCTAAGAAAATGTATGACTATACCTACCTTCTTGAGAAAATAGACCTCAATTTGGAACTTGCTTTTGAAAATCCAACAAAAATGAGACCTATGTGTTCTTCTCTTTGCTTCAGTTATGACATTGCAAATCTAGAGAAAGACACACTAACTATGGATTTTTGTTTGACACTATGGCCTAAATGACTAATACATAATCTTCCTTTTCCTCTATTAATCTACTATAAAATATAACTCCTAAATGCCTTGAAATATCTCTCCACATGTCTTCCATATGCAGTGCCACCATTTATCAACATGTTATTTATTGGAAATCACTTGGAAGATGATCATGTATCTTCCAAATTTCTATATTATTATCCCAGAACCCAGAGAGCCTTTCCCTACAAAAAATAGCAATGATATCAGTTTTTCTTGAGGGAATCATAGTATGTGAAGCCATATTCCTTCTCACAATGCTCTTTATACCACTCATTCTATGCCATAACAAATTGCCTCAGAATCATAGAAAGCAATCACTACTGACATTAGAAATTAATATCAAATATTACAAAATAAGAATTAACAAACATAAATTTTAAATAATTTTACGGATAGCTTCTTTTCCTGATCAAAGTTTCTAGGCTCAAAAGAAACCAACAATGCGATTTTCAATATTTTATATAATTTAATCATTGCACAAATCTTCAAAGGTAAAATTAATAAAATCAACATTCCAATAAACACTTGTGCTCCATCAGATTACAAACTTGTCCACTTACAAAAAGGAAGAAACGAGGTACTTAACATCCCATGCCCAATAGATGTTTCTCTACCTATATATATGTATAACATTTTTAGTTATATAAAGTAGAATATATATATATATATATAAGATTCCTAAATGAATCAAATTATTCGGAGAGATTTTACCTTTGAAGTTTAAAATTTTCTATTGTCTCCTTGCATAATAATTCCATATGGTTAAATCTATGATACTTGATAAGTCATTTCACTTGTATAAAATCGAGTGAAATATTAAATGCTTCAGTAGATATTTAAAATTCTATTTGAAGAGGAAATTCATTATCACATGAACATTAACATGAGCGGCTTTGAGCTATAATGACATTTCCATATTTTAAGAGGACTTTGAATCAATTTTTATAATTCTTTCTCCACTAATGGACTCTTTTATGACATGTTTCAAAAGAGAAACATTTCCTTTATGCTCTGAAAATAAGTCTTTTATGATATTATGATATGGTTTTTCATGGCTTTGCATTGTCAACTGAAGCATCTTCAAAACTTTTTGGATGCATCAGACCTATGAAGCCATGAAATTCCCTTTCTGGGGTTATGTTTTTTCCTCAAATATTAAACCTATGCCTGAAATAGGTGTGAAAGGAAGGCGTGCTTCAGAAAGTAAATAGTCAAGGGTCTCTCTCCTAGAAACAAATAAGAAATTCTCTATTGGTTCCAAAACATCAAATAGGCATGGCCACCTGATTGAGTAGCATAATTGAGAGCACACATTAGGCTTCAATAAGCGCATCAGATTAATCTTGCATAACGAAGCAATACCCAACACTCTAACGAACCTTGATCTTAGGACAGAAAATGGAGTAATACTCTGGATGGAGTGGGACAACTCACTAGACCCTCACTCTCATCCTTATGCATTAGTTTGTTAAATTAAATAAATATTCCCCAACCTAATCACAACTTATATAATATTTTCTCATCCCCTATCTCCATGGAAGTTGAGCGAGCTCCCATACCGAAAGGTCAGTTAATCATCACGACATAAGTAAGTGTAGAAGGTAAACTCATCAATTTAATTTATGGCCAATTGATATGGGTGTTCTAAAGGAAAGAAAGTGAATAATAAGGGTGGGTGCAGTTGAAGAGAAAGATCGAGAGGTGGTTTTCCAAGATGGATCCCTCGATTTATATAATAAATTTTAGCAGCTTACCCTTAATCCATTGAATTTGGTTTTCCTAGTGAATCAGTCAATACCACAATCTGAGAAGGATTTTATGGATTTGGAAGTAATAACATGTCTTCCACATTTCTTTAACTACATAAAATTTCCTCAAGAGGACTTCACGACATTAATGAAACCTGCCACATCTGATTCGTTGTAGCAAATCAACTGTATATTGTATCGTTAATGGGGGCGCTAATAGATTTAATGTGGAAAAAACATAATCACTCCTCCTTCTCCCTCCTTCGATATTGTCGTTGGCTTCTTCACTAGTATACTTATTTTGAGATTGTATCAATTTACAAGTTGGATATTTTGTTTCCCTTGTATCTTATTTCTTCCAGTATTAACACAAATTTTCAAATAAACTTTTGCGATGAATTTTCTATTTTGTTTAGCATATGTTCTTGTTAACATGTGCCAACAGAGTTGTGGACCAACTCCAGACAACTAAAACCTCTATGGATGTCTCTCTATTTTGATCGGTGCTTTCCAGTCTCAAGGGGATGTCTCTAGGGTTGTATGTTGCTCTTTTTTTTACTAAGATTGGTTGACGGAAGAGGTTGGAGTAGAGAAACTTGTATGTTGAATTTTACCCATGACCATGAAGCTCAACTATTTGATGTTTCAAGGATAGAGGATGCATTTAGTGTAGGAGCCTTGGGATTTTTGGTGTTAAGGCTTGCACCAACAAAAATATTCAGCCGATTATGTTGGAACATGAAGAAAACTCACAAGGTTTCAATAAACTTAAAATTTGGAGAAATATATGGCAACGTAGAAAATTATGGTTCAATATCTACATACAATGTGTGTGGGGCACATTAGAGGTAAAATACAAATTTCCATTGTGTCTCATGATCAAAAGTGCAAAGATCGTGAATTGACTTCTTACAATACTTAAAGACTTTTTTTTTGAAAAGGAACAAAGAGATCACAGTTTACAGTTCATTATAAAAATAAATTCAAAAGAGGAAAGTCAAGAATGAAGATTTCCCTATCTACAAGTTAGAAAACCTATTACTGCACTAATTAGATTGCCATTGTTGTTTTCTCATAACTCAACCATTATTTAATATTGGAATATTAAATAATATTAACCATGAAGGAAAGAATGGGAAGTGTTGTCCAACCACATCAATAAAACACATTGTTTACACTAGACATAATTCCCCTTCAGCCAATATCCATATGCATAGAAAACAATTTATGTACAACATATCTCAGTAAACGCTACAAAAAATATTGCATATCCATAGTTTCAGAATTCCTTCCCCAACTACCTTCCCTAGCATAGCTCCCATTTATGAAATAAATCATATAGAAATCCAACCTCGTGGATATGAACATTCTACAATAATGAAGTGCATACCAAAATCCATGGGCCTGAGACTAATACATGAGTACAAAGAATTAGATTATATAAGTATGATGACAAATTATGTGGCTTGGCCTTTATTTTTTCTGCCATACTTTTATAGGCCTATTGAATCTCCTACTATGGAATATGGCATTACAGTATCAAGAGGATGTCCCTAGGGGTTGTATGTTGTTCTCAAACAAGTTAGTGCCACCTATCACAAGAAACATGTATAATGAAAAAATGAAGAGCAATAGCTAAGGGGAGTGCAAAAAAGTACATTAACCTAACATGTATTCTAGGGTAATATCAAAAGATAAGACACCCTAGTCCAACAAGATAAGTGCAAAACTTTGTCTATGAACTTAATGAAACTAAAAATAGTTTAACGCATTAGACCTTTGAAGCCATGAAATCTGCTTTCTGGTTTTTTTTTTCCTCAAATCCTAAACCTATGGCCGAAATAGGTGCAAAAGCAAGGTAGGCTTCAGAAAGTAAATATTCAAGGGTATCTCTCCTACAAATAATGAATAAATTCTCTATCAGTTCCAAAACATTAAATATACATTGTCGCCCAATTGAGTAGCATAATTGAGAGCAAAGACTACGCTTGAAAAAGCACACCGGATTAAGCTTGCATAACGAAGTAGTTTCCAACACTCTAATGAAACCCGAGCTTAGGTGGGATAAAGGATTAATAGTTTGAATGGAGTAGGACAACTCACCAAACCCTGCCTCTCATCCATATGCATTGAGTTGTTAACTTAAGTAAATAGACCCCAAACTAATCACATCTTATATAATAATTTCATGTCCCCTCTCCTCACGGAAATCGAGCGAGCTCCCATATCGAAAATTTGGTTAATCACTGCGACATAAGTAAGCACGGAAGGTCAAGTGATTTATTTTATTTATAGCCAGTCGAGACGGGTGGTCCAAAACAATGTATTGTGGTAATAATTTGTAAATTTTAAAATGAGTTCTTAAAAGTGGTATTACCAATTCCTGCTAAAAAACTATTGCAATATTTAGTGATATAGCAACATAGAAAACTTGGAATATCTTCTCTTTTTTAAAACTTGGAATATCTTCTCTTTTTTTAAGATTTTATACTATTATGTAATTAGAAGAAAGCTTTTAAATGTAATTTGTTGTTTAAGTTTAGAAGAAAGTTTCTAAATGTATTTTGTTGTTTAAGTTTAATGTGTTTTTGTTTCTTTAAATAAATTGATAATTTTTTAAAATTATTATAAACAACAAGAAATTGTATACTCATTAAAATATCATTTAAAACTAAATTAATTTACTTATTTTCTAGATAGAAAATCTTTCGGATTAATCGCATCATTAGGATTTGGGATTTGGTCGACGTTTCGAACCATCTGACCTTATCGTGAGGATGAACCACATTAGATGGTTCGAAACGTCAACCAAATCTTAATGATGTGATTAATCCAAAAGATTTTGTATCTACATTATGGATCACAAAAGTCTTAGATCTAACATAATTACTTATATCGAACCGTTCACGACGCCGGAATCGCAATGACGAGACCTTTCTGGTCGCTCAGGTTCAGACCTGTTTCAAGTACTTCCATTTTTTATGATATGACTTGATCTCCTGATCACAGATGGAGCGGGACAACTCACTAGACCTTGACTCTCATCCTTATGCATTGGTTTGTTAAATTAAATAAATAGTCCCCAACCTAATCACACATTCTATAATATTTTTCCATCCCCTTTCCCCATGGAATTCAAGCGAGCTCCCATACCAAAAGTTCAATTAATCATCACGGCATAAGTAAGTGTTGAAGGTCAACTCATCAATTTAATTTATAGAGAATTGATACAAGTGTTCCAAAGGAAAGAACCCGAATAACAAGGGCGGGTGTAGTTGAAGAGAAAGATCGAGAGGTGGTTTTCCGAGATTTCCCCCTCGATTTATATAATCAATTTTCGTAGTTTACCCTTAATCCATTGAATTTGGTTTTCCTAGTGAATTAGTCAGTACCCCAATCTGAGAAGGATTTTACGGATTTGGATGTAATAACATGTGTTCCACATATCTTTAGCTGCATAAAATTTTCTCATGAGGACTTCATGACATTAACGAAACCTGCCACATCTGATTCGTTGTAGAAAATCAACTGTAGATTGTATCGTTAATGGGGGAGCTGACAGATTTAACGTGGACAAAACATAATCACTCCCCCTTCTCCGTCCTTCGATATCGTCGTTGGCTTATTAAATGGTATATTTCTTTTGAGATTGTATGAATTTAGAAGTTGGATATTTGTTTCCCTTGTGTCATATTTCTTAAAGAATTAACACAATTTTTCAAATAAACTTTTGCGATGAATTTTCTATTTTGTTTAGCATATTTTCTTGTTAACATGTACCAACAAATTTGTGGACCAAATCCAGACAACTAAACCCTCTCTTGATGTCTCTCTGTTTTGATTGGTGCTTTCAAGTCTCAAGGGGATGTCTCTAGGGTTGTATGTTGTTCTTTGTGTCTACTAATATTGGTTGAGGGGAGCGGTCGGAGTAGAGAAACTTGTATGTTGAAGTTTACCCATGACCATGAAGCTCAAATATTTTATGTTTGAAGGATAGAGGATGCATTCAGTGTAGGAGCCTTGTGATTTTTGGTGTTAAGGCCCGCAACAACAAAAATCTTCAGCCTATTCTGTTGGAACATGAAGAAAACTTACAAGGCTTCAATAACCTTAACATTTTGGAGAAATATATAGCAACATAGAAAATTATGGTTGAATATCTACATACAATGTGTGTGGGGAACATTAGAGGTAAAATGCAAAATTTCCATTGTGTCTCATGATCAAGAGCGAAAAGATTGTGAATTGACTTCTTACAATACTTAAATACTTGTTAAAAACTTGAGAATGAGGATTTCCCTATCTACAAGTTATAAAACCTATTGCTGCAGTAATTAGATTGCCATTATTGTTTGCTTAGAAATCAACCAAAATAAGGCTCTTCCTTCATTCCACCAGAGATGGAATATTAAATAATATTAAACATGAAGGAAAGAATGGGAAGTGTTATCCAACCACATCAATAAAACACTTTGTTTACACCACACATAATTCCCCTTCAGCCAATATCCATATGCATAGAAAATGATTTATGTACAACACATCTCAGCAAATGCTACAAAAAATATTGCATATCCATAGTTTCATAATTCCTTCCCCAACTACCTTCCCTAGCATAGCTCCCATTTATCAAATAAATCATATACAACCCCAACCAAGTGGATATGAAAATTCTACAATAATGAAGTGCATACCAAAAGCCATGGGCCCGAGACTGATACATGACTACCAAGAATTAGATTATATAAGTATGATGACAAATTATGTGGCTTGGCCTTTATTTTTTTTGCCATATTTTTATAGGCCTATTGAATATCCTAGTATGGAAGAGTGGCATTACAGTATCAAGAGGATGTCCCTAGGGGTTGCATGTTGTTCTTAAACAAGTCAGTGCCACCTATCATAAGAAACATGTATAATGAAAAAATGAAGAGCAATAGCTAAGGGGAGTGCAACATAGTACATTAACCCAACATGTCTTCTAGGGTAATATCAAAAGATAAGACACCCTAGTCCAACAAGATAGGTGCAAAACTTTGACTATGAACTTAATGGAACTGAAAATTGTTTCACGCATTAGACCTTTGAAGCCATAAAATCCCCTTTCTGGGTTTTTTTCTTTTTTTTCTCAAATCGTAAAGCTATGGCCGAAATAGGCGCAAAAGCAAAGTAGGCTTCAGAAAGTAAATAGTCAAGGGTATCTCTCCTAGAAACAAAGAATAAATTCTATATCAGTTCCAAAACATTAAATACGCATTGTCACCCAATTGAGCAGCATAATTGAGATCACAGACTAGGCTTGAAAAAGCACACCGGATTAAGCTTGCATAACAAAGTAATTTCCAACACTCTAATGAAACCTGAGTTTAGGTGGCAGAAAGGATTAATAGTTTGAATGGAGTGGGACAACTCACCGAACACTGCCTCTCATCCATATGCATTGAGTTGTTAACTTAAGTATACAGTCCCCAAAATAATCACATCTTATATAATAATTTCATGTCCCCTCTCCCCACGACAATCGAGCGAGCTCCCATATCGAAAGGTTGGTTAATCACTGCGATAGAAGTAAGGGCAGAAGGTCAAGAGATTTATTTTATTTATAGCCAGTTGAGATGGGTCGTCCAAAAAAATGTATTGTGTTAATAATTTCTAAATTTTAAAATGAGTTCTTAAAAGTGGTATTGTCAATTCTTGCTGAAAAAATATTGCAATAGTTAGTGACATAGCAACATCAAAAACTTGGAATATCTTCTCTTTTTTTAAGAGTTTATACTATTATGTAATTAGAAGAAAGCTTTTAAATGTAATTTGTTGTTTAAGTTTAGAAGAAAGTTTTTAAATGTAATTTGTTGTTTAAGTTTAATTTGTTTTTGTTTGTTTAAATAAATTAATAATTTTTGAAAATTATTATACACAAAAAGAAATTGTATGCTCATTAAAATAATATTTAAAACTAAATTAATTTACTTATTTTTTAGATAGAAAATCTTTTGGATTAATCACATCATTAGGATTTGGTCGACGTTTCTAACCATCTGACCTTGTCTTGAGGATGAACCACATTAGATGGTTCGGTTTTGTCATTAATCGGAAAGATTTTCTATCTACATTATGGATCACAAAAATCTTAAATCTAATATAATTACTTATTTTTATTAATAATTAAAAATAATATTTATTATATAAATTAAATTAAATACAATTTGATTTAAAAATATATAAAATGACCATTATAATCTTTAAAGCTAATTTTTAATCATGCCCTATCATATTAGCGAGTGTATCGTTAGCTTATAATTTATAAGCTACTGAAAATTTATTTGAACTGCTTCCTCAGGAGTTTCTCCTCTGCTTTCAAGGCCATCTGATAGGCCTCTTCAACTATCTTAGGAGACAAAAGACCAATTTCATCTTGGATCTCCAGCTTGAGACCATTCACATATCTGGCAGTCTTCTCTAGTGTGTCTTGAAATTGCCCACCTCTTATGCTTACTCTATATAATTCTTCTGTGTATTCCTTTACTGTCAGCGACCTCTGTCTCAGGTTCTGCATTTGCCTAAAAAATGTCAGCTGATAATCACCAGGCAAGAATTTGTCTTTTAACTTAGCCATCATTCTGGTCCATATTTTGATAGGCTGCTTTCCAACTCTTCTTCTTTCTGCTTACACTTCATCCCACCAAAGTGCAGCATGTCCCTTCAGCTTTGCTACTGCAAACTTGACCTTCTTATCTTCACTCATTTCTTCATAGTCAAAGCACTTGTTCATTTCATTAATCCAGTCCACCATCTCCTCTAGATTCAGTCCTCCTGCAAAACTTGATACTTCAATCTTGGGCTTAACTGCAAACCCCAGAATAGTTCTGAGGAGCCTCATGTCAGGAGGAATCTCAGCAATTTCTCTAGCTTCTTCTATCTCAGGTTCACTAATGTCTTCAGGATCTCTGGGCTGTCTTTGCTCTATGGCATCCATTCTGGCTTCAACCCTCCGCAAGGTCTACAACACTTCTGCATTGGCAACGGGTCTCCTTCTATCAGCACCTCTACCAACTCGGATTTCCATGTTAATGCTCTGCAAAAACAACTCAAAAAGAGCTCTGATACCACAATTGACAGCAACGAAATTGAATCTGGGCCCCCAAGGAGAGCTGGTCTCAATGTAGCTCTGTCAGCATTTCCCCTGAATTAACTCAGTTCAATTTTCACGTAGTCTTCCTCAACTCTTTTGTAATTTTATTTATCAATTTCAGAGAAATTGACAAATAAATACTTTAAGCAAACTTGGGAAAATTTAAATATATATCTCCGAACTTTAATTCTACTGCTGAACCTTAGAACAAAGGTTGTCACCCTTCAGAATCTTAAATTAATAACCCGACGTATTTTAAATAAACAACTTTAGGCCTCGGGCCCACCATACAATGCGGGTTTTAACACTTTTTAGACGCCATACCTTTGACTATCCTTCGAGCATATCTGAGTGCGATCACTGTTCGATGGCCAGCCACCAGATCAGACGGTGTACGCGGATATCGCGTTGACTTAACCATTGATCATTAACGTGCGATGAGAGTGGTTTTCAAAACTACTCAGGGACACGTGTCGCCTAGTCTGTGGCATTGGTCCAAATTCTTAAATACAGCTTATCCCACAAAAGTGGTGCGATCAAAACAACATCGGTTTTTGAACAGTGATTGACTGGAAGTTGAACTAGGGTTAACGCCTTCCTTTCTAATTGCTCTGGTTCACTAACTCAGGGTCTAACCTCGGTTCAGGATTTTCAGTTAACAAAAAAACAATCTATTTCTCTTGTAAGCGGGTTCTTCCACTACGACAAGAAGTCCACAATTCTATGGGCAACCACACTACAGGTGCGCTCTTTAAAAGACTCGAGGCATACACAAGGCTCGACGCCTACAGCAAGGTCCAGTACATCCCTTCAAGGTTTCTTACAGGGTCTATCTCAACAGAGCTAATTATGACCATTCAAGAGAAATATACAATCAACAATGGAAAAAGAGACATGCAGAGATTATACAGCAACTCTATCCAAAAATTATACACAGAACAGTGTTCAATCGCCTCAGAATTGAACAAATTCCCTCAAAAATATCAATTCAAGACAATTTGATAATCAAGGAGCACTGAAAATTATTCAACCGAAAGAAATTGCTTAACACCCAGATTTTACTGCAGAAATCTCCCTCCTCAATATATCCGGGGGATATAATTTATATGCATTATAATGTGTCTCTTCGATTCGTCGGTGAGGACCGTTTATATTCTAACAAAAACTAATTACATTATTCGAATAACTGGACAGGACAGATGGACTGAACGAAACCTATTTAACTTCTATTGACTCTAACTGATCTAAATGCAAAAGGAAGCTAAGGTATTGACACCTTGCTGTTACAATTTAAATGATTTTGAACCCTCCTAGCCATAACATGTGGACAAAACTCCTACATTGCTGGCTAGTGTTTAATTCCCCTGCATCAAAAACTTTGTCTATGAACTTAATGGAACTGAAAATTGTTTCATGCATTAGACCTTTGAAGCCATAAAATCCCCTTTCTGGGTTTTTTTCTTTTTTTTCTCAAATCGTAAAGCTATGGCCAAAATAGGTGCAAAAGCAAGGTAGGCTTCAGAAAGTAAATAGTCAAGGGTATCTCTCCTAGAAACAAAGAAGAAATTCTATATCAGTTCCAAAAAATTAAATACGCATTGTCGCCCAATTGAGTAGCATAATTGAGATCACAGACTAGGCTTGAAAAAGCACACCGGATTAAGCTTGCATAACAAAGAAGTTTCCAACACTCTAATGAAACCTGAGTTTAGGTAGTAGAAAGGATTAATAGTTTGAATGGAGTGGGACAACTCACCGAACCCTGCCTCTCGTCCATATGCATTGAGTTGTTAACTTAAGTATACAGCCCCCAAAATAATCACATCTTATATAATAATTTCATGTCCCCTCTCCCCACGGCAATTGAGCGAGCTCCCATATCGAAAGGTTGGTTAATCACTACGACATAAGTAAGGGTGGAAGGTCAAGTGATTTATTTATTTATAGCGAGTTGAGATGGGTGGTCCAAAAAAATGTATTGTGTTAATAATTTGTAGTTTAAGTTTAGAAGAAAGTTTTTAAATGTAATTTGTTGTTTAAGTTTAATGTGTTTTTGTTTGTTTAAATAAATTAATAATTTTTGAAAATTATTATAAACAACAAGAAATTGTTTACTCATTAAAATAATATTTAAAACTAAATTAATTTACTTATTTTTTAGATAGAAAAATCTTTCGGATTAGTCACATCATTAGGATTTGGTCGACGTTTCTAACCATGTGACCTTGTCTTGAGAATGAACCACATTAGATGGTTCGGTGATGTGATTAATCGGAAAGATTTTCTATCTACATTATGGATCACAAAAGTCTTAGATCTAATATAATTACTTATTTTTATTAATAATGAAAATTAATATTTATTATATAAATTAAATTAAATACAATTTGATTTAAAAATATATAAAATGACGATTATAATCTTTAAAGCTAATTTTTAATCATGCCCTATCATATTAGCGAGTGTATCGTTAGCTTATAATTTTATAAGCTACCGAAAATTTATTTGAGCTATTGAAGTTGGCTCCACACATTAATCTTACAAAATGAAATCATAAAAATTATGTCAATAAAATTTAAACCGACAACACTGATCGTTAAAAAGCACGTGCTCTCTATTGCTCTGATTACGAACAAGATAGTTTTCATTTCCGACATTACTCTCGTGTAACTGCATTACATATAAAAATTTCCATGATTTGCCACTGAATATGAATACAAACAATAGCCCGGAACTTTTCCATAAAAATTGAGAATCATAATGGACATAAGAACGGATGGAAAAAATTTATGACTAAAAAACGTGAAGTGGGATCAACAGATGATGGCATCTATCCCAATTATCGATTCGTAGGCATGGCAGTTTTCCTCAGCATCGCGGAAGATCTCTTGGAGGTGACTGGAGACTCAAAAGAGCGTCAGGTCCATTGTTAACCACAAACACCATGGCTAACCCCCATCTTATGTGCACGTCCAAGTGGCAGTGCATCACCCAAACTCCTGCAATAAGTAATCACCATCACCATTACCACTATATACAAAGTATCATCAAATTCAGAAAAAGAAATCACACAAAAGGAAAGTGGAATCCTGTGAAATAAACTCTCACCTGGATTGTCAGCTACGAATCTTATTGCAGCCCAACCATTAACTGGAACGTTCACAGTGTTTCGCATAGGAGGATCCACCAGGTTGAACTTCTGAGGATCCGTTTGTGAATTATAATTCCCAAAGCCTGCTCCCACGATGTAGAAATCGTAACCATGGAGATGGATAGGATGGCTTTCACCGGCAAATATATTCGTTCCCTGAAGAATTACTTGCACCGTTGTGTTATACTTAAGAACTTTCACTCTTGTACCTTTCACAGGAGACCACAGAGTTCTGCTTATATTCTGTGCGGTATAATCAAATCGCACAGAAGGGTTATCAGGGAAGTCTATGGAGAATACTCCTTTCATGCCAAAATGATGAGCTTGAAGAATTGAGGAAGTGGTTGGCAGGACAAATGATATGTTATTCATACTTGCTGCAAATCTTGATCCGTTGGGGCCTCCACAAGACTGCCCCGGACATTTGATCAACCCTAAACCTATGGTGTAGAACAGATTCTCGTTGACCCTCTGAGGAACGAAGACGGGGTGATCTTTTGAGGCCAAGCTTCTGAGACCATTGGCGAAGCTAGTGGCACTCTTGGTGTCGTTATAGAATGGAAGATTCGGCATGATTGGAGCTGATTTGTTAGAACTCCCCTCGTATTCTAAAATGGCAGTGGTAGTGGTGTTATCGAATGGAACCCCTTGCCCGCTGGAATATGCTCGAGCAGCCATGTAGTATCTACCTGTAGTCTGATTGGCAGTTACAAGTATGTCTGCTGTCTGGCCGGGGCCGAGCATCACAACATTCGTTTTAAGAGGTTTTGTATACAAAGCATCTACAGCAACAATGGTCATTGTGTGGTTAGCCACCGAGAAGAATAGGTCACTATTGAGAGCAGCATTGATGACGCGTAGAAGATTAGTTTCCCCAGCTTTTACAGAGACGCTGAAGGTATCTGCAAGTCAACCGTCATTTGCCATTAGTGGCCAATTATTTCCGAGCTTACAGCTAAATTCGGAAATAGCTGAACAAATTCAGTCTATTGTACTTATGCGTTACCTGAAGTGGAACATTTGTATAGGTCGCCTGGCTGTCCATTTATAGTAAATGCATCTGAAACGTTGGGGGCAGCTCCTGTTCGGGTTGCTTGTTTCACAACATCCATGGGATTCCTATTCCACCATTCTCCTGTCAAATATTTCATTCGCATTAGAACTTGAATTAAAATCAAGCGCAATTAATATTTCTAACCGGAAGAGCATAACAAATTGAAAAACTATAGCATACCTAGAAGAATGGGAATCTGGCGATGCGGCCTGGTAAATTTAAAGGGATATGTGGTTCCCAGCCTAGGCAAGATGATCAAGGCTCCATAGACAGTAGCTCGAAGCCATGAGCTGTGCGCATGCCACCAGAGAGTTCCTTCTTGGCCAGTGACGGTGAATTTGTATGTGTAACTTCGCCCTGGGCGAATGGGACATTGTGTTATAAATTCAGGTCCATCCGACCACCCTGTGCGGAATTGGCGCACTCCATGCCTGTAAATACAAACATAAACAAGATGCTCTGCGGTTTAATAAGACTAAAAATGCATTAACATCAATATGTTCTACTCTTGTTAGAGACGTACCAGTGAATTGTAGCGTTATATTGTGCCTGGTTGTGGACTTTGATTTTAAGTTTGTCTCCGTTTCTGACATGCAGAGTTGGACCAGGGAACTGTCCGTTCACAGTGATGATATTGTGCGTTCCACATAGCTTTTTCACAGGTGTAGATCGAAGCTGAATTTGCGATTAACCAGCCACAAACCATACATTAGTTTAATAAGTGACTAGTACCGATGCCTGTTTATTACTCATACACAGTCAATGAGAGGAGGCAATTACTTAATGTGAATGTTTCCTAGATAAATTACCGCAATTCATACAGAAGAATTCATTATACATCCATGTTAGTGACAGACATATGTAGTGCACAGAGCGCTCATGATAATACCAGAAATTGCACGTTAATGTTTATTCTATCTTACACAGAATCGACAGGCTTTCCTATTATTTCTATGCGTGTAGTATACATAAAGAAAAATGTATGTAAAAAAAGCTAATGCACCAGGATGCTTCGTCTAAATCGACTATAGATTTGTTTTTCAGATATCAATATATATTTTTTCTAACACCCAATGGGTTAAAGCAATTAAGACTTAAAATTCCAAGGAAGCAACATGATCACCCTCACTATAACACCTTTTTTCAAGCAAACTCTAACCTACATTTTAAATCATTGGAATATTGAAGTTGAGAAGACGTACAAGGAATATATGTTTGTGTAGCTTCGCCGAGGTCATACCAGTCAGCCAGGTTAGGCATATGACTATCCGAACCAACCTAGTTGCCCACAAATGTTGATTAAACCTTTCCATTCAATATATATAAACTGCACTGTTTCTAGCTATTTCAACGTACTGAAGCTCCACAGAAGCCAAAAAAAACAAACATATAATATGCCAGAGGAGGGAGGGAGGGACAAGATAGGCATGAATCAGAAAGTACTGAGATCAATGTATATATATATATACATGTAAATTGCCAGTTGAACTCCGTTCAGTGTGAGTTTGGTGATAAGTCTATGCTCGAGTTGTTAAAGCCGTAACAAAAATGTTAAAGTTGGTGAAGTTTGAAGTTGTTGGAAAAGGTTAAACTCGGTGAAGTTAGGCGCTGACCTCCACAAAGATGAAGACACACTCTTGGTCCACGTGTAGGACACGTCGAAGAAACACCCGAGTAGCCTGCGTATTTAAAAGCTCTCTTTCCTCCTTAACAATCACGGTGCCCCTTGCGATAATCAATATCTTCTGTCCTCGTTACTTCAAAAAAACTGCATTTTATGCTAATTATTTATCCCAATTATTTCTTATGCACAATATATGCAAAACAAGCAACCAGCAACAATGAATGCTCTTAGTCAAGGTTTGTCGATCGCTCAACGGATGATAAAATTCTGAAGAATAAGGCATCCTCCTTTCGATTATTACCTTGAAACATTACATTTTGCATTAGACAATCAAATCCTTACCTTCCAAGTTTAAATGGTGATTATCCAATATAACATTTGATCACGGGATCATATTAATTTCTACCATGTTCCAATACCCTGTGTATTTTGGCTTTCGTTAATGCTACAGAATATGAAGAGTAAAACCAGTAGACAGCTGCAACATTTCCTGTAAGTCCGTTCTTTATACTTTCAGTTCTCATCGCATCCTCAAACACGATTCTATTGTTACAAATTCTTGTCCAATGTGATGCTCAAACACGTATTAATTATTAAAATACGTTTCTTCTTCAATTCCTATCATTATGAGCGTAGTTAAATATTATTATTGGAGTTGCTGAAACTCATTATTAGTTAAGTTCATTACAAATTATCATTTTAATTAGTACTAATTACAAATATCTATCTTATACATCTTTATATTAGAAACTCATTATTGGTAATGGAGCTAAAAAAATCTGCATTATTCGTATATCTACCTAAAATTATTAGGGTGTTGTATACTAATATATCATGTTAAAACAAGAAAGGAACTTTAAATATCTCATCTCAATTTGATATGCTATTTTTAATTGTCTTAAATAAATATGCAATTTTCTATTCTTATAAATAACTTATAAATATAAATAAATGTCTTACATATAGGTCACATAATATAATTAATATTATAAATATAATTATTACGTAGTTTATCTAACTATACTTTGAGTAAGTAGAATTATATTCGTTAATGACTCACAATTTTGTTATGATATAATATATATTTCTTTTTCTAAGTAAAGCTAATTCTATTATGTCATAAACAAAAAGTTATAGTGCACTTCCTGAAGAATGGACAAGTCCATGCCAAAGGGAAAAGTCAAGAGTTTGCTGCTAAGAGCTGGACTGCCCCAAGAGGGGAAACCGGTCCTTAGAAACCACAAAATACGGGCTTCCCATAGTGGGAAACCAGCCAATAGAGTTTTCAAAATAAAGCATAAAAAGCAAAATGTAGCAGTTTTAGACAAGAAACGATTGCTAAGAGCAGAAGTGGAGGCGCTAAGGTGAACCTTCATGCTTGTCGCTGGGGAAGTAACTTCATCCAGAATTCAATAGATATAGCCATAATCTAGAGAATCAAAGCTAGGCCCAGAGTCGTCATGCGGAGGGTGAGGAGAAGCAGGAAGATCGAGATGCTCCACCGGCGTATTCAGCAGCCAATATTCCTGCAAGGTGGTCGTATGCTTCTGGGAGGTGTCCAAACTGCTAACACTTGTCTGCACTTGGGTGCCTGGAATGTCCGGACCAGAGATACCCTCGTCCCTATAATCCTCAGTGTCGTCGGAATCAAAATTGTTGCTAGAGGGAGTCTGCACGGGAAGGGCTTTGAGCTTTCGCGGGATGAAAGCCGGCTCTGGGGAGATAGTCGACTTGTGGGCTCTTTTCTTACTGTGGGAGGAGGAGGGGAGGAGGGAAGGACTGGGGACCTGCAGAGAGAGATGAGCGTTCAGGATGGCCGAGGGAGGAGATTCATGCGAATTCTAGTCCAAGGAGAGGTTCAAATCATGGGAGAAGGAGCTAGATGGAGGAGGACGAGAGGGAAGGCCCCTCCCTCATGCACGTCGGCACCTCATTCTATGTCGACAGGGCATTAAGCCACAAGGGAGAAACACACCAGAAAAAAGCAGAGCCGAGATTAAAGCAGTGGCACAACAGCTACCCACCTGAACAAGGAAGGGCCGAAGGCAATACACCAGAGGGAGAGTAGCCAAAGCAATGATGTGCACAGCGGGCGGGAGGACAAGAGACCAAGCGGAAGAGGATTTGGAGATTTCGAACCTCATGCTTAGAGCTAGATGAAATTCAAGGCTTGCCGAGTACGTCGCCTCAAGGGTGGTGTGTAGAGCTTTAAACCTCACCCCACGCCATGAGTTATTACTGTGGGGATCCCAAGGGCAGATCACATGGGTGCATCGTGTGTTCATCCACATGGCAGCCCCACGGCGCCTTAAGAGGCTAGCAAGCACCCGCATCTGGGGTGTTATGATATAATGTTATACAACAATAAAAATAATAATTTATTTTTGTTTTTTATTCACTTTTAACTTAAAAATCATCATTACCATAAATACAAATTTAAAGTTAATTATGATAAATATTAATCTTACTTAAGTGAGGTAATAAAAGAATAAAAAATAACTATACTATATTGACTATTAACAAGAAATAATTCAAATAATCTAATAAAATAAAATTTACTATAAAATAATAGATACTTAATATTTGTTAATTTTAAAACTGATTATATTTTATTAATACTAATTAAAATTTATAATAGTATTTTAATTTGTAAATTTTTAATATTTCAATTCCACAATGTGTTATTGATCGGATTTGTATTGTAGAGGTTGAATAATGTAAATTTGTGAATCCTAGTCGGGAGATCTTGTGGTCGGGAGATCTTGTGGTCGGTAGTCGTCATGGCTATAAAAGATACAAAAAAATGAAAGACAAAGTTAAAGAAGGATGTGACTCTTTGGTGAGATGATTTCTCACTCAAGAGATTGCACCATAACACACACTTGTATTCACTAGACCGTAAAACTATTACATATAGAGGATTATATTATTATTGAAAAACTTCCTAGAATATAGGAACTTCCAACCAACAAAGCCTAACTAATAAAAAATTTCAACAAACTCTCTACCAATAAAATACTAGTTCTAATTATAGAAGTGTCTTCTAGAGATTTCTCCATTATTTGAACACTCCCCCTACATGGAGAAATGTGTTTTCTACAACATGTAACTTATTCCTACATTGAATATTTCCTTTCTGATAATATTTGTAACAATGTTAGCCATATTTTCATTAGTATTACAA
This sequence comes from Pinus albicaulis, assembly GCA_034641835.2. Classification (NCBI taxonomy): domain Eukaryota; kingdom Viridiplantae; phylum Streptophyta; class Pinopsida; order Pinales; family Pinaceae; genus Pinus; species Pinus albicaulis. Next base: position 245,390,440 of record CM076575.1, on the reverse strand, counting down.
TAGTCGAAATTGATTTTCTTGGATTGCATATTTTCCCTGACAACATGATAATGTGTCTCAACATCTTCTGATGTAGTGTGGTACACAAGATTATTGGTTAGTCATTGATGGTTCTCTCATTATCACACTTGGTAATATTCGAAATTTTTTGTACTTCTCCCACATCTTCAGTAACTCACTTCAAACAAACTTCTTCACAAGTAGCACTACACAAATCTCTATATTGAACTTTAGTTAATGAAAAAGAAACAATTCGTTGCCCTTGGTACTTCGTGCCGCAATCCCAAATCCAAGGTTAAATGAATATCCTAAAGTTGATTTTTTGTCATCAAGATTTTTGACCCAATATGAATTAGAATAGCCTCCCAATTCATCAAAACCATCATTATATTTAATACCAAAGTTAGTTATTCCTTTTTAGATACCAAAGCACTCTCTTAGCTATTCTTGAATGGATTTCAAGACATTTGGCCATAAACTCACTTAGTATGTTAAATGAATAGGCCATGCCTAGCCTGGTTGTGGTGAAATAGTTTAAAATTCCCTTCAGTTGATGATAGAGTGTACCATCTACCTCTCTTGTCCCATCACTACTATAGATTTTGCAATTCTATTCTAATGGTATTGATATTGTGCTACATTGGTCTATTTTGAATCTTTTGAGTATAATTTCCCTACTATGCTTTGTGTAATTGATTTATGTCCACCTCTCTCCATATTTCTGGGTCTAAGAAATCATGTAATTCACCGGGGCCTTTCATTTAAAACTCCCACGACAATTTTCCTTTAACTTCATCAAATAATATAGAAGAATTCCCTATTATAATAAGATCATCAACATAAAAAAAATCATAATAACATGCCATTTTTTTATTTGACTTGACATACAGGTTAGAGTTTGGCATTATGTTCTAACGAATTGATATTGCTCTACATTGGTCCATTTTGAGAGGATTTGTAATAGCCTCACAACTCAATATCGAAACCATCATTATATTTAATACCAAAGTTAGATATTCCCTTTTAGATACCAAAGCACTCTCTTAGCTACTCTCGAATTAATTTCAAGACATTTTTCCATAAAATGACATTGAATTTTAACTAAATAGGCTATACCTAGCCTGGTTTTAGTAAAATAGTTGAAACATCCCACCAGTTGATGATTCAACGTACCATCCACCTCTCTTGTCCCATCACTAGTATAGATTTTCATATTTTATTCTAATGATATTGATATTTCCATAGATTGGTATATTTTGAATATTTTGACTAGTTCCCTAGTATACTTACTTTATGTAACCAATGTACGTCCAAATTTTCTCCATATCTCTAGGCCTAAGAAATAATGCAATTCACTATGGCCTTTCCTTTCAAACTCCTGCGACAGTTGTCCTTTAACTTCATCAAATAACATAGAAAAATTTCCTATTATAATAAGATCATCAACATACAGACGAATCATAAAAAATGCCCTTTTTTATTTGATTTGATATACTGGTTAGAGTTTGGAATTATGTTCTAATGGTATTGATAATACACTACATTGGTCCATTTTGAATCTTTTGAGTAACTCCCAGGTATGCTTCCTTTGTGTAACCAATGTATGCCCACCTTCTCTCCATACCTCTAGGCCTAAGAAATAATGCAATTCAGCAAGGTATTTCATTTCAAACTCTTATCATTGTTGTTATATAACTTCATCAAATAACATAGAAGAATTTCTTATTATAATAAGATCATAAACATACAGAGAAATCATAATAACATGCCATTTTTTATTTGACCTGATATACACGTTAGGGACACTTTTGTTTTCATAAAATATTTCTGAAGAAATAAAGAAACGATATTCACATATGATGATCTTGGTGCCTATTTCAATCCATATACTCCTTTATTTAACTTGAAAACAAGGTTCTCTTTACCCCTTTTAACAAAACCTTCTCCATGAACAAGATACACTTCTTCTTTTAGTTCACCATGCAAGAAGCAAAACTTAACATCTAGTTGAAATAGTTTCCATTTATGTTTCTTAACTAAATAAATCATAAATATAATTGTATTTAACTTAGCTATAGGTGCAAAATTTTCTTTATAATCAATTCCCTCTTTTTCAAGTAGCCTTTTGCAAATAGTCTAGTCTTATATTTATATATACTTTAATCAAATTTAAATTTAAGTTTAAACAACCATCTGGATCCTATGGGTACCTTATTTTTATTAAATTATTTTATTTTCCATGTATCCTTCTTCATTATAGAATAATATTCTTCTTTCATTGCATCTCTCCACACTTTATCCTCATTATCTTGTTTGAAATTTGAAGGTTATATGACATTCCTAACAGTAGTCCTTAAAGAATAATATCTAAACATTACTCATGGTTGAGTTTTACATGATGAAATTCTTGGTACTTCTCTACTTTCATCTCTTCTCCTACTTTGCAGTGAATCATCTCTGCGTCTTGGTATGTTGTGGCTGCTAAAGGTGTCCATGTCATTGAATTTATCCTCCTCTTTCTATTCCTTCTTATCATGTACTTCCTGTTTGAGATCATCATATTCATCAAGGATATGTCATGCATTATAATTTTCATTATTATGGTCTTCATCTGCAACCTCATGGAATAATACATCTCTACCTTCAAATATTTGATGAGTTTAGGGATAAAATGACTTATAATCTTTATGATCAGAACAATAACCTATGAAAGAACACTTGATGGATTACACATATTGTTTCATTTAGTCTTTTTTTAGAACGTGAGAGAATGCTTTCCTACCGAATATTCTTGAATGGCTTATTATTGGTTTATAACCATAAAATGCTTCAAATCAAGTCTTATGACCTATGTTTTTTGTTGGATTTTTATTTTCCTATTTGATTTTAAATTAATTTTTCTAAGCTCCTTAAAATATTCAAATATGTCGCTCTACTTCTCATGAAGTATACCCATGTATATTTTTTACAACCATCAATGAAGACCAATAATTAATATGCTCCAGCTAATAATATAGTCTGCATATGAGCACATACATCTATATTTACAAGTTCTAGAACATCCCTTTTCCTTCTATCTATATGAATAAGGAACTCTTCCCTATGGATATTCCCTAATGCATGCCTTTCAAATGTAAAATGTTCATTCTTAAGTATCATAACCCCTTTTACCATTCCCCATTTTTACACTAGTACAAGATCACAATAATTAACGTGACCATACCTTTGATACCCAAAATATCCTACTATCAAGGTCATGGATGAATTTTGGTTGTCAGATTGAGCTTATAGAAGCCTCCAATTCTAAATCTTGTTGCAACATGACCTTAAAGTGATCCTAAATGTCTTTCAACACACAATGAAAATTTACAAATTTACAAAGTTTGAAGTTGAAGTTGTTGGAAAATGTTAAACTCAGTGAAGTTAGGCGCTGACCTCCATCAAATAACATAGAAACAGTTCCTATTATAATAAGATCATCAACATATAGAGGAATCATAAAAAATGCCCTTTTCTATTTGATTTGATTTACTAGTTAGAGTTTGGAATTATGTTCTAATGGTATTGATAATACACTACATTGGTCCATTTTGAATCTTTTGAGTAACTCCCAGGTATGCTTCCTTTGTGTAACCAATGTATGCCCACCTTCTCTCCATACCTCTAGGCCTAAGAAATAATGCAATTCAGCAAGGTATTTCATTTCAAACTCCTGTCATTGTTGTTATATAACTTCATCAAATAACATAGAAGCATTTCTTATTATAATAAGATCATAAACATACAGAGAAATTATAATAACATGCCATTTTTTAGTTGACTTGATATACAAGTTAGGGACACTTTTTCTTTCATAAAATATTTTTGAAGAAATAAAGAAACAATATTCACATACAATGATCTTGGTGCCTATTTCAATCCATATACTCCTTTATTTAACTTGAAAACAAGGTTCTCTTTACCCCTTTTAACAAACCCTTCTCGATGAACAAGATACACTTCTTCTTTTAGTTCACCATTCAAGAAGCAAAACTTAACATCTAGTTGAAATAGTTTCCATTTATGTTTCTTAACTAAATAAATCATCAATATAATTGTATTTAACTTAGCTATAGGTGAAAATTTTTCTTTATAATCAATTCCCTCTTTTTCAAGTAGCCTTTTGCAAATATTCTAGTCTTATATTTATATATACTTTAATCAAATTTAAATTTAAGTTTAAACAACCATCTGGATCATATGGGAACCTTATTTTTATTAAATTATTTTATTTGCCATGTATCGTTCTTCATTATAGAATCATATTCTTATTTCATTGAATCTCTCCACACTTTATCCTCATTATCTTGTTTGAAATTTGAAGGTTATATGGCATTCCTAACAGTAGTCCTTAAATAATAATATCTAAACATTACTCATGGTTGAGTTTGACATGATGAAATTCTTGGTACTTCTCTACTTTCATCTCTTCTCCTACTTTGCGGTGAATCATCTCTGCGTCTTGGTATGTCGTGGCTGCTAAAGGTGTCCATGTCATTGAATTTATCCTCCGCTTTCTATTCCTTCTTATCATGTACTTCCTGTTTGAGATCATCATATTCATCAAGGATATGTCATGTATTATACTTTTCATTATTATGCTCTTCATCTTCAAGCTCATGGAATAATACATCTCTACCTTCAAATATTTGATGAGTTTAGGGAGAAAATGACTTATAAGCTTTATGATCAGAACAATAACCTATGAAAGAACACTTGATGGATTTCACATATTGTTTCATTTAGTCTTTTTTTAGAACGTGAGAGAATGCTTTCCTACCGAATATTATTGAATGGCTTATTATTGTTTTATAACCATAAAATGCTTCAAATCAAGTCTTATGACCTATGTTTTTTGTTGGATTTCTATTTTCCTATTTGATTTTAAATTAATTTTTTTAAGCTCCTTAAAATATTCAAATACGTCGCTCTACCTTCTCATGAAGTATACCCATGTATATTTTTTACAACCATCAATTAATACCAATAATTAATATGCTCCATCTAATAATATAGTCTGCATATGAGCACATACATCTATATTTACAAGTTCTATAGCATCCCTTTTCCTTCTATCTATATGAATAAGGAACTCTTCCTTATGGATATTCCCTAATGCACGCCTTTCAAATGTAAAATGTTCATTCTTAAGTATCATAACCCCTTTTACCATTCCCTATTTTTACACTAGTACAAGATCATAATAATTAACGTGACCATACCTTTGATACCCAAAATATCCTCCTATCAAGGTCATGGATGCCAATACTTGATGAATTTTGGTTGTCAGATTGAGCTTATACAAGCCTCCAATTCTAAATCTTGTTGCAACATGACCTTAAAGTGATCCTAAATGTCTTTCAACACACAATGAAAATTTACAAATTTACCCTTCAAGACCTTATCAGTTATAGTAGAGACTCAAATTTTGACTTTCTTTAATGCTACTACATATGATGAGTGAAAAATAGATAGTTTCAACATTTCAAATGAGATCGATCTTCATACTCTCAATATTATCACATACTCAAACAATATTATTACAAACTTGTCCAATTCGATGTTTGTATTAATTATTAAAATGCATTTCTTCTTTAGATGCTATCATTATGAGCATTAGTTAAATGTTATGGGAGTTGTTGAAGCTCATCCTGCCCAAGTTCATTTCAAATTATCATTTTAGAAAAAACTACTAATTACAAACATCTATCTCGTAAATGTTTATATTAAATATTAAAATACATTTTAGAAAATTATTAATATTATGGCCATTTAAACTCATTATTCCTAATGTTTCTATTAAAAAAAATGTATTATTGGTATATATCCTTAAAATTATGAGGGTGTTGTAAACTAGAATATCATGTTAAAACTAGAAAGGAAGTTTAGATACCTCATCTCATTTAGTATGCTATTTTTAATTCGTATAAATAAATATTTTTAATATTATAAATATAATTATTACACAACCTAATGACGATGTGAGTGATTAGAATGGATTTCAAGACATTTTTCCATTGTTACACAACAATTTGTCACAGTCCCTGCACTCCCCGTTCCTGATCCTGGAGACCCTTAACAGTGACCCGTGTGTCTATTTTCCATCATGAAAATGTGCCATTATATCCCTTGCAGCATACTGAACAAACTCTCTGTTAACCATTCCTAAAGAAGCTCCTCAAAATCATGGTTATTTGCAGTGGCACACCCTATGCATGTCTCACTCATGTTGATTCCTCTTTTTGTTCTGGGGAAACGTCGATTGATGTTGGAATGGATATCATACTCTCATCAATCCACTTCTGGATTTTTTTTTTTGAATGGAAGTGAAGCTTCGAGATCTAGAAGCTTGGTGGCGGAGAGTTGTTTATTTGTTCCTGAGGATAGAGTCGAGCTTCTCCCTTTGGGATTCTTGTTCATACAAAAGTGGAACCACCCAAAGGGATAACCCATTTCCCCACCTTAAGTGGATCCATGTTCCCTATTTCCTTGCTATAAAATGGATATCATCCCATGCCTATGCTAGTTATAACAGAGATATAATAATAGCAGAGAGATAATCGTTGCTATAGGCTTTGAAGGAGAGTTGAGACCTTTCTCCCCTTCATATCAATTTGAAATGAGCGCTTTGGGGACGTGCCTAGATCCAAACCCATTGAAGGAGAGCTGCGACATCAAGGTGCAGGTTGTAACTACCCCTCTCTATATTAATATAATAAAACTGATTCTTTCTTTCCATTCTTGTCTTTAATGTATGATTGGATTTATAGTTCTCCTTGATCAACAAGATATATTGCATATGTGGAATATATGTTGTGGTTTCATGTTTTTTTTAGTTTTCTCTCTTGGGTAGCTAACCAAGCGCTAGCGACAGTGAGGATCTGACTACAGAGTGCAAAGGATCAAAGGATTTGAGAGAGGAACAACATCAAATCGAGGTATATGATCTATTCACAATCTATGTCCATTTGAAATCTAGGAAAGTAGTCGTTAGATTGTTCTCTATTGTTACTAGACCCATCCTAGGGCTAAAGGGGTCGTCTCTATCCACAAAGAGGATTTTCCTACATAAAAAATTGGAAAATCCACTGGGAGTGCTTGCCTTTAAGTCTCATGTTTTAAATTTTAATTTTTTTGTTTTGTCATCACTTTTCGTCGAGTGTCCATCTCCTTGTCTTTGTAGCTTTTGTAACTGCTTACATACATTCATCTCTCTGTTGAAGTGATAAGTCTAGTGTCATTTTAGTAAACACTTTTATTTCCAATTCTTCTACTCGATCGACGTTGAATTCATTTGCATAGTAACACTTTCCCTTTTCCAACGTGATTTGCAGCTTAACGGTCGCATCGATTTCTGTGTATACTTTTTTAGGGTTTCCTTTTATTTGTCAGGTACTGTGTCTTATCCTTCTGAGTTTTCATTGCTCTTTGGATAGCTCTTGTTCTTCTCTATTTAGTGAAAAATTTTATTCAGGTTCTCCATCTTTGGTCTTCTCTTTTGCAAAGAAAGTGCATCCTTATTGTCTTATGGTTTCTAGGTGTTTTTGGATCATCTGAATAGTTGCATGCTTTTTTGATTTCCATACTTCTTATTGAATCAAATCTTGTCCTATCTTTCCAGCTTTTTGTTTGATTGATTTTGTCTTTCGATCGGTTCTCACGATTATAACTTTCAAGTGTTGACCTTGTGTGCCTTTGGGTGTCTTTTTGCTATCAAGCATAGATCAAAATTGCTTGATTTTGATTGAAGTTTGTTTTTTCTTTGAGTGTTGATGAGTGTAGAAATGAAGACTCTCTTGTATTGAGGAAATTAATTTGGGTCTCTCGTTGATTTTAGAATCTTTATCTTGTACAATTTTTTGAGAGATTTAATTAGTACTCAAACTGAGTGATTGATTTTGATTTACATGCTACATTTTTCATTTGTGCTTATAAGAAAAATACAAAAAAAAATTGTTTCATTTTTCTTTAAAAAATGAAAATTTTAATTTGGATTCACTTCTAGGGTGTTTAGTGAAAGGAAAGAAATTGAAAAGAGTTTTTGTTTCGCTTTAATATTGTGCACTTGAAGAGAAAAGTGAATGTCATTATATGCATTTGTTTTTCTTTCTACGTTGATTGTATGTTTTCCTTCTCCCTAAATAAGGTATTTTTCATTGAAATGAATGATTGCTTCTCTCATTTAGCTGCATCTTAGGGATTCAGGTGACATCAGTAGGAATTTGAAATAGAAACATAATTCATGATCAACCTTAAAATTTATTCAACCAACCTAAGAAGCATTTGGAACCTAATGAATCACATTTAGAGGTTTAGGCTAGAGACGTGTTCCGACGTCATTAAACGTAGGAGTTGTCGCTAACAGTTTGCGTTACAGCCCAGGGGTAATATCCCATCACATGTATGGAAGTATATTGATGTACGACAAGTATATTTTGGGACACTCTCATCGAACGGTTATGCATCAGAGAACACTACTATGGACTTGGAGTCCCACTTATTGTCGCATATATTTTGGGAGACACCATTAGGATGAAAAACTCCCATAGGTAACTGAGTCGGCCGCCTTGTAGACGTGATACACAAACGAAAAATTTAGGGAGATTGGTTGTCGTATGTTAATTCCTTGGTCATTTCTCGTTCATTTGATCACTAAGGTGTATATTGCAGTTCATGGCTACCTGGTAATCATTTTTTCCTAGTTTAACCCTTTTTGATTTATTTAATTTTTTATAAAATTAATTGCCCACAATGATATGGCTTACTTGTTAGAATATTTCTGGGCCACATCATGAGTAACTCCTTATAAATATATTTATTAAAGCCTTGAATTAATCAAATTTTTTTCTCTTTTGATTTTTGAGATAAGATCATCGGGGCTAAACCATCATGTTCAGCTTCCTCTGCATCATCCTCTTCTGAAGAGAAATTGTCACATGTCTCTTTTGATTCTTTTCCTTCGACTGGGACTCAAACCGATGATTTTTCCCTCATCCTAAGTACCCAACCGCTTGCTACTCAATATCCTCCTCATTTTCCTTTAGGATACATTTCCTACCCTTAGAATCTATTATTTGATCACGTTGAAATCTCCCCTGAACGGCTGTAAATTTTGTTTGATACACCTGGTGTACCATTCGTGTATTCATCACGTCCATATCATACGGTTGCTCATCAGTTATTACCAATGGCTTCTGAAGGATAGGTTTCATCTGCCCTGGAGGTTTCAAGCACCATCAGTGGTGTATATGAGTCTTTGTTTGAGGGACATAGATTCCCTTTAGAGGGCTTTCCCCATGGTGGGAAAACTTCTTGACCTTCCAGCCGGTCATAGATTCTACATGGTTACACCTCATTGGGACACGTGGTCTCGAGCATGTCGAGTGCCATGCCTTTGTATTACAATACCATATGGAAGAACACTAGGGTATCTACCCCTAGTCCACTTGTTTCCAACCTGTCTATTTCCATCCATGGTCAAACAATAGTTACGCATACACCCAAAAAGCCAAATATTTGCGTCAATGTTCTGGTGACTCCCGTCAGTGTTCCTACGTCGATTCCATTGACTCTGATTTCTAGTGGGGGTCCTTCCGTGTCGAATTTTTCCCAATCCTCTGTTGGGCCATATGTGATTTGAACTCAAGCTCACATCTTAGGTTCCCCCGAATATGTTGGTATAATTCCTATGTTTGTTGGATCATCTAGTCCAGCAAGGTTAACATATGATTAGTATCAACAATTTTTGAAAAGTCTTAACGAGCATCCTTACATCCCGTATGCTTCCCAACAGTTGTAGACCACATTAATACATCCATAAGGATTTCTAGGGCTGTCTGGAATTCATTCAGGGGCTTATAATTTTCAGCAGGGTCTTATATATGGTCAAAATTGACCTTATGGGAAACAAGGAAAACCTTACGTACAAGACACAGTGAATTATGTACAAACTATTCAACATTTTTCTCATCTAGGTCAATTTTCCTATTTTCAGCTGGGACAACCTTCTAGTCAACAAGGCTAACCTCACTTTCAAAAATGTCGACCTTTTTTCCAGCAAGGACAACCCTCCTCTCAGCAAAGCCAGGTATTTCTTTAGCCAGGTCAACCTGGTCCTCAGGGGAAACCTGGCCAACCTTAGCAACCTCTTGGTATCATGTCATCAAATCATTAAGGTTGTTGAGGAGGTAAATCCCCTCTGCGGACAGAGGCGATCCCTACTAGCCCAGCAGGGGTCTAGCAACAATCAAACAATGTTATGACGCAAGTTCCTAGTTACGAATGAAAAGGCTGGAGATAGGAGCCTACTTGGATTCCAACGCTAGGATCTGAAGAAGAAGCGTCCCCGTTCCTCAGCCTTGGCAGATCACAATCCCTCCACGATCTCCGCGGATGAACACCTGCACATGGAAGAAACGAACAGATACAAGCATAGAAGCCAACATACGTAACTAAACGTCAGTCAGAAAGGACGTTACTCACATTAACATGATGGAAAACAGAGTGGAACCATAATCATAATCATCTATTAAATAACCAGCGAAGAGAGATTACAACCAAGTTCTGACATCGCGGTCTCCTTCGGATGGGTTTCCAGTCGTCCACGTCTCGCAAAGCTCGCCAAGGAAAGGGAAAACTTCTCCAGGGGCTCGTGAAAATGGTCTCCTTACTTGAGTCAGCCTTAAGGGAAAGAGAGGATTCTTTACAGCACAAAGGCTCTTGGGAATATGGAGATTCAGAGCTTAGGCACTTCAAGACTAGCTTGCCATGGGATTTGAGCAGGCTTTTATAGATGGGGAAGGAGGGATTTGGGATCCCTATTATTATGGGATTTGCCCTATCAACAAGGAAGGTTCCATGGGAGGTGGCAAAACCACTTCCCTTCCATAGAACTCCCACAGCCAAACCTCCCAACTCAAGATAGGCAATGGTTTGTGAGTTTGTTGGAACTCAACTTCCGCCATCCTTATTTAAAAAAACAGTCCCTAAATTGGGTGGCGCGACTACTGCTCTATGACAGAGTGCCAGTTGGCGCGACCTCTTTGCAGGATTTTCCCCATTGGCGCGAGTACTGAACTGTCTACCCGCGCCAATGCAAAAAGAGCTGTTTTTCATGGATTTTGCAAGGAGATGTCTCATGGGGAAATGAAGCTCATACTCAGAGGGATGCATTGATGATGTTTTCAAGGCATGACAGTGTTCACAGGTCACATAATGGGTCCTCCATTGTGCGGGACGGGGAATGGTAGGGAAGGTGACAAATTACTGTGTAACAGATGCCCCCTAAAGCATGAGGCCCGAGAGAGAGAGGGGTGAAATTCTTTACGAGAACATGTCCAACTGAAGGCCCGCGCTTCGGAAAACCTCCGCAAAAGATACAGGGAAGTACATGATAAGCGATGGACGGAAATGCATCCGAAACAAATAGCATGCTATAATCCGATCTGTGGTATGGGTGCAGCCATCCAACGAGGATCAATAAATAGACTCAGGTATGGTCACATCCATCCAATCAAAGAGTCATGTACATAATGATAATAATCCACAATCGTAGCCTGGATTACAACAGACACAATCCAGGGTCTTGCGATCCATCTCGACCCAAACAAAGTACAAGTTCAAGCATGCGAATATGTGAGCTGAAGTCGAACATGCAAGAACATCGTCTGATTACCAGCCAATGATGAAAGCTGTTAACAGACGCGAGAGAAACCACCAATAATGAAAATGGTCCTCAAGGTACTACAGGTACAATCTACGGCGTGCGAATAAATGAGTTGATGTCGAACACCCGCAGAATCACTCGATCGGAGGCCAATGATGTAAACCTCTCGTCGAATGCGACGAACCCGCCATTGAGGCATGCAGGCTCCAAGGTACCATAAGGAGTCTCTAGACCAACTTCCTGGATAATGAGTTGAAGTCGACAGGAAGTGACCTTGATCGAAGGTGGGCCATAATGTGTCCCACATCATCGACACGAGACAGAGGAACATGATGTTTTTGTTGTGAATCAAGATCGTATGAGAAACAGAGGAAGGTTGATATTTGCAGAGGCCAACTTCTCTTGAACATATAAACGGCACGACAGTGGACTTGGCAGTATTTGACATCAACGGATCAGAGGTCATGGTGACGAGGCAGTGAACAGATGAGAGGTCAAAAGGGAATATCCAAACCCATGGAGGCAAAGTGAAGAAACGAGATGAGATTTCCCCAACCCGACATGAATGCAGACAAGTGCCATGTTCAAGAGCGACATACTGCCGACACGACAATGATGTGGTTCCATTTTTCCCCACCATTTCGGTGAGTACCTCTTTATTTTTACACAAGCTTGAAGAGGATACCATATGCTTGTCATATAAATCCGTTCTTCGGACGGATCCATCCTAGTACATTTAACGAGCCCTAGGAAGAAGCGACTCAAAGAACGTCATCACGACTAGATCCGATGTCATCAGGGTTTAACGAGTCTGAAAAAGGAAGAACTCGGCGTCTTTTCATGTTTAGAGAGTTTGAAAAGACAGCGGAAAATAAAACTCCACAAGTCCCTTTTCGTAAATATTTTCCCAGATCCGAAAAGGTAGAAAACAATATCCGAGAAAACCTCCTAGTCGCGATAGGCTAGGGTATTCCTTTTTCGTAATCAATCCATTCCAGCCCGAAAAAGGGTTAAACTTATACTGGGTGGATGTCGATTCGTGTCCATTTTAACGAGATCGAAACGACAAGGGCCTCGGCAATCTTTTCATATTTAGAGAGTCAGAAAAGAGCTAAAAGATTACTCCTCCTGGAGGAACGAGTGGTATAAAGGGTAGCAACTGGTTCCGGTAATGGTGGAACTGCTCAAAACAAATAAAGGTCAAGAGGCTGGTTAACAAAACCACTCATCGCAGTGGTTCCTCAGGAACGGGTAAAACAACCAAGTGAAGGCATATAATCGGCCAAGCAGATAGTGACGATGGAGTGAGAAAACCAGGGCTCATCTGGAAAAACAGGCTGATAAAATGGCAATCACAAGAGGTAAAATGGGCAAGGTTTCATTTTTACACAAGCTTGAAACAAAGATAAACTATGCTTGGAACCAGTTTCATTTTTACACAAGCTTGAAACAGAAACAAACTATGCTTGAAAAAGTAAGCATGCCCCCAGCATGGTGACTCAATTCGAGGTACATGTTCTCCAAGCTTCAGAAATTCATACAGAAAGCACAGAGTGAAGGTCTGGGTTACTAGACCAAAGGATTTAACTCGACTGGGATTTTACGAGATCTAATCAAAGACTCGAATTGAACAGGAACGTGTTTCATTATTTTAACGAGGTTGACACATTAAAAGAACTATCCTCGGGACACCCTTGTTTCATTTTTTAAGGAGCTTGACACAAGACAAGGAACCATGCTCTGCAACTTGCTTGTTTCATTTTTTAAGGAGCTTGACACAAGAAAATAAACTGTGCTCCGAGAACCTGGTTTCATTTTTTAAGGAGCTTGACACAGGAAAAGAACCATGCTCCGACAGACTACTCATTATGACGAACAAGAAGTCATGATTCCCAAGAGTTCCGCACCAGGTGGGAGGACAACATCTTGGAAATCAGGACCCAATGCCTCCAGCACACTATGCACAACAGCATCGTCACTGAGTAAAGGCACGGGGTAAGTTGCCACATAGTTGACCTGCGGTAGGGCAGATACAACGGGTGGATAGAAACCAGGAGGGGGTGATGGCGGACCAGCTGCCACATTAGGACTAAAGAATGAAAGCTGATCAATGGTCACAATCCTTCCTTCATGCGGAAAACAAACCACACGAAAGAGGGAGGAGACGAGCGCTCCCATGGCATAGGTGTAATCGCGCCCCAAAATCAGATTGAAATCCAAGGGGCCTGGAACGACCATCACATCCATATGGACGGTTTTACCTCCCAAAGTAACAGGTAACCTTGGAAGGATCCCCAACGGTTGACTCGTCCTTCTGTTAAAAGTCAACAGATTCTGCGTAACAGGCGCAAGCGGTGGCGAACCAAAAGCTTGCCAGGTAGTTGAGGACAGAATACTAACAGAGGCACCTTCGTCTATAATGGTGCTGGGTACAACCAGACCAAGAGCCTGTACTGTGATCTCGAAAGGCACATAAGACGGAAGGCGAAATCCCGCAAATCGATTCCAATCAAAGGAAGCGACCAAACTACTCGGAGGGGCTACCATCGAAATGCGAAGGTCTTCCCCTGATGTTACGGAAGAAGAAGCCTCCTCCATGACCTCCATCTCGAAGGCGGGAGGAATATCCTCCGTAGCCTCCATCTTGGGAGGCGGAGGAGCAGCTTCTTGAAGTACAGGGACAGGAGAATGCTTCTCCAAGTCTGAAGAATCTGAAGAAATCAGAAGGACATGGGGGGTGTGAGATCCACTCTCGACAGAAAAGACCTGGTGCACCGCGGACGGGGCCAGTTCAACCGATCCGACGACCAATGGTTGGTCAGGGACGGATTCGTGAATTTGAATTTCTGGGGGAGTGGGATCGACCAAGGATGACTCTTGACCAATCATGGGATCAGCTGGCGGAGGACTCGAAGAAAGCCGATTATAACCAGGTGGAAGGTGTGGTGTAGAACCGGTCGGGTTGTCCAAAACTCGTTTGGCTTCATCCATATAAGGACAAAGGTGAATGGCATGGTGCCCTTCACACAACTTACAGGGATTGGTGATCTTACCCTGCTTCTTAGAGTTCTTATCAACAACAGCTGAAGACGTGCCCCCAACTTGACTCCCGGAAGCCAAAGGCAACGGTGGGCGGCCGTTGGACCATATTTCGAGCACCTTGGGAATGCCAGGGCAGTCTCGAAGCAAATGGTCTCCCGCGCACAACATGCATGGGAACTTGACTTTCCGCGGAGGGTCGGAGGGCCTATCAAGATGAGGTTTCTCATGGACAGTAGCTGTACATTTAGCCTCTCGCTTATCAGACTTCTTCTTCTTTGTCTTCTTCTTCTTCTTAGCCACCTGGTTACTTGAATCCAGACTTTCACCAGGCGAAGTAGAAGATGAGGACGCAGAAACAGGCGAAGAAGGGGAGAGGTCCACCTTGGAATCAACATGATGTTGTTCCGTCGGAGGAACTGATTGAACAGTAGTGGAGACATTCGGAACTACAGAGGTTGAGAACAACCAAACAGGCAACCCAACCGTTAATCCAGGAAGGGACAACGTCGCCATGTAAGGAGCACCAACATTTCCAAAAGGAGGAAAATGACCAGATTACCTTCAGGGGGATTCCTGCTGGTGAACTCGGTGTTGCCATCAAAACTCAAAACCACACACTGGCCGAAACGAGTTAAGAATTTCCACGATCAAACGGCCAAGCAGCAATGCTCCAACAGTGTAATCGTGGGCGATTAATTTTACCACACTGGAAAGTAAGAAATTCTACCGTTTCATATTTTAAGAGTCGAGAAACGATAAAAAGATGACTCTATCTCTTTCAGAGTTGACACAAGCGTGAAAGGACAAGCGCTTGACGGTCTTTTCAAGTTTAGGGAGTCCGAAAAGACCAAATGACTGCTCAGGAAAAACTAGGCACAAAGGGTGTACCAAATATCCGTGAACTGCAATATACACCTTGGTTTCAAAAATGAAACAGAAATCGACCAAGGACTTTCCATACGTGCAGGTAGTCTCCCCGAATGCTGTGTTCGGTGTATCACGGGTATAGGGCGGCAGACTCGGCTTCCTATGGATAAAGGATTGAAAACCTAGAGGGGTATCCCTTTATATACGCGACGGTACGGGGAGCGCAAGTCTGTACTAGCGCTGTCTAAAGCCAACAGGCGAACGACAGCTGCTAGGTTTAACGACGCCGGAACACGTCTCTAGCCTAGACCTTCTAAATATGTTTCGTTAAGTTCCAATGTTGCCTTAGGTTAATTGAATAAATTTTGCAGTTGATCTTCAATTAAGTTTCAATTTTCAGGCCCTATCGTATGTAGTGTCTCAAAAGACTCCTAAATGCAAAGCTATATGCCACAGTGCAACATTTCGTTCGATGAAAACTAATTAGAGAAGAGTTGAGAGCTTTTACACAAACGAAATGAACGGAAACCAAACAATGAGATCTCTAATGCAACTAATGCAATTGACAATTTTTCATTCAAAACACTAATCACTAGCGATATGGAAAAGATCACAATTTGCACTAATTAACAAAAGCAAAAGAGATTTTTTTTTTTTTTTTTCAATGTTTAAGAGCCAATATGCACTAAACAATCTTGAAAACAAACGGAACAACTTGAGAAACGATTTTCAAGAGAGCGAAACAAACAAATTTCACTCAACAATACAAGCAATCAGATCCCCAAATCGACCAAAGCCTCTCAAAGCAAAGAAAAGACTCGAAAGCTTCCAATGGACCGTGTGATCTAGGTCCAAGGCAAGACCAAATGAATTTCGAATGAAGGAATAAACAATCACCCAAAAATCGCAACAAAACAATAAACAACTACTTAGAGGGTGTGGAGGATCAATCAGATGGTTGACAGGACAATCAAAACACCAAAACTTCCAAGGAGGGCTCGATACACTAAGCCACTAGATGCCCTAGGGCTTAAAACGTGAAATCGGTAGATAAAAGCAAACAACCAAAGAACAGAGGTGAATTCCCAGCCAAACAGGACTCCAACACACTCAGGCAGTCAGCAAATCAAGAAGAAAAACACTGATCAAATCCAGAGAGCCCAGAAATGAGGAAACTCAAAAATCTTACAGGGGTGGTGCGACTGTAAGTGTGAAACTGGCGCCAGAAAGCAATTGGCGCGGGCTGGACAAAGGCAACATGCGCCAATTGGCGCGACTGTCGGGTTAAAAACCGCGCCAGTCGAGTTTCTCAGCCAAAAATTAAAAACAAGCTACTCCAGAAACAGACCAATACAAGCTAAGCAATCCAAGAAGCAAAAACAAACAAAGAACCCAACCCAGAAGGTTCATCAAGCAAGGAAAAGCAAGATACAAACGGCAAGGCAAGACAAAGACTCCAAGTTGTCCAGTTCGTAAACCAAACCGGAGATTGACTGAAGTAGCGTTGATCTACTCCGCTAATGCAGAGCAAAAGCGTTTCGAAGGCTATCTGGCTGTACTTCAGGCTCCTTCTATAGTTTACAAATCAAACAACAAGCTGGATCCCCAGTGGAGTCGCCAATTTGTTGAGGAGGTAAATCCCCTCTGCGGACAGAGGCGATCCCTACTAGCCCAGCAGGGGTCTAGCAACAATCAAACAATGTTATGACGCAAGTTCCTAGTTATGAATGAAAAGGCTGGAGATAGGAGCCTACCTGTATTCCAACGCTAGGATCTGAAGAAGAAGCGTCCCCGTTCCTTAGCCTTGGCAGATCACAATCCCTCCACGATCTCCGCGGATGAACACCTGCACATGGAAGAAATGAACAGATACAAGCATAGAAACCAACATATGTAACTAAACGTCAGTCAGAAAGGACGTTACTCACATTAACATGATGGAAAACAGAGTGGAACCATAATCATAATCATCTATTAAATAACCAGCGAAGAGAGATTACAACCAAGTTCTGACGTCGCGGTGTCCTTCGGATGGGTTTCCAGTCGTCCACGTCTCGCAAAGCTTGCCAAGGAAAGGGAAAACTTCTCCAGAGTCTCGTGACAATGGTCTCCTTACTTGAGTCAGCCTTAAGGGAAAGAGAGGATTCTTTACAACACAAAGGCTCTTGGGAATATGGAGATTCAGAGCTTAGGCACTTCAAGACTAGCTTGCTATGGGATTGAGCAGGCTTTTATAGATGGGGAAGGAGGGAGTTGGGATCCCTATTATTATGGGATTGGCCCTATCAACAAGGAAGGTTCCATGGGAGGTGGCAAAACCACTTCCCTTCCATAGAACTCCCGCAGCCAAACCTCCCAACTCAAGATAGGAAATGGTTTGTGAGTTTGTTGGAACTCAACTTCCGCCATCTTTATTTAAAAAACAGTCCCTAAATTGGGTGGCGCGACTGCTGCTCTATGACAGAGCGCCAGTTGGCGCGACCTCTTTGCAGGATTTTCCCCATTGGTGCGAGTACTGAACTGCCTGCCCGCGCCAATGCCAAAAGGGATGTTTTTCATGATTTTTGCAAGGAGATGTCTCAAGGGAAAATAAGGCTCATGCTCAGAGGAATGCATTGATGATGTTTTCAAGGCATGACAATGTTCACAGGTCACGAAATGGGTCCTCCATTGTGCGGGACGGGGAATGGTAGGGACGGTGACAAATTACTATGTAACAAGGGTTCCATCCAACAACCCCAAGGCCAACCCTTGGGCTCAAAAGGTCAACCATTGGGTTCCGAAGGCTACCTTTTGGGATCGCAGGGTCAAACATAGGGCATTCCATTCCAAAACTTTCAGTAGAAAAATCAATATGCTGTCAATTATGGTCAAGTTGGACCTCAATAGTCTGCTATAGGTCAGAATCCATTTTTGGTCAACAACCGGGATATGATCTAAATCCAAAAGGTTTCAATCCATATGGACAAAGTCGATATGGGAAAAATCCTTTGAGACAGAACCCTTGGGGAAGAATTTCTCCCAACTTTGTTAAAACCCACAAATGGGCATGTATCAAGACCGAACATCATGCCTTTTAATCTACAATTGTCATTTCTCGTGATGTTGGAACTTCATAATGTGTTAAAATTGACCAATGATCAAATTATTCATAATCCATATTGGCTTCCAGTTCCAGCCAAAATTCCGAGCGATTGCCCCAAGTTTGAAGGAATGTCTAGAGAGAACCCCGAGGCACACATTATGACGTACCATATTTTTTTCTCCTCCAATTCTTGGGTTGGTGATTACATTCGTCTCTTTATTTTTCAAAGGAATTTCACTAGTGCCGCCGCAAAGTGGTACATTAAATTTCTGTGTGGAACTTTTCAAGACTTCAATTATTTAGCCATGGCTTTTCTTACACATTTTCAGTTGCCTATTCATTACGAAATGAGAACCCACCTCCTTACATCCTTGAATAAATATACTTCTACGCATATCTCTGATCATAATCATGAAAAAAGAAGGCATTGTCATTTGATCAAGTTTGATATTCGTGATCAAATTTTGACTGAATGGTTTACTAAATCATTCATCAATCAAATCGCCAAGGATATTTATATGGGGGGATTTTTCACAGAAGAGAAAGCCATAGCTCGATCTCAGTATCTTGACTTGGTTTATTCCCAATCCGGCACGTTATATGGTATTTTACCTGACTCTCCACACCCCAGTTCTCATTTTTCAACCTCTAGAGCCCTGGTGACGCCACCAGTGGACGACATCATTGGTTCTGTTTCCAAAACTTATCGAAAGTATTCTTCTGCTTCTAAGCAAAAAATATTCTTCTTCATCGGATTTGTTCCTCAGAATCCTTCGAATCGTGGAGAAACTTCAGCGGTTAATGACGTTCAGTATTTTGTGACCAAGAAATCCTCTAAAGGAAAAAATAAGGGAAAAGGTAAATCTAAATTTGATGCCCCAAAACAGGATTCCCCCAAACCTTAGACTGACGATGGAGCTAAACGTATACTGAAGTACCCTTTCTTGATATGTGATGACAAGCACTACACCAAGGACTGTCCTCGACGAGATGAGGTGGGTCATTTATTGAAGGAAGCGAAAGGGAATCTGGTTGTCTTTAAAGATTTGTTTCCATGTCAGCAAACTCGAATGGTGGAACAAAATCAATCTTAAACATCTTTTGGTTCTCAGATGTTCATGATGAATGGTGTTTCACTCATTTCTATAGTTACCAGATCCAAATATTATACGAATTTGTGTCAGCTGAAGAGAAAATAAATCTTAAATGCTCCTACTCCTTCTCCCTCAACCTCTTCCGGCCCTCTTCATATTGAAAGGCATAGCTATGATCCCATTGTACAACAACCTTATAAAGGCATGCTCCAAAAATCCTCATATAATCCAAACATATGTGCTTCTCAACACTACAATATTGTTGAGGATTTGGCTCAGGCGCCTTCTTCTATGTCTGTGCTAGAGGTTATTTAGAGTTGTCTGTCACAATGTAAATAATTAAAATCTGTTTTTAGAGGAATCGATCCATCTAATTTGAGGCTCATTACTTTTTATCTAGAAAATTTTGTTCCGCGTCTCCTTCATCAACTTGCTTTCATTATCTAGGTTGGTATTAATGGCAAGAATATCCATCAAGCAGTAGTGGATGAAGGTGCATCCACTTGCATCATGTTTGTCTGGTGTTGGAAAGCCATCAGTTCTCCAACTCTTAACTAGACTCCAAACACTTTGGAGGCTTTCGATGGAAGGAACTCTCATCCTTTTGGTATCCTCTCAAACTTGCCTATCTTGTCACAAGGAAAAACAGTCAATGTTGAGGTAGAGTTCGTTGACGAAAAACTCAATTATAACCTTCTACTCAGTCGCAGTTGGACTCACATTATGCTTTGTGTGCCATCAAGTCTCTTTCATTCTCTTTGTTTCTCACACGAAGGAAAGATCATCACTGTTGATCAGTTGTCCTTTTTAGCTTCCACTTCTTCAGAAAGAAATGTTCCATATGTAGAGAATACCACCACACCCTATGAAAGTGTGGGGGAAGGACTTTTCAAAAATTCTTCCCTAATGGTTTTCTAGGTGTTTTTGGGTCATCTGAATGGCTGCATGATTTTTTGATTTCCATATTTCTTATTGAATCAAGTATTACCATGTATTTCAAGCTTTTTGTTTGATTGATTTTGTCTTTTGGTCGGTTCTCACGATTAGAAATTTCATGTGTTGACCTTGTGTGCATTTGGGTCTCTTTTCACCATCAAGCATAGATCACAATTTGTTTCGTTTGACTAAATTTTTTTTTTCTTTGAGTGTTGATGACCATAGAAATGAAGAGTGTCTTGTTTTGAGGAAATTGGTCTGGGTCTCTCTTAGATTTTAGAATATTTGTCTCTTATAATTTTTTGAGAGATTTAATTAGTAATAAAAGCGAGTGATTGCTTTTGATTTAAATTCTACATTTTTCATTTGTGCCTATAAGAAAAATACAAAAAAAAAATGTTTCATTTCTCTTTAAAAAATGAAAAGTTTTATTTCGATTGACTTCTACTGCGTTTAGTAAAAGGAAAGAAATTGAAAATATTTTTTTTTTCGCTTTAAGATTGTGTACTTGAAGAGAAAAGTGAATGTCATTATATGCATTTTTTTTTCTTTCTACGTTGATTTTATGAGTTGCTTCTCCCTAATTAACATAGTTTTCATCGAAATGAATGATTTCTTCTATCATTTAGCTTCATCTTAGGGATTCAGGTGACATAGGTAGGACTTTGAAACTGAGACATAATTCATGATCAACCTTAAAATTTATTCAATCAACCTAAAAATCATTTGGAACCTAACAAATCACATTTATAGGTCTAGGCTAGGGACGTGTTCCAACGTTGTTAAACGTAGGAGCTATCACTAACAGTCCATGTTACAGCCTAGGGGTGATATCCCATCCCACGTATGGAAGTATATTGATGTGTGACAAGTATATTTTGGGACGCTCTCATCCAACAGTTACGCATCAGAGAAAACTACTATGGATTTGGACTCCCACGTAATGTCGCGAATATTTTGGGAGACACCATTAGGCTGCAAACCTACCATAGGTAACTGAGTCGACTGCCTTGTAGACGTGATACACCAAACACAACATTTAAGAATATTGTGTTATTTATCAGTAATTTTTACCTGTTTAGATGACTAAATTCTTTTTCCAAGATTTCTAGAAACAGAATTCAAGAATCATGTGAGTTCTAGAAATCTCCTCAAAGAGAAATTTTTTCATTATCCCACTTCCTTGTCAAAGCATGGCCAATCTATCACCCAGACAAGACCAAATCCTAGACTGATGTCCCACACTCTCACTAAATTTTCCACCTCTTCCTATAATAGTATGTCTCTATTTTCCTAAGCCCGCTATTTTATATCTTATTTCGCCAAGTAGATTAAACTTTTTCCCCTACTCACCAAGTTCCTCAAGCAATGGTGTTGTCAAAACTCTTCTTGTCTAAAAAGCCCTTCGAAGTAAAACAAGGTTTTCTAGTTGTCTAGGATGATAGTGCATAGTAGGGTGTCAAAAACCCGGTCTTCTCATCCAAACCCTGTTTGAAGTTTTCAGTCAAAAAACCTATTCCAAGAGCATTACAAATAGGTCAAATAGGGTCACCTTGGTTATACACTATCATGTTTCTAAATTCAATATTTCCACAGGTATTCAAAGGTGAAATCAAGTGAACACAAGGATGAGGCCTATCATTGGCCAAAGAACATCTAAGACCTCCAAAAGTATCATCTTGATCAAGCAGTAAGCATGCAAAGGAGAAATTTACCATATCCAAGCATTTCTGCAGGAATGTTTTGTAAATGGTCAACAACAGAAATAAAGGCAAAGAAGGACACCTAAAAAGTTCATAAAGGCATTCACAATTGGTAGCAAGATACAAACTGGCTTAAAGTTTACAAGGAAGAACATGATCTCATGAGACAGTGTTATGAAGTGCTGCCCATCAAAATGTCCATGCAGGTCATAAAAGACAGTGGCACATAAGCAACACTGTACATCAATCAAAAAGATCATTAAAAGGTTATTTGGCTTCCAACATGAATCTTGTAGAGGGACAATTGCCCTTTGCTTACATTCCCGCAAAGAAGACCAAAAAAGCCATCAGATTAGCCATAAGGTAAGGTAAAAAAGGAGGATCATCATGAGAGGACCATTCACAACCTAGAAGAAAGCAACAAGTATCTCTAAAAGCTCAGAAGCTTGGGAAGACAGGCAAAGAGGGTCAAAATAGTGACAAAGAAACCTCCTTCATCACAGCAGATGGTTTCAAGGGTTTTCAAGCTACCTTATAGGGTTTGGCAGACAAGCACTAACTTCACCTTAGCAAAAGGAAAAACTCAGAGTTTTTAAAGAAAAGCAAGAAGGGCAGACATGAGAATAAATACTCCACTACACCAAGGGTAGAAAAATGATGAACAATATCAACCTAAAGAGGTAGGAAATTTCAGTTCAAGGTTCTGTCTCTAGAAAAGAAAAAGTTAGAAGCATATTCAAATTTTCAAAAGGGGCAAGCAGCAGGCAAAGGCACAATGAGAAAAATTGTAATGGAATGAACATTATTAAAGTGGTTTGTGTTTCTAATTTTCCAAAAAGGTATAAAATCCCTACAAAGCAACATCTCCCCACTCATTTGCTCATTTGCAATCACAGAGAGGGTTTCCAATTTTTTTGCTAGAAGTCCTCGGGCTAATTTTTCTAGGCACTGCGCTCCTGTAGAATCGCACTGTGCGCCTGTAGCTTCTCCCAGTGTAAATTTTCACTGCGCGCTGCGCGCCTAAACATTGGTGCTACGCTCCTGCGTTTGTGCCCGATGTTCAGACTCTGCATGACAGGCCCGTTCAGGAGTGACCTGAACCGCTCGACTACCATGCTGCGCTCCTGCCACCGCTCCAAACACTGAACGAGGTCACGTTTAGATGCTCGACCTCTGTGCTGCGCTCCTACAACTGTTGCAACCGCTGCACGGCAGGCCCGTTCAGGGGCGACCCGAGCCGCCCGGCCACTGTGCTACGCTCCTGCCACTGCTGCAATCGTTGAACGAGGGCACGTTCAAGAGTGACCCGAGCCGCCCGACCCCTGTGCTGCGCTCCTGCCACTGCTGCAGTGGCTGAACGAGGGCACATTCAGGAGTGACCCGAGCTGCCCGAACACTGTGCTGCGCTCCTGCCACTGTGTTGTGCTCCTGCCACTATTTTGCAGCCTGCTTTTTGAGCCTTTTTTCTCTACTGTGGAGGCGCCTCAAGAGGTATTTGGAACCTTCTTCCTGCATATGCCTGGTTTTCTAAAGATAAGGTCACTCAGAATTTTGAGAATTGGTGTTAGAGAAGGCAGTTAAATCCTAAAAGACAACACTTAACCTACACACTGTTATGCCTTGACCTCGTCAGAGGAATCATCATCTCCTTTAACCTCTTTCCACATCATTTCACTAGCAAATCCATTTATCTTTAAGGTTTTTTAGGCAGGGGTAAAGAAAGACAAAATGTCTGAAGAAGAGAATGTTGACATAGATGAGGCGAGTCAAAGGCCTAAAAAGCAGCAAAGGAAGGGAGGGTTGGAAATAGGTTTGAACCTATAAACATTGAAGAGTTGATAACCTCCCCTACTATTTTGACCTGTTTTCAAGAGTTGGGTTGCTATGAATTCTGTAAAAAGGTACAAAAGCTCCAGAGTCAACTGTAGTTGACCAAGCTCTTTGCCCTAAACCTTCATAAACATAAAGTACACCTAGCCAGGGTAAAATTTGAGTTGACCGCCTATGCCATCTCTAGGGCCACTAGAATGCCTTGCATAGGAGAAAGGTGGTTCAAACAAAAATACCTAGACCTAAGCCACTATCGCCCATTCTTGAAACCAAGTTGTCAAGCTAACTATAAAATCATGTTCCCCTTCTCTCATCTATTGGACAGATATGCTCTCCTGATGAAGATCATCATGAAATACTTCACCTGTGAGGGCAGGTTCTCCAGAGTCTATTCATACCACATAAGGCTCCTCATGCACTTCACCAAAACCAAGTTGCTGCATATGCCCTACTATCTTTGCAAAAGTATTGAAAAATTTTCTTCCATCATGCAGAAAAGGCCTCTATCCCAACAAATGTCAAGCCTTTTTCATCATTCCCTCATCAAAGTGATTGTCTCACACCAACTAGAACAACAAGGCATCCCCTGGGAGGTTTTCATCGCCCACAATGATTTCACAACTCCACAGCCCACTCCTTTGCAAAGTTTGCCATCATTATCTTAAAATCCTCCTCACACACCTCCATCACCTTCCACTGACCTTGGTTCATCTTCTTCACATGAATCATTCCCTCAAATAAACCTTCCTCATTCACCTTCCCCTAAGAAATTAGAAAATGAAGAAGGCAGTGAGGGCCATGAAGAAAGTAGTGATGGCCATGAAGAAAGTAGTGATGAAAAAGAAGAAAACAATGAGGGAAAGGATGATGAAAATGAAGAAAAAAGTGAAGAAGAGGAAGGTGGCAGAGAGGGAGATAGCCAAGAAGAAATTAACAAAGGCAGTGACAAAGTTGAGTGTGTTGATGAAAAAGAAAACAGAGTTGAAACTAATGAGCCTCATAATGAGCAAGAGAGCCAAAACAATGAGTCTTATGATGAAGACAATGACACTGAAAATACATATGAAGACAGTGGGGACGAGGCATATGAAAGCAATGAAGAAAACAAAGGTGACAGTGACAAGAATGGCAAAGACAGCCAAGAAACAAAGTTTCAAGTTGTTTTTCGTGGGTAAGAAAATGATGACAAAGGGCCAAATAATGAAGATAATGAGTAGGGCAGTGAAGGAGAGATCAGCCAAAGGAACTCACCTAGTGAAGAAAGAAAGGACCCTCACAGTGATGGGAAAACTAATGAAGATACCCAAAACAGTGACCCTACAAAAGATGCAAACAGTGATACAAAGGATGAACTTGACAGTGAATACACTGGGTCAAAAGGTGAGGAAGAGGACAGTCCTGCAAATGAAGATGTGCTCAACAAAGATCAAGGTGCGTCTAACATTGCGAAAACAGAGGAGGGCAGTCCTAATGATCTTGACAGTGATGATGACATACAGGATAGTGAAGGTGCTGATCAAAAGGGTAGCCAAGAGCAAGATAAGGAAGATGCACACACAGAGATCATCCATGAAGAGCAAAACAGACCTAGGGTCACTAGTGATCAAACTTTGAAATTGAAACTTGTTACACCTTTCGCCATTACCTATCAAAGAGGAGAGAGGCATGTGTTTGCTGCCTCCAAAGGGCAATGGGCCATGCACTCTTCCTCAACTCCAATGAAAGACAAAGGTAAACAACCAATGAAAGAGGAAGAGGACAATCATGAAGAAGAAAGAGAATTTGAACTCATTCACATAGATAGTGATGAGGAAAATGAGACAAGGATAGTAAACTCTCTTCTACAAAACCAGAATGCACAGATCAAAGACTTGGAATTTGAGTTAGAAAGGTCTAAGGATCTCATTCACGTTTTACAGACGCAGAACAAACAAATGAGTGGCCAACTAGCTATCTATGAAGCAAGGGCGCTCAAATATCAGAGAAAGGCTCAAATGTCACAAGTGCAGTTAGAGGAATACATGGGCGCTTATGAGGAGGATAGTGGTGAAGAGGGCGAGACTAGAAAGAGACCTAATACTATGGGTCTTAGGAAAGCATTGGCAAAACAGAGAGAGGAAGAATCAGCCCAAGCACAACAATTTCCCCTCACTAAACTCCTTGCCATGGAAATTGAGCATAACAAGGAATCATGGCTTGAGAGAGCCAACATACATCTAGAGGCCAAACTGGAGAAGGCCAACAAAGATTTGAGCTTGCAAAGGAGAATGACTGAGCACTATAAACGGAGAGATCACTTTGCAAGAAAAAAGCTCAAAACTGCCCAAAATGAGGGCCCGACACCAAATGATGAGAAAGACCAAGCTAGGCTTGGAATTTTGGCCGAAGTTTCTCTACAGGTCTCCAAGGACCCATGAGGCACCTACCTACCAATTTTAAGGGCAATTGGACAACTTTTTGTTTTTTTGCAAATTTTGAGCCTAGGAGCGCAGCACATCCTGTGCTGCGCTTTTTCCCAGGGCATTTTTAGGAGGAGCAACTTACATTTTTGGATTCCCCATCACAAGAGGAGTATGCTCACCAAATTACAACTCAATTGGAGTTGTTTTCACCCCTCAAAAGGGTCAAAAACACTCATTTTTTCACCTTTCTGCCCACTTTTCTGAGCATGTGCTGCGCTCTTGGTAGTCTTGGCTTTTTCCACTTTTTGGGCAACTTGCAGAGGTCAGATTGAAAAACTAAAGGTAGATCTGGAAAGTAGATTTCAAGGGCGTTCCAACGAGCCATCTCAGAGCCTTTTTTGACATCGGGAATGCCTCCAAAACCCTACTGCAAAAAGGCCTATTTTTGCGCTGCGCTGCGCTCCTGGCAAGTTTTTAAAATTTTCACACAATATGCTGCGCTCCTGTGTGTGACTAGGAAGAATGTGCATTTGGCAAGTTTTCTTAGGCATGTCAGGCCTAAAAGTCAATTTTATTTCCATTTATAGTTGGAAAAGATATTTATTTAGATATTTTTGTGCCTTAGGCTTTGCAAAGTCTCAAGGACAAGTTAGGATATTTCTCTTTGGCCAATAGGCTTCTAGATGCTCTAGTAGGCTCTCCTCTCCTCATTTGTTATATAAGACATGAGGGTTCATTGTAAACAGTGGGGACTTGATGTGTTTAAGAGCAATACATGGTTTTATGAGCTTGGAGAAGAAATTGGTTTTATGAAGTAAATGAATGGCTTGTGTGGCTTGATGTTGGAGAAGCTTGCTTGCAGGATTCCATAGCTTGGTGAATGGTGATGTTTTCCTAACTTGTTAATGTTTTCTTGTCCTCATTTTGTTTCAGTTTGCTTGGTTGTTATAGATCAGAAAAGTATAGGTTGAGATATGCTCATGGAAGCACCTCAAACCTCCTGTTTGATATAGCTTTGATGTTTTCCTCTTTTAGTCATCTTAAGGAATTCTTGACTACTCCTTAGGCCCACTAAAACTTGTTTTTGTTTCATGAATGGTTAGTATGCTAGCTTATGAATATGATTCATGGTATGCCCTGCTTATTTAAAGTTTTTAAAACTCTATCTTGAAGCTTTTCTATGGGATATTGATTGATTAGGTTAAGACAAAGAGACCTTGTTTCGATCTTGCCTTTTGCCCATGCTTACCAACAGATTTCAGAGTTCCCAATAACTTGATATATGCTGTTTAGGAGTTCCCTCTCCATAAATTAAGTTGTTTGTTTATCTTATGTGTTTTCCCAAAAAGCTGAAGGTGAATTTCTAAAGTTAGGAGTTCTAATGCTTCTATGTCTCACCGGAATGTTCATCTTACATGTTTATCAGTTTGAGTATTGTTCATAGAGATTAATGGTTTCCCCTACCTCCTGAGTTATTTCTTTCAGACTATATATGTTTAAGACCTCTTAGTTTTTCCCAAACTTAATGTTCATTACACCTCATACATCACCTAAGGATCTATTAACCTTGCTAAATCGGCCCTGCAATACACTCTGCTTCATCATTTAGACACCCTCGACTTCATCTGACCCCATAGCCCTATTGATTTGATAGCCTCTCATTCCACCTATCCTATTTAATCATCTTACCCCAACCCAAAACAAACAAACAAATTACACTTAACAACTAGCCTAAAATCAATCATCCGAAGCGAACAAGTTCACATCCTTCGCATAGTAGAGAGAGCCCTCTCTGAGTCTAGGAAGGCTAGGTCCTAGGACTCCAAAGACTGGTCTGATGTTACCCTGTCATTTGGTTTAGCCAATTTGCCAAATCATGGGACTCTAATAGGCCCCATGCCTTTCAACCCCGCAGCTTCATTGTAAGATCTTGACTATTCGCTCCTATCCGCCAAATCTAATGGTGCAGATCCCCTATCACAGATTTCATTGCACAAACGTTAAACAAGTCCGAACCCTGCGATAAAAGTTGTTTTAAGCTTTTCTCTCACTTCCATGCGTCATATTTCTGTTGGATCGTATCGATCCTTCCAATTCCACTTACCACCTTTAGGCCATGTGAAAACCGCTTGGTGGTTATTCCCTCCCCCGCACCCAAATCGCTCATATTTTGAAATGACCTACAGTAAATGCACTCACTATTCAACAAATTGTTTATAAAAACAATTGAATGCATTCATTTGAACCTTCTGTTACCGTTTTCTGCTCATAAAATTTTTCCAGACCGAGAAAAGAACATTGCCGCCTCTATTTTAGCTAAAAAACAAACAGAAAGTATCGAAATCGACTACTACAATCAATGCAAGAACCATCAGATTGCATATAAAAGCCAGAAAAAGCTTTTGAAAGCTTTGCAACCCCAGAAACCCTTCTTCACAGCAAAATTCCGAATTTTATAGGTATTCTTCAGAGAGAAATAACTCATCCATCATTCTAAAAGAGTTTTATAGTTGATTGAATCCTTTAGAAGCTTGTATGCCTAAAGAATACCCCTTTGCTTCATAAATTCTTCATATACACAAACCCTGAGCATTTTCCACAGTTTTTGAAAGCCTTGATCTATTTTAGAACAAATTTGGAGTGAGTTTAGCCATCTGCAAACCTGAAAAAGCCCTCTGAAACCTCCAAAACCTTTTCTACAGTACTCAGGAGCCTTTCTGCATAAAAAGTAAGGTTTTAAGATTGTTTTATCACAGAAAAGTCCACTGTAAACCCCTATCATCATTTGTTGAGACTATAAGGTCAGGAAATTGCTCTTTTTTGATACAGAAAATACAGTTTGAG